>JALBCR010001349.1:0-157500 GCA_030710515.1 Abscondita cerata
CCTTAGTTTAAAAATTAAAAAGTTACAAAAAAAGGAATAGTGTTGCCCTTCGATGCCATCATGACTCACAAAAACGTGTTCTATGTAGGTGATACCATTAATAAAATCTCTTTATATGTAATAATCATGTAACAATCAAGCAATTATCAAAACATGTGAATAAATAACGCTAATGGGTAATTTTTATTAGGTTTGTTATTATGTGTAAAAACTATTGTCCTTATTCGTCTTGATGAAGGATATGTACACCGATTGTTTATATATTACACAAGTATAATAATTATTTTTAACATTAAAAAATTTTTAATCATAGGTTGCATAAAGCCACACGAAACAGAACGAAAAATTTGCATTTCCTTATCCCGGTATGAAATATATCGCCTGATGATGTGATCATTCGGCACGTTGGTCGACTACCATCACGATGTTTACTATTGAAGCTGCACGATCTGATTTTTAAGTTTTTAACATATGTCGTGATCTGTTTTTACCGCATACGAGAACATGAACATATACATGAGTTGCTGGTTGCAATCGCCATAAGACATACTTACTGTTTTCCACAATTTCTTATAATCAACTGTGCATTTACATAATGACGTATAATGATTGATTTCAGAAACACTAAAAGCATGTTGTTTAAACTTATGCCTTACGCGTTCACTTTGTGTTCGGGGAAAAAACGACAACAATGAGAAAACTACAAATTGTTGCAAGAGTAAAATGGCCAATTACAATAAATTCATTTTCTTAGTTGCTTTCGTGATTGAATAAAACTTCTGTTTTGTACAGTTCAAATTTTTGTTTTTGAATAACACACTAAAATTGTGAAAATGTTGCTTCTATAACATGTCAAAAATTTGTTAGAATAATCAAGATAGTTAAATTTGTCTTCATTTTTCAATAACCATTAATCGAACTCATGTTTAAGCAAGTATATTTTACAGATATTAATTGGACCCCGTTATGCAACAAAGAACCAAGTAGCATAACTAATGTTTCAAGATATTTTAATGTACAAAAATTATTCTTCACTAAAAATTTTTAAACAAAAAATAAAAATATTAGTGGCTAAATTTCAGAAGATTTAATTAAACAGACGTAGATCATGTATTCTAACAAAAACAATTTAAAAAATGTATGGTAAAGCCGGGATAGATACCCTACATTTTTTATTTGGAAATTTTTACAAAAAATATATATCCATAAATAAAATTGTGAAAATATTAAACAAATGTATATTCTTACACTTAAGCTAAAGACCTAACATTCTAACTAACAGTATTAACTGATTTTGCAAAAAAACTAACAAAGTAACATTTGCCATCTTTCCCGCAATATTGGTCAAAGATGCCCTTTAATAATATTAGTATTATTCTAAAAAGCAATAACTTCTCTTCTTTGCAAAAACTTTCCGCAAAGGTTGCAAAGATTTTCATATTTAAAACAGCCTTCATGACTCCACTATTTGCAGTAAACGCCTTTAAACAACTCGTCTTTTTTTTGGTTGCTTCATACCTTTCTCCACAGCCAGTGCATTCAGTTTCATCTTTCTCACTAACTGCTTGGTCTTCTTCTTGATAAGGCACACTTTCATCAGTGTCAGTATCTGATTCAAAATTTTTTTTATTTTCTTTGTTGTTTTTTGATTTATTCTCTTTTTCATATTTTCTTTCACTAATTTACTTTTTCCTTTTTTTTCAATTTTTTATCGCAATGTACTCTTCTTTTCAAACAAAAATTCTGGACTTGTCATAACAGCAGCTATATGGCGTGCACGTTTCATTATTTTCTGAACTGTAACAACTGGAACAGGATTAATCCTTTCTAAGATTTTGCCTGGAATAATAATATGGCCTTGAAAATTATTTTTAGGATTTTGTATATAAGAAACTAAAAACTTGGTTGGCGTTTTTTGACCTGATGAAACTAAACGTTTAGATGAGACTGATTCTGTTGTAGATAAAGGCATTTGCGGAATATCATTTATTCTAATAGAACTCAGATGTTCAAGAGCATTTTTCGACATCAGGAAAGCATAATCAGGTACCACGTTTGCATCGTAAAGAAAAATGCTTGTAGATTTAAAAGCAGACATTGCATTCCTTGGAGTGGCGGCTTTTGTCCATGACTCATAAAGTAGCTTTCCGAATTGCAAGCGCTTTGTATTTGGCGAGAAGGATTTGCTTTTATCCAAGCTCATGATAAAAGGCGTCTTGGAGAGATTTAAAATTTGTGATTTAAGGGGTTGAAAATTGTGGGGGGTGATTTGGGAGACTAAAGATTAAAAAATTTTTTTTTTTTTTAAATTTAAGGATTTGAAATTGTAGGAGGTGGTATGCCCCTTTAAAGAGAAAATTTTCTTTGTGCTTCTTTGCAATAAATATATTTTTTAACCATTCCATGAATATCTTCGCGTTTATATTTAAGCAGATTGTAATTCTCCAATACACTTTGAAGCAATTGAAAATAGTTTTCGACCACTTCCTTTAAATAAGTAGGTGGAATAAAACAAATAATAATACGTTAATATTTATCAATGTCATGTAATTCGTATTTGTATTGGAATTGTGTGCTTTTTTGTTGCCATAATTCACGAATAAATGGGCACACAAAAACAAATATTTTTTGGAATTTACTTGTTCAGTCCTTGAACACAAACCACAAAAACTCCTTTTGATTTTCTTATGCAGAAATTATCATTACGCTTTTTAAAAAGGAGTTCAGCTAGTCGTATCCCAGCTCTGTTGTTAGAAAACTTATGGTTAATGTGTATGATGCATGCACAAAGTTTTATGCCAGCACTCTCACATCCTCTCTAGTAGCAGCAAATCCACGGCTTTGTAATTTTTTAAGTAAGATGCTAATTTTCTTTCATTTTCAGTGCCAAGTAATAGAGCGCGGGTCACTCTTTTTTAACCCTTCTTCGCAATGTCCAGGAAGGGATCTCATTTGTACGTGAAACTTCATTAATACTCATTAAACTATTGGAAACAGCATTTACGGCATTAAATAATTGCTCCTCTGTTCATTTTCCTCTATCAGATTTACGCTGATAGTCAGATGTCATACTAAAATTGAAAATTTTGAATTTTAGAAAAAGGTCATCTCTCACTGTATAAAGTTGAGCATTTTTCTCAAAAATGCGGTAAAGATGCCCTAGTAAAGTATGGCACAAAAATTTAATCAAATAGCATGTTGAAAAGTCAAACTATATACAAACCTATAAAATGCCTAAACATATTTTAACTCAAAAGCAGGGGTACATTAATTTATGCTTGATGTGTTTTGCAAGACAAAACAAAAGCTACTCAAGAATTTTTTTATCGCATGGTTCAATGTTGCAATTTACCTAAAAGTGCTATTGTGGGAACTTCTGGCAACCCATATGCTATCGATTTTTGCGTATCGCATTTTTTATGTTGTTTCGTGTAGTGTTTCAGCATTAAAAGATTTATAATGTATAATGTATAAAATTTTACAAAAACAATTATTAGAGATGGCATTGATTTAAAAAAACTTTCATTGGAATTTAAGAAACAAAGAGGTAACATAATAATAAATAAGTTAGTAACTTAAATTATAACAAAAGTGAACATATAATAGTCATTCTGAGTGGTCCTCTAGTTTGAAATCGAGTTCGCCATTGCATCCATCAATATCTTCTTCTATAGTTTTGTCTCCTATCAGGTTGTTATAAAATACCTGATCTATTGGCGGACTCAAGTGTAGGTAGCTTCGTATGTCTTTTAATTTCAATTCGGTTTACCAATGGGCCACAGTGGTTTCATTAATTTAGAAAAACGCATTTCACGTGAAATATGTCTTCCTTTTCTTTTCTTTATGTTTATCTTTTTTATAATTTTTATCGTAACTTGTCTTAATAAAAAAACTGTGACTTTTTTATAGTTTTAATTTCTTTTTTAATATGTAGTTAACCAGTTTATTTTTTCACTTTCGCAGCTTTTCTTCCTGTAACAATATCCTTCTTTATCTTCTTTGTATTCATGAAGTCTACCTTTCCATTCTGTTTATTCAATAGGCGCTTCTTTTAACGTCTTCATAACAATTAAGTAATCTTGAGGAGAAAATATTTTATTTTGTCGTTTAATCGCACATTCTACGTCCTCAAAGTCACTGTCGTTTGGTAGAAAACTGTGCCCAGAAACTAATTTAAGTTTAAGTTTGATACTCGTTAGTTGTGTTTTTTCTAAAACGCATTTGAACGATATCACCATCTTTATATTTCTATTTTGCCCTTCGTAGGAATCACTCCATAATATAAAATTTTCGACTTAATCACCTAGGTTTTTTGAAAATATCGGGACCCCACCTCCTGCGCTTCACGGTCTGCTTTGCTTTCGAGCCAGATATTAAATGTGGATTTTTCTCCTTTCCTGCATATACTCCAAGATTATACAACCACAACTGCCTTTTGTATTACATTATGTTAGTAGACAATGGAGGTAAATGAAGAGTTTTCTGTATATAAAAGATCATAGTTTTCGTTTTTTCGTCTTCTGCGGCTTTGCAAAGATCTTGTTTTATGTGATTTCTGACCATTTCTGCTTCTTGAATGTGGGCAACATGGTTACTAACTCCTTTTTCTCGTTCATCACCGGATTGCAAGCCTTATATTTTAACTTTTTAAAAATCCCATTTTTTAAATTTTTTTTTCTTGGGTGGTTTGTGCCTTTTTTTCAACATGGTCAAAAATTTTTTTTGTATACTGCATTAGTTTTTTTATTTTTATATAAATTATATTTTATTTGTAATGTTTGTCCTTCCTGCAGTTTTTTTTTTCCTTTTTTTTTTTAAAAAAATGGGAGTTTTTTTAGGAAAGATTTTTTTTTTGTTAAAATTTTTTTTTTTTTTTTTTTAAATTTTTTTTTTCTTGTTTTTATTAATAAATAAAATTTTTTATTTTTTATAAAAATTTTAAATATAAATTATAAAAATTTTTTTAAAAATTTTTTTTAAATTTTTAACGGATTGCAAGTCTTTTTTTTTAAATTTATAAAAAAAATTTTTATTTATTTTTTTTTTTTTTGGTGTTTGGTTTCTTTTATTCAACATGGTCAAAATATTTTTTTTTTTATTGTTTTTTGTTTTCATTTTAAAATAAATTTTAAATTTTTTGTAATTTTTTTCTTTCCTACAAAATTTTTTTTCTTTTTTTTTAAAAAAAAGAAAAAAATTATATAGAAAAATATTTTTTTTGATAAAATATTTTTTTTTTTTTTATATGATTTTTTTTTTTTGGTTCTAAAATTTTTATTTATGATTTTTTTAATTTATTTTTAAAAAATTTTTTAAAAAAAAATTTAAAAAAAAATTATTAAAAAAAAATTTTAAAAAAATTAATTTTTTTTTGGCCTCTAGCACTGTAAAACATTTAAGACAGGTGTCTATAAATAACAGGTAGCTTGATGTTTACACACAATATGGTAGCTAATTAGGTAAAATCATCAAAAACACTGGACGATTAGGGTGATTTAAGAAACAAACTTTGGGTACTATAATTAAGCCCGTGTAATAAACTACTTGTTACCTATAATTATTCTGCTTAAAATAAATCGTTATGTTTTATTTTAGCAAAAAGTAAATGCGTGTAAGTACTTTGGGAAGAGCGACATCTATTTTGTACATTTTGAACCGAAACACAAATGTCGTTTAACCTTTTGTTACAATGGTCATTCCACAACTATATATAAAAAACATTAATGGAATTATTTTAGTTTACGGGAGTAAAATGTGTATAACAGAGAAATGTGAGAAAGCATGTGACTCTCCATAGTACATTTAAGGTGTAATGACGGGTAATTTTATGGAATTAAATCAGGTAAGGCAAACAAAATAACTAACCTCAATTTTAAATTATTTATTTGTAGATATCCTGACTGACTTTCTAACATCCCTAAAAGCCATTCCTGCTTAATGCTTGCGTTTCCATGTAACCATTCATTAAAAGAATATACTTGAACCATGTAGAATTTATTCATAATTATCAAAATTTACAATAAAAATAATTTTTGCATGTTATTACTTATTTTCTCTCTCCACTGTACAATTGTTGTAAATGTTTACGTTTATTGTACAATGTTCTAAATTTGAAAATAAACCAGGAATCAGCTGTTCTGACTGAATATTTGTATTTAGAGGATTAGTAACATTAACTTGTATTGCAGGTCTTTTAGAAGTTGATGGTACTTCGGTGATCATTTCTGAAACTTCCCTTTTTCTTTTTAAGGATTCTTCCACATAAGACTCGGCCACACTGCTACTTTTCCAACCGCCGTGTCTTTTCAACGATAGCAAATCACCACCTTGATTTACTAATAAGGTGGCCGAACTTCTGCGGAAACAATGGCCTGTAAATTCTTTGGGGTTTTCTAAATGTAAAAACTCTGCAATCTTTGAGGGAATTGAACCTATAGTATTAATGCCTACAGGTGAGCCCCAACATTTTCCCTTTTCATAACGCAGAAATAAACGATCATTGATTTTAGTTATTTTCATTCGTAGTGCCAAATACTTTTTAACGATCTTAACCCATTCTATATTTGATATAACAAAAGAACGACTAACATTTGTTTTCGTTTTAGGAATCTGAATAAGCAGGATATCATCCTTGAATTCAATGTCACTAATAACCATTTTAAATAATTCGTCCCTTCTACAAGCTCCAGATAATCCAATTATTAAAACAACCTGAAGATAAGTATGTAACTGTAATCTTGGTGCAAATGACAAATTTTTTTTGCAGAATATAGGAAAATGTAAGTACTTACTTTCATTAATAAGAAATTATCATCTTGGGCTTGGGTGATAAAGGAAGAGATATGATCTGCCTCCAAAACTTTACTTTTCTTTGGTTTATGAAGTGCGGCCTTTCTTTTCAAGAAAGATATCAGTCTCGCATATTTTGAAATGTCTAAATTATCGTAAAGAGAAATACATGATCGTAGCATCGAATAGATAGCCCATAACGATTTGGTTTTTTATCCACTAATTGTGTAAAATACGCAAGAAGAACATTTTCAGAGTAGACTTTTGCTTTATTTACGTTACACCAATTTTTGAAGACATTATACTGAGCTTCATACCGTACTTTTGATTTTTCTGGTAGTAATTGTTTAGTAGCCCCATCTGCTAATTGCTTTATTTCAGGGGTGTTGAGGTAAAACTAACATCACTATCGCTCATTTTGACTATTACAAAACAGAGTCACACAATTAAAAGCCCTCAAATTATTTTTAATTTGAATATGGGGATCAAAGCACACTATGTTTAAGCAAATCCAACAATCAATTATTTTTTTTTAATTTAGACTTTAAAATTTGTCGGCCAAAAAGCTTTATACAAAATCTCATGTGTTAAGTTCTTCTACAACGCTCCAACTAATAAGACACTCGCCCAGTTGTCGCGCTTTAAATTTGAACTTACCGCATTCGAATGTAAATAGCTATTTACAAACGATTTTTAAAATTGATTTTAATACAAGGTGTTTTTTGACGATAGCATGTTAGACGAATAATGAGAACGAAATACCGATTCAGCTGAAAACTTGTAACTTTTACAAATGGACATAGTCAACTTACTGAAAATATTTTCAAGGCAATGTAACTTTTGGTCATTCCAGAAGATACAATGCCCCAATTTTTATTTTATTTTTGGTTTTGCATAAAATTCGACGTCTTCCACTACCAAGTTTGGCGTACCTATCTCTTACCATTATTAAGAAAAAAATAATAATTTCACGCGTTAGCAACAAAAATTTGAATCTACTGAAAAATTAATATTTCAAAAAACATAAAAGGCAGATAAAGAATCACTTGCAATTTTAAAAAAATTACTTTTTAACAATTCTAATTCTCTTAACTACCGTTACTCCCGGACCTTCCCTAGAAATACATTTCAAAAATGTCTAATACTGAAAACCAGTCTAATACCATGTCTATTTGTTGTACAAGTTTCCCTTATCTGTCTTTTATGTTTCATGAAATATTAATTTTTTAGTAGCTTTAAATTTTCGTTGCTAAGACATAAAATTATTTTTTCTTCTAAACTCCTTCACCAGTAGCGACAAGGATAAACTGTGTGACAATCCCAGTATCGCATAATATAGCGACATGGTTTATATTCTGTGTTAAGGCTTAGCATTTGTTAGCAAGTTGTTTATATTAGCCTGGGACAGTACTAATAGAAATAGGCAGACACAATAGATAGGATAGTGGAGATACGCATTCTCATTTCATACGCCAACCGCGTGGTAAACTTCGATAGCCGACAGTGTCTACCTGAGTGTTCATGTAAGTATAAGTGTTTTACATTGCATAACATTGTTTTTGGACGATTATTTTATAATGAGTGATTCGAATTCTGATTTTGACGTTAGTGTTGAGGATCCAGAATTTGCGATTACTGATTCAGAAATTGACGATGATGATACAATAAGAAGTGATGAAGACATTAGTGATGATAAAAATGAACCTAATTTAAAAGTTATTCAGGACCCATTTCAGGTATACTTTTCACATAAATTATTGCTTTCATATCTTATCAAATGAACTTTCTCTGCAGTAACTTTGTAAAACCTCGTGCTACTCGTTTCAAAATGAATAAATGTAAAAGGTTTTATGGAAATTTTATTTGTCAAAATTGCAAATAAAAGTTCGGTAAAACCTTTATATATTCATTTATTTCATAATGAATCTTGCTTACATATTTAGTTGTATTTATTTATTCATCTCCATACTCATGGCGATATTTTACAGGATGCTAGGATGAAGGATTTGAAAACATTCAGCCATTGTTTCACGAAATACATCCATGCAGTCGATCTCGAAGAATTCAAACCTGCAATATTATGTTTTGAAGTCTTCATAACCAGAAAAGTAGTGGACACAAATGTATCTTGAAAACCAAAGACTCACTAAAAGTGCGAGGCATAAACAGCCTGTCAAAAAAATTGTTGTGCATCTTTTCGAAAATCTTTTGGACCAAGGACGACAAATTATTCTCAATAATTGGTATGTGTCCGTGAGGCTAGCAAATTTTTTGTTGGAGCGGAACACGTATACCATAGAAACCACTCGGACAAACCGAGGTGTACACAAGGAACTCTCGTCAATCAAATTGCAACCAGGACACTTATGTTTCATAAGAAAAGGAGACATATTAGTAGTAAGATATAGGGATAAGAGAGATGTCTATGTGCTTTCTACAAAACTGGTGGCAGAATTTGTAGAAAAATCTACCTGACCGACAGCATCTTCAAAGTCTCTCGTGCTTCAGAAACCACATCACATAGAACCTCAAATTTGAGAAGCTATTATGTAGTGAATTACTCAAACTTTACAGTCCACAATACATGAAACTAATAGAAAAGTATGAAAAAGACGATAAGACAAGAACAGATAGAGATGCATTTGCTTGCAACATAAAAAAGAAGGGAAACGTAGGAAAATGAGACTATGTGTTGTGTGAGAATAAAAAAAGAAAGAGTACAGCCAATTACTGTGCTTCGTGCAACTAACAGCTAGTATTATGCAGTGATGAACACTTTGAAATGTATCACAATAACATTGATGAGTGATTCCTTGTACTACTTTCAGTTATACCTCTTATTTTGTTTTTGTTGCAGAATATTTTTTTTTATTCTTGTATTTCATTATTTCATTTCCATTTCTTTATCATCCTAAATGCGCTCCCAGTGTATTCTCCATAATTTTCTCCCAGTATTTCATGTTACAAAAATGAAAAATACCTAACTAATAAAACCACAGAATTCAAATTACGAGGATATATTGAAAAATTTTTAGCCTACTATAGAACCAAACAAAAATTCAATGTTAAAATATTTTTAACTCAACATATTCTCCTCTTAATTAGATACATTTATTACAGCAAACCTGCAACGTCTCTAGACCTTTCAAAAAAATGTTTCTTCTTGCTCTGCAAACCAGACCTCCACAGGTTTTATTACCTCCTTGTTGGAAGAAAATGTACGACCTTTTAAACTTTTTTCAGTTGAGGAAAGAGGTGATAGTCGGACGGAGACAAATCGGGTGAATAAAGGGGGGTGTTCTAGTAATTCAAACCTAAATCACAAATGTTTTGCATGGCAGCATAAGATTTGTGTGCAGGGGCGTTGTCCTGTAAAAACAAAACACCTTTGGATAGCTTTCCGCGTCTTTTCTCTTTAATATTTTCCCGTAGAGTGGTCAGTAATGTCGAATAGTAATCTAAATACAGGTACTTGATGATGGCTCGATACTCCAATTTTTCGATTTTCATAATTTCGGTGGACATCTTTTTTCATTTAATTTATTGCGTGACTCTGGTTTACTTTTTGACGTCAAACTTTACACTGACACATCTAATAAGTTATTGTTCGTTGCTATGGTAACGCAATATTTTGTTTATTCAAGGAACTGGTCTAGGCTAACTAGATATCAATACATCCTCGTATAACTATAAACTTATTCTAGTGCCAATGGTTATTTGGTGTCTCTAATGATATGCTGCATTTAAATGTTCTGTGATTTTCTTCAAGAATAAATAGATAAATCTCATTTTATGATGAAAATTTTCAATCTTATGGAAGACTTACACATGAGAGTTTTTGTCGAATTTACGCCGCTAATAAACATTTCTTGCCCATGGTAATTTTTCCTTTTTTTCTTGTGTTTTATCAATATATGTCAATGATGTTTAAAAATTATGGAATAATAGAACCATTAAAAAAGTAAAAATCCATCAAATCTGGAATATTATTTAATAATGGTAAGAGATAGGTACGCCAAACCTGGTAATAGAAGACGTAAAATTTAACGCGGAAACCAAAAATAAAATAAAAATTGGGGCATTCTTATTAAAATAACAAATTTGGTATCCACTTAGAATGCAGGATTTTTGAATCTAATTCTTGAAATCATATTGAGAAAAAACTTAACAAAAACCCAACATTCAGTAGTTCATGTACAACAAAACTGTTATATATAAACAATTATACTACTTCACAAAGGTTAAATGCAACAATTATATCTTGTTTCCATCACGTAATATTTCAATTTTCTTGAATTAATTGTTTATAAAAAAAATAAAATAATAAATCATTCCTTTGTTTGCTTTTATACTATTATTTCTAACTTCTTAATAACAAGTGTACTGTAACTTTTTTTTTCGCCGACTTATAATTATAAATGGTTTAGTCGAATAGACCATTTTCATTTTTAATAACTGATAAAATAAAAAAAATATATAAAACATGTGTGATGTAATTAGATTAATGAAACACGCAATTAATAATATTGCAAACAGTATTAAAAAATATTTAATATTAGTTGAACTTAACTTTATATTCAATAATGCACATGATACAACTTTAATAGTATTTTTTGAGGCATTTCAAATGCCAGGGCGTTATAAAGACGAAGTGGAATTTAAACAATTATTTTTGGTAACTTGACAACAAGATACCGCTATTTGGTTTAAAAACGTAGATGGTACATATTTGGCATTGGTTCAGAGATGTGATTAGACTGTTAACGATCGTTAAAGAAGCTTAGATGATTTCTAAAAAGTTTTACACGGTAGGTACGTAGATTTAAATTTCGCGCATCTCGACACGTGTTAGGAATAACATTTTTGTATCTGAACTATACCGTCTTAGACTTTTAAGACAAAATTGAATTTCAAATAAAAACCATTAATTAAAGGTTTTTAGTTTTTCTGATTGTACGTGTAATTTTTACCAATAAAATCAATTGTTTATGATAAGTGATGTTGTTACATATTACAAGTAAATTGTAAAGTGTTGACTAAAGTGAGAAAGGAAAAAAAAGGCCTTTGCAATTGTATAGATTACGTTTAGCATTCTATTCTTCTTATTCAACGTCAAAGGAACACCGTTTCCTTTTTCTGATTTCTGACATCGGCTGACAGGCTTAGTTCAGAAAAGATGTAATATATTTACCTGTGTAATGACACCTCTTAACATAAAGCAACCCACGAATTGAATGTAACAATACATCATAGCATCATCGTGCTCGTAATACGTGTTAGACACACGTTGTTCTTCGTTCCCACACATGCTTAAAAGATAAAATTGAGAAGCACAATTACCTGACATACTATGGTAAATTATTTAAAAAATTGGCATTAAAGGAACTACTAATTTACATAATTTATATAGAACCCCATTTTTGGTTTCTTTGAAACGTCTTTCAATTTTCTGTTTCTAAAACTTTAGTATTTCACAACTTTCTTTTGGTACACTATTGTGTCAGAAAATTTAATTATAGTTTATATGTATAAATTTGCATTAACATTCAATTCAGAGCTAAAAGGTGCAGATTAATCATTAAGTCAATTTCATTCGATTAATTGTTATTTAATACGGTAATTTAATCAATCTTTTTTACCCTTTATGGATTTAATGAACATTGCGAAAAGAAATTATGATCAATTTTATATTCATTTTTAAACCAACTCAGAAGCATCTCAATGTTGAAAGACCAAGAACAGAATAATAATTTAAGGATTAATGTCTGCTTACTAAAACGTTTAAATTAAGAATTATTTATTAATTTAATCCCCAAAGATTAACTGAACTATATGTAGGTATTTATATAACAAGTTCTTCTAGTTTTTCTAATTCTAATGGATTATGTGAAGCAGTACTAACTATTTTTATTTAGAACATTAAAATGATTTAGAATTAAATAACATGATTTGTATAAAACTAAACTGCTTTTTAGACCACCGTTGAAGAAAGTAATTTATCCCGGAACCGCGTTAAAGATATCCTCACACTATTCAATCTGTGAAGGTAAATGTCCAAAGTTAATACTTTTTCTAAAAACAAATGTATGTGGATAGTAAAGGTATATATAAAGTAGACAGGTATATTTAAAAAATAATTATTTTTGTATTAAGGGTGCAAAGCTTTGCGCCCGTAATACACACAAACGTTTTTTCTACAATTGCAGACTTTCATTGAAAAAAATTCGATTCAATGTACGGCCAATAGATGAGCGCTACGGTTTTCTCTTTCTATTCATTGTGGGGCCGGGATAAGATAAAGGGTACTGTCAAAATTTAAAATTAATTTACCCAATTCGCCCTGATACTCGGGACCCACGACGGGAATGTTTCTTTCACGTTTTAGTTAAAATAGTATATTTCAAACCGAAGTAAGGAAGTGTTCCTTCCCTTACCCAGCTATGAATACAATTTTTCCCCAACCGCACAATTTTAACAACTTTGCTCGATTTGAATTTAAATTTTACGCGGTAGTTTCTTTTTTTTATGTATTTTACTTTTGCACCATTCTGTATATGTATAGGTTTAGAGGGAAACACTAAAATGGAAAGGGATGGTTAAGGGTTGATCGCGGAACGCGGCATCCGGTTTCCGTTTTTGGTGACGCTAACAACGTTTTTTTGTGACGAATTCTAGGTGTATATTAAACCATTTTTAAACAAAGGTATTAAATTGTGGGGTGATCTCTAAGTAATGTAATAAGTTTTTTTTCTTTGCTTCCTGATTTTGTGTAGTAAATCATGTACAGATTATGATGCATGTGTGCATAGTTTGACCACGTGTTTAGGATTGCAGAATAAGATCGTACACGAATGTAAACGTTAATCACTCTTTTTTTTGTATATTTTGGACTGTTTTGTTAGAGTTGGGAATAATGAGCATCCAGATGTAAGAGTCGGCCTTGTTGAATCACTAATATTACTTATAAGATCGGAGAAAGGATACAACAACCATTGTCCCTTGACCTTTGCTCATTTGATTTTTGTGTATGTGAAACTGAATCTTTATCAGTATAATTACAATGGCTGAAATTTGTACTTCTCATTCTGATGTTTTCCAAGTTCTTAAGAACATTCGCAGTGCGAACCCGAAAAATAAGGCCACTGTCAACCATCTTGCAAACCAACTGGTTTGACACTATAACGTTCTTCAGTTTTAATCGCATTGTGTGTGAAAATGGGCTGGATTACATTATTCCTGATTAACGACACTCCTGTGTTTTTGGTTTTACACTTATGTACGAGGACCTCAAATTTTTCAAATCGGTCAATCAAATTGAAATTTTGATCTCGAGCCCGATTGACTCTTACTTGTATGATTTTTTTGTTTGTGTTATGTTGGACTTAACTCAAGGTTTTCTAACCTCTCTTTCCTCGGGTTGTCTAGGCAGAGAGGTGCCCCCTTTTGGTTTTTTGCTTTGACTTACATATTCATTCCAAATTTATTTTTGTTACTATTCTAATAAATTCATTAATCCCCACGTTTGCGATTTATTTAATTTGTGTGTCTACTACAACGTTACAACATGATCATCGGATAAACTAGCAGGAAGTGTTATCTTCTAAATTAAATGTCGTAGGAACTTTTCACTTGCGACTGGTCAAAGCGCTTTGTGTTTTGGCGGGCTATTCAATTTTGCTATTGCAAGTACCTGGGTTACATTACAATAGTAAGCATAACTTGCTTTGTGACAAGAAATTGAGCATTAATTTAAATAGCATATAGTTTTTAATAAGCACTTGTGTATATTGCGCTTTTTCACACGACTAAGCCATCCCAATTTTACAAGAACGAATTCAAAATATCAGCTTTTAATTCTATACGAAACCCTAAAGGCTAAATTTCTCAAAATGGTTTAAAATTATTAAAATTATTTTATTTATTCCGGAACCAAGTAGAATATTCCCTTGTGGGTATACAACCGAGATTACAGGCGTACATTTCTACTGCTTTCTTTTTGGGTTTGTGTCTTCGCTAACTTTGCGATAAGCTTCCTTTTCTCTGCTTGAAAACTGGCGTGTGAGGATGTTGTAATTTTGAACATCCAATTTGGGGATCCAGATAGAATAGTAATTAATCGCTAGTGGATTAACCCAATGAAGTACTCCCATTAATCACGAGGATATAAGCTGGCGACATTTTTCATTCGTCGTAAGTAGTATTTTTTCTTATATTTCTATCTGTGTGAATTCCTTCTTTGACCAACATTTTGTTAACCACGTGTAGACCTCAGACGTAGATACTGCTTTGTGGCCACTAAATAATTATTTAATCTACGACACCGTGGAATATGATTGGTTATCAATAGATCTACCCATTTGCTAAAAACTGATCAGTAAAAATTGATCCCTGTCCTGGCCGATTTATCTGTTCTCAAAGATAACCCGGTGACCTTCTGCGGATCGTTTCAAGTTGATCGAGCCATCTATATCCAGTCGTCTTTGTTTGTGTTGTGGCTATCTACTTCTATTATCTCACCCTTCGTTCGTATGAAAATAACGAACCTGCCGAAGTTACTGTCGGAGATCCGTAATCTACAAACCAGATAAGTTAGATACTATTGCATGTTTTATCAATTAGTTTATATGCACCCGCGTTTGTAACTGTAGTTTAGCGTGAATTGAACTACCTAATTTGATGCGCTATAATACTTGATCGATGTAATTTTAAAAGATTTTTCGAAAATTGAATTCACAATTGAATCGTGTTTATTTATCTGTTTGCAATTACAAATTTATGCGGCTACCCCTTCTAAAGGCGTAGATACCGTCGCGGTTATTAACCATTTTGCACTTACCTATGAGAACAAATGGTTCGCCTCTCTTTATGGATGAAATCTTTACTGATGAAATAATTTATACTGTGTCTCTGTTCACCTCGTATTTATTGTCTATGTTATTTGATTTATGTGTTCATTGTCGTTTGACAAAAATTATTTCTATACTAGTTTACGCTTGCTTCTGTGATTGGAGCTCCTAGTTACTTCAAAATATTTTTTACACAATCTACTAAGTAGAAAGTATTCTTGTTTCTCTCCTTTTGCAGTGTGAAAGCCTTCGACCTAATAACAAGTAAGTACATCCACAGCCCGTCTGCGACTAACAGAGCTGCCGGCTAGGTTTTCAACACTGATTACATTTTATATTTTGTTTACAAATAAACCGTAACAGACATTTATTAAATCCCGTCTAAATACCAAAGAAATTTCAAATCATTCGAAAGAAAATAAAAAATAGTTGTGCCTTTACACAAATAATATCTTAAAAAAACAATTTTTTAGTCTATTCAATTGTCATGACGAATCTTCCACTTTGAAACTTTAAATGTATTTTCATTGTTCTAAAGACATGTAAATTGTCAAATATTTATTACCAACTTGGTATATTTTTAAGGTTGCCCCTATAAAAAACGGCTTGCGCACCAAAAGTTTTTTTTAAATGTACCTTTTAAGATTATTTAATTAAGTGAATTAATTTCATTATGAATTTGGAACCAGAGATATTTGTAGGTGTTGTAAAAGTAATTGATACAGGTAGATTTAACTAATAAAAAACAAAATTTTTTAAGACAACTCCATACGACATATTCTTCTGTTTTCTAAATCACAAAGCTGTTAAGTAATTAAATTTATTTTCCAGCATTTGCCCTTGTTTGTTTTCTAATTAGCAAAGCAGTCAAGTAATTAAATTTGTTTTGCAGCAATTGCTTTTACTTATTCTATAACACTCCGTTTTCTTGGTATAAAGACTTGGCTGAACGTATCGGTAGAGTTGTTACGGTCAGTTGTTAGGAAAGTATGCCCCTCAGTGGAGAGTAGTGTGCGGGTTAGGAAAGTCAACGTTATTCCTAGAACCTATAAAAAAAAATTAAAAGGTAGGGCGCCAGGTACGAGTAACGCTGGAGAGAAGAACTGACCCAGAACCAAAGGTCAGCAGCTAACTGTCCGCAGCAGAATACACAGAAAAAGGGAAACAAATCACAAAAGAATTCGACATAAAGTCAGAGAAACCTTCACACAATATTTATTCACCCCAATACACAAACGAATTTGTGATAGTTCACAGCATTAAATAAACACAGATATATTACGAATACACACGAGCTAAAACGGGTAACGTACAGCATTAAACATTCAGGTAACACGAAAATGACTAGAGCTACATAGAATTACAAGTTAAAGTAAAGAGAATTACCCAAATATTTACCACTGCTACGCCACTGTCTCGTATATGCAATTGATATTTCGCGTACTGAAGGTACGCCTATGGTGAACTTAACCTAGAATGTGTCGATTTATGGTACTGAGTAACGTTACAGATTACATGAATTTAAGGAAGACGTGTAAGGGAAGTTTTAAGACTAATTCAGTCACCGCGAAGTTTAAACGATTGTTCAATTTGGCCTGTCGGGGAACGAGCTCGTATCGGGAAAGTCAATGGAACTAAATGCGTTCGGCTTAATTAAGATTGAGGTTTAAATTCTTACACGACTTATACACCACGTAGGTATTAAATACTCTTATCTATAACTAGTTAACGTTCCAGGTATATTATGCAATTACACATTCGAGCGACAAATAATCCGCAATAAATTTTCTACGTTCGCGCCTGATAGTTGGTGTCAAGGGGTGACTTCTACTTGAGTGATAGGTCGACTGCAGGTTCACGCGCAATTAAAAGATATTAAAACCTCTGACCTTCCACGCAGCAGTAGGAGTATTACTCTTGCTCTCAATGGTACTAACGGTTTGGAATGAGCCTCCACCGTGGTCTGCGAATCTGACGGAGTATTCGTGGGTAGCTATTTTGGCACAACGCCTCCAAAAGCCATGAGTAGACCCGCAATAGCCGTACAAGTTGACGAAGGAACAACCGGAAGAGAATATATTCGTAATAGGGAGACATAAACCACCCTCTCTAGAATAAACATAGGGATGTTAGCGATAGATAAACCCCGAGGGCAATCGTATACTTGATGCGAAGCGTCCCCTAGCTTGAAGAATGCAGGACGTGCTTATTGAACAGTTCACGTGGGGCACAACTTTTTAGCAAATTTTAAAAGCCACTTTATGCGGTACCATATATTTTACCTACAAAATAAAGTTTTTAAACGTTGTAGGGTTTCAGAATCTCTTACCATCGGCCTGATTACCCCTTCAAGCAAGGAAATTTTCAGATGAGGGTTGATCTTTGCGTTCAAATGCAGCAGACCAATCGTGGACAGTTTCAAGTTAACAACGCCGGAAACCAATACAAAGTAATGCCTGCAAAATTGGGTTAAGGAGTGTGTACACAGGAGGAGCGTTTACACTTCGAACGTTACAGAGTCTGCAACACCGTACTATTTGTCTCCCATTTAACCACCGAACCCTGAAACTTTTCCCACACGATTAATTATTATATTCTAGCAACAATCGACTCCTTGCCAGTTTGAAAAAGGTGTCCAAATATGAACTTAATGTTTGTGGTACAAGAACTACACGTTTATTGTAAACGTCCGAAGAAACCGAGTTCAAACACTCGGGGAGGTAAACTAGCAACCAATTTTCCCCGATCTATAGTAATTCATGTACGATAGGGAGCTGATAAAGTATTATTAAATTAAAATTAAAATTACCTAATTCGATGCAATTAAGTTCACAGTTCCGTAAGATACACTGCACGTCTTGTGTATAAAAAACTGACGCACACAAATCAATTTAAAATACAGCAATTGCTGGAGCACATAAAGTAAAATTCACTAACGATTGATTTACAGGTACTACCAAGTTATTATACGCCAGCCAGCCGCCATTGAGGACAACTATCTGGTTGTTACCGTCGGTACCAACTGACCCATATACAGGGTGACAAAGATATCCCGTTTATTTACGTTTTGTGTAACATTTTAAATTTTGTATAAAAATTATTGTTTATTTTGTCAACATATTGCATTTTAAGTTTGTAATTACAGGATGGGCCATTAGTTCGTGACGGGCATTATCTCAGAAAATGTTGAGTTTAGAAAATAACTATCTTAATAAAAATTGTGCAAGCCAATGAACTGCATATTTTAAAATAATTTTTTATACAAGGTGTTCCATATATCGCGATATACCAAAGCTATGTTTTAAAAATAAAATTACCCATTTTTGATTGCAAATTTGGATTTCTTAGACAATTTTAACGTGACTTTATTTATCATACATAGTGTCTAAAGTGGACGGTTTCTTTTTTTGACGTTATTAAAAAATTATTTATAATTTATTCCGGAAAAATTGACGAGGAAGACTATTTAATTTATTTAATTGTTTTTTTTTTAAATAAAGTTAAGATTTTTTTAATTTTTTTGAATATTTTAATTTTTAAATAATTTAATTTTTTTTTTTTTTTTTATTTTTTTTATTTTAGGGTTTTTAGAATTAAAATTTTTTTTTTAAATGTAATGTTAAAAATTAAAAATTTTAAATTAAAAATTAAGTTTTTATGAATTTTTTTTTTTTTTATTTTTTTTTTTTTTTTTTTTTTTTTTTTTTTTTTTTTTTTTATTTATTAATAAAAATAATTAAATTTTTTTTTAAAAAATTTTTTTTTATATTTTTTTTTTAAAATTTTTTTTTTTTTTTTTTTTTTAATATTTTATTATAAAATTAGAGAAGTAATAGTAAGTAAGAGTAAGTTATTTTTTTTTTTTTTTTTAAGTTTTTTTTGTTTTTTTTTGTTTTTTGTTTGGGGGGGGGAAGAGAGGGGGGGGGAGGGGGGGGGGGGGGGGGAAGGAGGGAATTATAAAGGGAAGAAGAAAGCACGATATAAACAATAATACACAAACAATGTTAGCTAAATTGAACACTCACTAAACAGATTTTTGATTATTGTCATTTAACATAAGTCTATTAATAATAATAAACTGACGTACTTACTTCCCTGCAGAATATTCAAGCACTCTTTTGTTCTTTGACTTTTTGCTAAGCGTCTACTTGTACGTTATATAGCATTACTTATATTAAAAATCTTATGCAGTTTTCTGCAAGCTCTTAAAACTACTGAGAAAATTGACCCCATACTTTAAAAATGGTGTGCTACCATTAGTGTTTGTTGTGTGTGGTAAAAACGTCAAGTCCACGGAAACTATTTCTGTTTTTGCCCCATTGTTCACTTTAAAGATGCAAGATGGCCTCGGTTAGAACGGTGAATCATTTTCTGTCATACAAAAGCTTCATCACTAGGGACTTATTTTCAGCCCCAGGGTGATGTTCAGGAACTCATGTACAGGCAATTCATCGTAAGTGTGGAAATCTCGCGCTGGTGAAATGTAGCAGTTTATAAAATTTCAAAGTGTGACCGGGCAATAGTACACTCCGCGCAGAAGTAGGTATTACTAGCAAATAATACAAATTAGTGCAGGAAAAATTATATTTAAGTACCTATAATTTTGTACTTTTACGGTTAGTAGGTCCACAATATAACACAAACTAGAGCATATTATTAATAAATTATACTTTAATAATAATAATAATTAGGTAAATACAAATATACAAACAGAGCGATTTTATTTTGGTTTTGAATACCTAAACTATACTATATTACGTCAAAGTTTATATTAATTTGGAACTAATAAGAAATAGAAATATTTAATTTAATTTTAATTAAATTTGCGAAAATTCAGGGTAATGATGACGCAGTATTAGAATCGTCATCTAAGCTGCAACTGAACCCAAAATTAGTCTCAATCCCAACATTAATGATTAACAACATCCATAAAAACTTCGTGTTTGTATTATTCGTCTTCTAGTTTTTGACGTGAACGGACACCTTGTTCTAATCTTTTAGCATAATTGATGATTTAAGATTTAAATTTTAACCAATCAGAAGGACATTTACTTAAGAACATACTTAACTATTGTTTGTACAACCAAGATTTTGTATTCTAAATTAGTCATTGTTAAAAGAAAGTTTTACATTCAAATGATATAAATTATCAGTCGGAAATGTAGTTATTAAATTAAAATTAGAAAGATGATAGATTATATTTTATATTTTACATTATAAAGGACGGTAACTGGAAACTATAACTATATGTTATAATTTTAGTTTTAATTTATTTATTATTAGATAAGTTTTATATTTAATTGTCAAGGTTGTAATGCACCTTACTAAATTAACATCTTTTAGGCATAATTATGGTAACAACAATTAGCGAAACGCTGATATACGTACACGTTACCTGCGCAACGTTCAACTTTTTCCACGGTTCCGATGGATTGCTTGTATCTACTTTTATTCCGTGCCATTTTATACATGGAATCGAAAAAGTTGAACAAGCACACATCTGAATTAAAAATAGTCCGTTGATTGTTCATCATTATGAGGTCGATTTCCCATCTTATCATACAAATGGGTATAACCTAGTTCTAGCTTTAGTTTAAAAATTTTAAATGGTTAAAAATGACAAATTTTGTTCACAATTCAACAAACGTATTCAACTTCTATACAAAAATTGTTCAAGAGTTTACTGATTTTGATTGATAATTTTATGGATTTGCTGCAGTTTTAAGTCATTTTCAACAATTTTTCAACGTGAAACAATAAATCCCGCTTTTGTGCACAGTTAAATTTGGACAAAACCTAATTTTCTTGCAGTATACAATTAGGTACAATATGCAACTAAAAGTATCGTTTCCATGCAAAAGTTCTGTAGTTTACACAGAAATAAAATTACAAAGTTGTAATACATACATTAAGTACACTTTTACTACCTATCCGAATAAATCTACATTTTATGTTTTTACGAGCAAACAAAACATTTTATCTTATTTACGCTCATTGTAAAGTGGTATAACGTTAGATGTACTTATAACTGAAAGTCATTGGCTTGTTACATATCACTCTGCAATTCAATTCATAATAAATGGGCGATTACAAAGTGAATTCTCACGACTTTCTACAGTCAATCTGATTATAATAAATTTAAACAAGTATTAAATTTTGAAAAAAAAAGACTGACATTTATATCGTGACTGTGCAAATAGTTACATAAAGTAATGTTTGGGGTGCAACTATAAAAATATTTTGTTTGTATTGAAATGATGAATAATAGGGCGGAAGCGTGTAAATGTCGATGACAAGGTTGACAATATAAATTACTAATATTATTATTCTTTAATTGGTATTGGCATAGTGCGGTAGGAGTTTACAGAAGTAAATGCCGCACAAATGCTGATCATTGATTTACATAAATTAAATATTTATGTATTGTGCTGTATTGATTTCAACATATGCAAAAGTTTTGCATTTTTTTCCAAATTTGTTTTATAATATGGATTGTATTGTAGAATTCAAAAGTCTTTAATGGCTTAAGTTGTAACTAGTAATCATGAAAAGAAATACCTCATATATAAACATTTATATCACTGACATTTTGTAAGAATAATCATTTAAAACTGTTTTCTACTAATATCTTTACATTGTGAGTTTTATTTTTAACAAGTAAATTTTTTTAAATTAAAAAAAATTGATTGTGTTGAAAAAGGCTGCGAGAAAATTAATTTAAAATGCCTTTATCATAATACAATTTAACTGCATTAAATTGATCAATACCTATAGTGTTAAAATGAATTTGATTTCACTTATTTCGGCAAAAAAAATTTCAAAGCTCTTTCTAAGCAATTGAAACCCAATAAACATGTGAATTAATTTTAATGATGCAGCCATATCGGGCAATCGCACCATATTTGCCGCTCGTTGTGCAGGGTGTTTCAGACCGATTTCAATAGAGACACATTTTCACAAAAATGTGTTCGACTTTTAAATTAAAGTTTTCTGTCGGTTTCCCAAAAACCAAAATCAATTTATTTGGGACACCACGCAGTAAGTAGGTTTAAATAATTAAAGACATTAAAATGATCAGAAAAAATTTAGCTTCCCCGATTATGCTTCAGACCTACAATATGTTTGGTAGTGCAAAATAAACTTAACTTATGTAAAACTTTGTTGACTACTCTACAGTGATGACCTTCAAAAAAGGCAAAACACGTGTATGTAGGTGAAGTTCGTTATTTTGCAATTTTCATCGGGTAACTGTTCTATACGGTTGGCAGGAATTAGATATATTCGATATATGCTTAGTTTTTTCACAATATTGAAGAGTTCTCAGCTGGCATCTTACACACTAACCGACTCAATGAATAAATAAAAACAGGGTTTGTTTGCAAAAGTATTTTTTTGACCAATAAATATATACGAATATATAGCTTCTAAGATTCTAAAAAAAAATAAATATTGTGTTAGAGCTCATTTTTTTCATTTAATTTTCAAATGTTTTAATATTGACCCAAATACACTTGCAGTGATACGTAAAAAACCTATTACATCACCCCCCTGGCCTCTGCCCTCAGCAACGTCTGCTACCCAATAAGTGCCTATAAATAGGAGTCTTCATCTCAAGAACGCTTCTTACCAATGAGTCAACTAAAAATCATTTAAAGGCCATGCTTAAGACAAAACTCGAGGATTTAGACACCCTTATTGTCACTACAGCGATGCAAAATGTCGTCTTTGAATACTATGTTTATATTGGAGGAGAAGATGTAGATTTGCCTATTTTATGATAACATTGATCTTCTAAAACCTCCAAGAAAATATAGGCCTCACGCAACTTTCAATACGGTGAAACTGTAGTAGACAACATTTTGTTTCTTCACGCATTTGATGCGATACCACGACATCTATATACAGTCAGGGATAAGTGAACCGGAAACTATCGGTCTGTTGGTGAATTTTTTTTTCATTGAATTATACGCAAAAAATTTCGAAACCAATTTCACCCTCAACTCACTTCTATATAACTATATAAAGATACAGAGATGTCTGATAATGATTATGCTGGTCCGTCGGGTCTTTGATTTAGAGAGTCATATCTGTGGATTAGGCCTATTGAGAATACCACATAAAAAAATGCAACAATTTCTCTACCTAATAGGTGAAAAATATCACAATCTAGTTTTTTTTTTACTATAGCGTCACTATAGGTGATAAAACATTGTTTCCCTAACGTGGGGCAACTGTTGCCAATAACAAACCAAACTGCTTTATATTCTTCGGCTCTTTTTTCCATTTTGAGCGGTTATATCTCTGTAAGGAATATATGGCTAATTTTGTAATTTCAAACCCTATTTTTGTAAAAGCTACGTCGCGAGCTGCACCATGCCGTGTTTGCAAAATCAGGTAGTCATTGAAGACCTCAAGTATGTGCCAAGTTTCAAAACTTCCTTGCCTTTTGTAAGACCATTTGCATTCATTGACTAACAATTTCTACAAATTGTTTCAATTTGATAAATATGAGTACATGACAGCTGTCCATGAGGGAGCGACACCGTTATCACTTAATTTTCTTAATATCTGTAGGAAATACACAAGAACACTGTTTATTTTATGCTCTAAAACAAAAGTTCATAACAAGTCAAAAATCTGAAGTAACTAAGGTAATCATTAAAATACACGTTCCATTCCTGATTCAATGATTTTGGTAAAAAAAAGGAGAAACATTTGATTTGATTTTAAGGTTTAGATAGATAGATATTATATAGTTCAGCATAACCTGTTAAGAATGAACAAATAAAAACTTCTCGAGACATTTGTATTAAAACAAAAAGGGAAGAGAGTAAAATTGACAACCTTTTGAAAAACGAGGGACTTCGGGGGAAAAGAAACTTGTTAGAGACCTGGAGCATGACCCTGAGAATCACCCCCGATATTTCAGGTATCTCTCACCGGCATTATTATTACAACCAGGTGCAGAATATGTTTTTTCTTAGATACGATGATGAAAAAGGAGACTTTTGACCTTGTATTTAATCTTGTCAGCACGAAACTAACAAGACTCCCAAACCACCGGTTTCCTATCAGTCCATTAGAAAAACTTTCTGCAACTCTTAGATAAAGCCTTGTATAAAAATGTGGGCAAATTATGAACAACATTCCTTTGGATTAAATACCTTGCGACGGGGAATAGCTAGATTAGTATCGCCCTCAGCTTTTGTATTTCCCCATCAAGAATATTGGTTATCTTAAGGCACCGTCTTTCTGCATAATTTGTTATGGACACAAAGCGATCAATTGTTCACGGGTTATTCTAAGACTAAGAAGGGTTTGTGGAGAGATGTCGTAGCTCAAGACACTGGAATGGAACCGGTGCAACAGGATACTGTACTGAACAACGACGAAGAAGGGAAAGGTTTGAGGCAGATGTTTTGTGAGTATTTTAATGATTTTAGAGCAGTTTCATGGCAGAATCAAATGATTTAATATTGCAGATAGATTGTATGTTTGTATTGCATTTATGTGAGGTAGGTGTATGTAATTAAATTAAATTTATGATTTTGTATAAAACATTGAGCTTATGGGAAAATCAGCTGGTCAAACTATGACATAACTCCGGTGTCGTTCATTGCAGCTGAATAAAACATGGTTACACATTGTGTGGTGGTATAAGGAATCAGAAAAAAAATGAAATTGAAAATCAGCTGACACAAAAAAGTTATCAGCTGTGTTAGTAGTTAGTAGTATTGTGACTATTTTAATTTTAAGCTGTTAAATTGTTCTCTTCTGTACGTTAATTATTTTTAAATGGATGTATAGATAACAAAGTGACGTTTTGTTAATTATATGATGTGAATATTTGTTTCACTTCTCTTGAGTGCTGCTTAAGATTAATTAAATAATCAGGTTGGTGGCGCCCTATTTAGTTTCCGAAGCTTTTGATTACATTTTTATAAATCATCCCCGCAACCTACTCGTTACTTTATCATAGTCATTGTAATATAATGTAATAGAAGTCCCAGGCTTTGATCAAAAAAAAAAAATTTGGTCAAAAATAAATATCATTAGAATAGGCCATTTAAAATGCAACTCCATGTTGTTTAAATGGGGTGCGATTTATAAGCTAAATTGTGAATGTGGAAACTGTTGCACATATTGTGGAGGACTGGCAATTAACATAGTTTAAAGGAGGGTTTGTAAACATTCATAATTTAACGGACGAAGCTATATTATGGCTTACTAATCTGAAGGACATCATTCTGAAGTTAAGCAATATTTTGTATTCTCTGACCTGAGTATCTGTTTTTTTATTATTTTGTTTGCTATTTCTTTAACTTACTAATTTTTTTGTCATTGTCGTAAATGGCGCTTGGAACGGTCTATTACATGTCGTCATGCAATGGCTGTGCCGTTATAAATAGGTTTTAGTGTTCTTTCTAAAACTTGACGCAAATGCTTTGACAAGACAAACCAATTCACAATAGCACACGGTTTCGTCACCATACTATACAGGTTTATAACGATCTTCTGGGGCACCATACATAACACTTACATCACAATACAATATGTACCATACGAATAAATAAATAAATAACGAAAAACTGCACTAAAACGACTTTATCAACAGATGTAAAAACTCGACAGTTGGTTTGTTCTTTTGGGACTCTTCAGGAGTGAGAAAACTTGAGCGTAAGTTCACAATTGTACAACATGCGCGTATTGATTATTTTACAATAAATAACAGGTTGCCCATATTCAGAGCGCCCATCAGGCAACACTATAACTTTTGACAGCGATTTTAAAACGACTAATGACATACCGCATTAAAATTTATATTTTAACAAAACAAGTCAATAGTGAACAAATTTTATTGCGATATGATAACCAATTTTTTCATGCCAATTATTCGTCAAAAGCGTATGAGGCACTACTGGTTTCAACAAGACGGCGCGCCACCACACACAAGCCGCACTACAATCGATTTTTTGAAGCAATTGTTTCCTGGCCGTTTGATGTCAAAAAATAGTGATTTTGATTGGCCGCCAAGATCACCTGACTTAACTTAACGCCTACAGACTTCATTTTGTAGGGTTATTTGAAATCAAAGGTTTACGTCAACAAGCCAAAGACCCTAGAAGAGCTAAAAACTAACATCGGCTAAGAAACAGCCGCCATTCCGGTCGAAATGTTGAAGAAAACCATGGAAAATGCTACAAAACGGGTACAATATGCCGTACAAGCTCAGGGCGGCCATTTACGAGATATCATATTTCAAAAGTAAACAAATCTACTGGAACCAAATTAAATGATTTTTATGACAAACAAAAAAAATGTGTTTTCTTTGATTTATTTCAAAATAAAATGGGCGCTTTGAATATGGGCAAACTGTTATTATCAGCAGACATTTTACATGAGTTAAGTTTTCTTATGACTTCATATATAACTAGATGAATTGATTTATTATATATTTAATCGACAAAGGTCATTGTCTTAAACAATGAATCTTATATTCTTCTCCTCTTAATGTTGAGGTCGCTCAGATGCAACTAGTTATTTATTCAGAAGGATGCAAAGAATAAACAAATAAATATTTAAATTGTCCAATATGGTCAAACTTTCATTTTTATTTTTGTTTTCAAAATTTTTGTGTAGAGTTACCCTCTGTTAAAATGAACGTATCCATTTTGAAGAGTCCTGAATCATATTCATTCATAGTTATCTACAATATGAGTGGGATACAAAAATTATTAACAGAGGTATGTGAAGAATTACCTTACGGACTGGAGGCTCAGTTAAGCTAACTACATAGTTGGTTAATAATTTAGTATCCCACGACTATCGTACAACCTTAAATTGGTACCCCCTTTTTATTCATGTAAGTTTCGAAGTGGAAACCCAATTAAAAAAAAGTGGCAACACGGTTGGCAACTAGGAAAAACGAGGTAAACAGTAAAAATGTTGACGTTTTTGTTGTATTTTAGTGGATTGTGAAGAGTTTCAGCAAAAGAATGAGTTCTTTAGGCAACGATGGGTTTTTAGATATTGAGCGAGTTGTTCCAGTTTCTGAAAAACCCCGAGAAAAATATCTGTTGGAGAAAAGGGTTAAACAACTGACAAATGAAAAAGCTTTGTTAGCGTATTTTGAAGAATTAAACAAAGTGTCGAAACTTTTTCCTTATTATTGAATGCTGAGGACCGAGATTTTAATTAAGAAAAATATCGATATGAAAAAATGCACAAATTTGCTGTACGTAAGAGGAAGTTGAAGGGTTATTACCACAAAAGTCGAAAGTGCTAACAAAAAAAAATGTAGCAAATTTTTTTATGATTCTGCTTTTCAATCTAATTTATTTTAAAGGTGTGCTAATCTTCGGTATCATTGGTAGTCTTAGAAGAAAAAACTAACATATTTGCTTAAAGAAACTGCGAGAGAAGAAGGAGAATGTTTTTCCTGATTCCTAACACAAAAACAAAAATTTTGTGAGAGTTTTTATAACAACGGCAATTGTGATCACCTAAATCTGGTAGAGATAGTCAAAAAGCATCTGAAACAAAGACCGATACATTGTATCCAGGTTTTATTTTGTCCAAAAATGGCAAATGCACGATGCAACCAATTGGTATCAATACATTTGGTAATGCTAGCAAATTAATTGCTGATTTTTTGGGTTGCCATATCCGAAGCAATATGTACCAATTGCTTTAGGATATCTTCAATCACCCTTCTAACGGATTCTGAAGTTGATGTTTTGCTTATAATATGGCGAATTGAAAAGCAATTCTGTTGCAGAAACGTATATCGAGGATTCCTTGAAAATGAAAAGAGAATTTGGTGAGTAAAAGAATACAAGCCGTGAACTTAAAAAAAAAAACAAATATTATAAGCAAGACTCAATTCCAATCAATCATCCATGTGTTAGTTTATATAAATGTAAAGATTAATATTTAAAATAAATTGTTTAATTTTGGATAAATACTTTATCCCGCGCGTGCGGTAATATAAAAAAGGCACTCGTGCGGAAATATAACCCCTTATAAAGTTAAAATGAGTGGGATAAGTGCAATAATTGCACAGTTGTAGATAAAAGCGTAAATTGTTGTTAAAAATGTTGATGATAGAATAATTACATCAACCATACAAAAATTAAAAAAAAATGTATCTAAGTAATTAATTTTTTAATACAAACAGTTTAGAATTACTTAACTTTTTAAAATTGAATATTATAAATTTAGGATGTGTAATTAAATAGAAACCTAATTAAGTAGAAGCATCGATACATATATGTAATTAGTATATTTCAATAGATATTTAAAAGCAGGTGGATGATGTGAGAATAAAGGAACGTGGAAGACGCGCACAAAATAAAATAGATCATATCTGAATGGTAAAATTAAGTTCTTTGAGTAATTCAAATTGAAAATCGTGCTCGCATCATGATACGCTAAGCTATTAAATTGATTTATTATTCTTGATTTAAATTTCCGCCCATTCAAGTTAGTTTTCTTGGTTATAATTCATGGAACACCCAGTCGAACATCAAATAACATTAACAATTATTGGGTTAATAAATATGAAGACCAACTAGTTTTTTTAATTCTTCATGAGATACTTATCGGCACTGATACATCAACTAGATTTGTTAAACAAATTTTTAACCGAACGGATATTAACGATTGAGCACTAATTACAGCCGTTAATGAAATTTGAATACATAAATTTTCATTAGGCGGAAAGAAGTAAACATTTATTTAGGCAAGTGTTTAATGAAAATAATAAAGGTCTAATTTGATTACACTTTTCGAAAATATTTAATCGAAATCTTTTTATCTTAAAAATTATTTAAATTTTTCACAGTAATAAAATATGCACAGTTATTTGCAGATTTTCTCATTAGTTTTTATTTAAGGTAGTGAATGCATTCATAAGATTAACAGTATATAAGTTTCCGTATTTAATCAGTTCTAATTACTATATTTTAATCAATTCTAAATTACAACTGAGCATAAACTCAGAAACTTAAAATTTACGTGAATAAAATAAAATTCATTAGTTATAATTAATTTTAATATGTACTGAAAATTATTGGCAACATCATGTTCATATAATTAATTAATAATTTTTGTATCTTTTGAAATAATATTATATTTAATAATAACAATAATAATAATAATATGTGTTCTTTTAAATTTTTATTTTATAAGCGACTTCTAACCTAAAATTTTAACAATTAAATTAAGATATAAAATTTAGAAGTAAATATAAAGTAAAATTATTAACTTTTGAGAATAAATTTAAATTAATGTAGAAAGAATATTTTTAAATATCAAATAGGCGTTAAGTATTGGTAAAGTCAACATCGAAAGAAACCAAGGTGAGAGGAAAACGTGACGTCAGTGTGTGACGCCCAACTCAAAAATATGTGTAAGAAGCTGCTACGAAAATAGTAGTAGGTAATTGAATTAACGCGCAAAAAAAAGCAAATGGTGTGTGATGAACTCTTAAATTTCCTATATAAACTAGAGGCGATGTGTCCACAATATTAGTATTCGTCTTAATTAAAGAAAGTAGTAAAAAAACTATCCGTAAGAGACGTTTGGCCTGCGCATAATTGACATTATGACTAGAACTGAAATAATTTAAAATGTGTCTTTGATGAAAGACGAAAATTAATGCACGAAATGAATTCTAGCTCATTACCAAAAAGTCGTGGATGCATTATTGGAATTAAAGTATTAAAGTGAATAGAATTAAGAAAAAAACCATGACGCCACCTCGTGGATAAAAAGCAATATGATTGGTTCTCTGAAGGTAGGGAACTAATTAGGTAATCCACTAAAGTAACTTTAAATTTAAGACACAGTAATTTTAACATTTGTTTGAAGAACAATAAAAGGATAATTTCAGTAAGCGGAAGAAAGATAAAACGTGTAAGTGGTTAGCATATTAACTTGTTGGAAACTGGTTTTATCGTAGGATAACTTCCACGGGGAATCATGTAGAGTTTGTATATTGAGCTTGTGCCAAATGCGGTAAATAGTAAACTTCGGCGGTTAGTTACTCGTAACTGTTATCTATGAATTGATCCCAACGCAAAGCATCTAGTGCGAATCCCGAACAAGTTGATATCCAATTAATAAAAAACGTTCCCTGATGTTGATAATGAAGTTAATTAATATCAATTACATACCAAAAGGAATAACCTGGAAGAAAAAAAACTTTAATATTTTTTGCTGTTTTGGTGGATAATCAAAAAATAATTAAAAAACTTACCTAACCTAAGAATCAGAATAACTCACTAATGCATCTTGTCAAACATTACATAAGAAAGTGTCAACCCTGAATAAGAAAAACACACCAAGCCGTCGAAAGGTAGGTACTGGGGGTTTCGCTTAGATACAAAATAGAAATTATTACATTAGCGATGTCATTGAACAAATTAGCTAAACTGAAATGGAAATAAACCAGACATAACTAACTTATCCAAGATCAACAATGGAACAATCAAATACAAATATTGCACCATATGTAAGCAAAATATCTAAGAAATGCCACTGATCGCATGGAAGGACAACGTTGTAAAACAGTAGGCTTAATAGACAGAGAGCTGAAGCCCGAATTTGCGCTTGATCAAGGGTAAAGACAAATAATACGAGGATATATTCAAAAATTCTTAGCCTACTATAGAACCAAACAAAATTTCAATGTCAAAATATTTTATTACTCAACATATTCTCCTCTTAATTGGATACATTTATTACAGCGAACCTGCAACGTTTCTAGACCTTTCAAAGAAAATTTTTCTTCTTGCTCTGCAAACCAGACCTCCACAGCTTCTATTACCTCCTTGTTGGAAGAAAATGTACGACCTTTTAAACTTTTTTTTAGTTGAGGAAAGAGGTGATAGTCGGACTGAGCGAAATTGGGTGAATAAGGGGGGTGTTCTAGTAATTCAAACCCTAAATCACGAATGTTTTGCATGGCAACATGAGATATGTGTGCAGGAGCGTTGTCTTGCAAAAACAAAACACCTTTGGATAGCTTTCCGCATCTTTTTTCTTTAATATTTTCCCGTAGAGTGGTCAGTAATGTCGAATAGTAATCTTCAGTTATTGTTCTACCTTTATCCAAAAATCAATCATGATTACTCCATGGCAATCCCAAAAAACTGAAGTAAGAACTTTTCTAGCAAATTTTTGGACACGAAACTTCTTAGGCGTTGGAGAACCAGGGTGTCGCCATTCCATCGATTGCTGCTTTGTTTTTGAATCGTAGAAATGTACCCAAGTGTCATCCATAGTAACAATTCGGTTTAAGAAGTCTACATCGTTTTCAAATCGAGCACAAATCAAACGCGATGCTTCTGCCCTTGCACGCTTTTGGTCAACATTTAAATATTTGGGGATCCATTTTGCAGCAATTTTTCTCATGTCCAAATTGACGTGAACTATATGATGAACGCGTTTGTATGAAATATTCAGTGCTTCAGATATACGTTTTAGCCCAATTCGACGGTCTGATAAAATCATGTCATGAACTGCATCGATATTTTCGGGGCCTTCCCAATTGGTCATCATCTTCAATGGAAAATTTACCTCTTTTGAAGCTTGCATTCCAATTTTTGACGGTCGCATACGAAGGACATTGATCACCAAGGGTATTAAGCATATCTTCGTAAATCTACTTACCTCTTAACCCTTTTAAATACAGGTACTTGATGATGGCTCGATACTTTTTCGATTTTCACAATTTCGGTGGGCATCTTTTTTCATTTAATTTATTGCGTGACTTTGGTTTACTTTTTTGACGTCAAACTTTACACTGACACTTCTAATAAGTTATTGTTCGTTGCTATGGTAACGCAATATTTTGTTTATGCAAGGAACTGGTCTAGGCTAACTAGATATCAAAACATCCTCGTACGGTATTACGATGTGACATCACACATTGCTGTACAGGCTACCGTGCTAACCGTGGCTTATGGTAGATATAAAGGATTAAAGTAGCGTACATTTTTTTGAATTCTTGTGATTGACGGCATGCTTGAAAATTTGCGAATACAAGTTTGCGATACATTCAATTTAATTCCCCTGAGGCGTCTGTCTAAGCCGAGCCCAAAACTACCTGTATGATATAGAAAGTTAATTGAACATATGTGAATATGGTTTTAGTCACTCAATTCTAATAGTGCTTACAAATTTTTCCACGAGAAAATAAAAAATAATGAAAATTGCGTTAAACAATGGTAACAGTATTACAGTGATATCGTGCGTTTGTAAAAATGATAGTAAATAAAAAAAAGTTCTGACCTTTTATCTCTTTGTATACGTCACTGATTAATGTCTTAATCGTTCGTTTTCCGATATACATCTGGATCGAAAGTTGCTCAAGGATAAGGTAATCACGACCATCAATTCCTTTACGTTATCATCCAACCAAAATTGACGTAATGAGACGAAATCAAGGGATTGTCAGCAACACACGAATCCAAAATTTATGTGTTTATTAAAAAAAAAACAAGATTGAAGAAGTCAACCACAAAACCAAAGGAAAAACACTAAAAGAACATAATTACAATAAGCAAATTTCAATGTTTTATGAATTATAATGTTATTGGTGTATTTGCCCCACTGTGGTTTTTTATATAAAACGATACGTAGTGTAGGACTTATCGCTTACGAGTTATTGTGAGTAATGATGGTTGCTGTTTATAGACGTTTCACGATGCAAACTGAACGTAACAAGTCTCCCCTCGCACAAGTCTAAACTTCAGATGAATAGAGTTGTCACCCATTAACTCTAACTTGGAGTAACCACAAAGATTTTCAACCGGTTCAATAAAAAACTCGTCCCCCAAAATACCCACCATAAAATATAAGTTCTTATCAAGTAGCAATGATTGAGAGAAAGTCGGCCAATAGAGTCGTTTAAAGCGGTTGAAACTTTCTAAAAATTAAAATAATTTGAGTAGAAAAGGATAGTAACAAACTTATAGGAGCCTCAACAAAATGTTGAATACTACTTTTCCTATTTAACCCCAGACCATTTCCAACCTACATAAGATGTAGTAAAAATTAATCATTTCGATTGGAGTCTACGAATAACAAAAATAAACAAGAAAAAATGTATAATTAGAAAAATTCATATACTATAAACAAGTGTATCTCATAAATCTCATCACTGAATTGATATTGATCAATAAAAACAACAAGGACTACAAAATCAAACAAAAAAAACACAAATTAAACTTTTGACGTAAACCAGACAATATTCCTATACTCATCCATCTGAGTTCAATCGTCTTGCTTATATAAACGAACTAAACAAAAAAACGTTATCACACTGGTTGATCAATCCAGTTTTACAACCAAGAACTTATAGTTAGTTAACCAAATATTTTTAGTACTGAAATTCAGTATCAGTAGACTATGTCGGGGTGTCCATAATCACAATTTATATGCTACCTCTTTCAGATACACGGATCAAGTAGGAAAATAAAGAGAAAAAACCTGTCTAACAGAGTACAATCTGCTGACCAAACTTATACCTACTATCTACAAATAAAAGTTTTAAAATTAATATAGTGATAATCAAGTTAGATAGCCGAGTAAGTGATCTGTATACAACTACTACTTTAATATAGCATGTGCCGATGGAAACTCTATTGGGAGTACTTAAACGGAACATAACATGTTTCTTTTTAACATTCACCATGAGCACATGTTGTAAGATAATCAACTTAAAGAATGTTGACATTTTCCTGTGTATCTCAACATTCGCCAGATTTCTATGTATCACAGTAATATATTGCAATGTTATTCTGCATCCCAGGTCCAATTTAATAATTAAAAATAATCTTACAATGATTTCAGTCTAAATAAACTCCAAACTTGGAAATAGTGTAAAAATCGGAGGTGTTCGGAAAGATTTTAGAGCTGTTAGTAATGTTTATCTATGTTCCCGTGTTAATATCAGTTAATTATGACCCCTCAGCAGTTCCAAAGAACTAAACCAGCACCAAATCTTGGAATAAATTAGTTTTAGTAATGGGTTTGAGAGAAAGTAGATAAATTTCAAGGTCACTGGTCTTATAATAAAATGGAAAATTAATAACTTATGTGAAACTATGTGTTTTTAACGCAAAAGTGATTTAGAAACGTGATTTAATGCCAAAAACAGTCTGCAAAAGTGAATTAAAGAATTGAAGTACCAAAAGATGGCGGTACGAAACGTTGCGAACTAGGATAATTTAAAAATAAGAAAATTAAAGGACATGATTAGAAAACTGATAAATATGGGTGCAAACCAGAGATGTTCCGTATTTAAATAAAAAAGAGAGGGCGAGAATAATCAAAGCAAGAATAATTACACGATAAGGTGTTCGTCGAAAGTTTTAAATAAAGTGTTAGACCACAAACTGTTAAGTATAAGACGAGTGTTGAAAATGTAGACCTAAAGGAGTAGTAGTTCGCACATCCAACAGAATCTTGGATGCAACGGACTAACCTGCAAAGCGAAATACGGTAGATCACGAAAGGGAAATAATAAGGCGCATACCTGTATTGGTAATCAGAGGTTAGTTTTAGTTATTGTAGTAGTTTGTAGTTTAGTCTTTAAATTTATTTCTGTATAAACATTGGTCGCACACAATAACACCACGACCGGAATACGTATGCGTTGTTTGATAACCACGTGGTCGCTCATGTTCAAAGCGCTGTTGCAAACTTTTAATTTGAAACGCGTAATTTTATTTAACTTTTATGTGTGTTAAAATAAAAAATTGTATTGTTTTTTACGTTGTGGGTTTTAATTATTGGTAACATCGTGAAAGTCAGTTTAGATTTAGTGGTCTAAAAAAGAGAAATAATTATTATGTCTGGTACAAAGTACAGAGCATTATTATTAATTTTGAAAAATAAAATGGCGCATAAAAAAATTTTATCCGATAAAAGAAACTCCGAGATTATCAAAGAGTCATTTATTTGGATGATTTTGAAGGTATAAATTAATATTAAAATTTCTAAAAAAAATTATTCATAAAGCTTATAACCTCATATTATTGCAATATATACAAAGTGGAACAAAAGTCTGGAAACGCTCAATTATCTCACAAATGGGTAAGTAATGAATTGTACAACATGTACAACATTTTGGATAAGTATATTTTGGGATACGAAGATTCCAGATTTGATATCTGCAATGTTGCCAGATTTAATTAATTGAATTCTATTTTATCAAATATTGAGTGTTACAATATGGTTGAACTCGTATTGAAGGGGACATTCCAATAATGATACAATATACGGGGTGATCTATTTAAAAACCAAAGTTAGTAATAATATCAGAAAACGGTAAATCTGGCAACATTGCAGATGTCAAATCTGGAATCTTCGTATCCCAAAATATACTTATCCAAAATGTTGTACAATTTGTACTAGCCATTTGTGAGATAATTGAGCGTTTCCAGACTTTTGTTCCACTCTGTATATAGCGAGCAATTATAAAGTTTTTATATAAGGTGTGGCTATGATTTTGGCATTAGTCAATTTTCCATATCTTTGATAACAATATGCATATTGTTGATTACGATACATCTAAATCTTTCTCGAAACTCGGCCAAACAAGCAACAGTGACCTACTCGTTGTTATTGAAAACGCAGTTACGGAACTAACACTCAAAAATAAATCTTTGATGTTCTGACGAAACACCATTTTTTCATAAACAATTGATGAACATTGACAATCAATTGACCTTTATTAGCTGAAGTTATTAAAGACATAAACTAATATCAAAGTTATAGTCACACTTTATGATCGCTCGGTATTTTTTAAATAATACGGAAACATTTTTTTAATTTAAAACTAATGGTGCTAGAGCAACCAAACCCAAAATATTTTTAATAATTACACTAGGCAACAAATGTGAAACTCTTTTTTTTTCAATGGGTTTTTGGTATGTAATTTTGATTGCTCTGTTCAGACTAAATAAAGGTACATAAATCAAATTGTGACATCACATCAGGATTCAAAGTAAAAAAAAGTTTTAACGACGTGTTGCAAACCAATTCATGATAAACATGCAGCATTATTAATTTCACTTTCTCTTCAAAATCAGGTTGCCTAGAAAGTTATTCGTTACATCGACAAAAGCCAACCATGCCTTCTTTTCTATGCAGTTATCACTTGAGGTAGAGAACTTTTTTAAAGAATTTGAAGCCAGCACCATCTTTTTGTAACGCTTTTTTAACAAAGTTTTTGATTAACCCAAGTTTAATATGGAGTGGAGGTAAAATGGTATTTTCAGGTTTATTTCTAACATTTTTCTGGCCAACAACATATTGATTTCCGAGGGGCCAATATTCTTTATATAATGATCTAAACACGCTCTGCTATCCCATTTGCAAAGAAAATAACAGTACTTGGTATAACCTGTTTGCACACCCAAAATTAGGACCACTACCTTTAAATTTGCACAAATTTGCCACTTGTATACCTTATACTTTATCTTCTTCAAAATTAATTCCATAATGTCATAAGTTTCTTTTAGGTGAGCGCTCTATGCTACAAGCAAAGAGGGAAATATGTTTCAATTATGGAGTAAAACCGCCTTTAAGCTTGGCTTTGACTCATCAATAAACAACGTCCATTCTTCTGGTGAATGATGATAACCTAGTTCTAACATCAAATCATTAATATTTTGGCAGAAAACCAAATTATCTTCATTTGAATAAAAAGTCGTTAGGGAAGAATTTTGTTTTTGGAACATTATGATTTTAACATCAGTTTGCAACAGATTCCATTGTTTTAATCTAGACCCAAGTATTTCAGATTTTTTTTTGGCAAATTTAAATCGTTTAGTTCTGATTGACTAATAAAATGTGGCTCTGTAATGTTTGAGTCTTAAAGTACCTCTTCTGACAAATTTCATGAAATTTCTAGTCGTCTCGGTACAGGGATGGAGATGCGGCACAGTGTTAAGATTTTATTTTCCGAATGTAGGACGTATGTCGTGAGCTGTTTAAAAACGTGTGTCGCGAGTAGTATACGAAGTCGTATTTGGCGCGCATGTTGCTAATTTTCTATTGATGAAAAATTAAATTAGACTGGATTTTCTAAACGTACAGCGTACATCTTCCCTTTTTGTTTTCGTACACGCCGGTGTTTTAGCATACTTCTTAAAGTGAAATTTTTACAAAAATTAATTATGTGGGTTTCAAGATTTCCCATTCAAATTGGTGTTTAAGTTTAATCCGGCTAAATTCACCGTGAGTACATTTTGTTTTCTTTCCTATTTGTATAAATTCTAATTGCTATATATGCTTTTAGCACGTTGCGTTTGACCTCATGTTTTCGTTGTGTATTATCTTTGAATAACTCTTGAAGGTGCTGAAGTAGCTAATTAAGAATCTTCCCTATCAAGTAAAGACAACACCACGGTTTTACATTAATTAAGCTGCAGACAACCCGTGAATACTACGTCTACAGGGGTTGGTTATGCTGCACAACTATATCGAGGGAGTTATTTGCCTTCTGTTCTTTTCCGCACACCTCCCCTAAGAGGAATCCTGAAACTATCTAACCTCCTGAACTGTCGATACAGCTAAATTTTAGTATTTAAGCCACTTATTCATAATAATTATGCGTATGAAGCTCAAGTACGTATGACATAGAACGGCTTGATCTCTAGTATTTAAGTAAATTTTATTTGGTGTACACTCCTCAACTAAACCTTTGTTTTAATCAGCTCAATAGGGGCTGGGGTGCTTTATTTAGAGCGATTTTCGTGGACACAAAAGGACTTTTGGGTTTGCGGGAGGTACTTACTCTTTAATCCTAGTTTAAGTTTAGTGTAAATCTCCGTGTGTAAGTGATATGTGTACGCAGAGTTTTAATAGCAGCTAATCCTTAATTGGAATGATAATTTTAAGTCGAGTATAATTAAAGCTTACCTGAAATTTGACACATTAATTGCGAGCCTTATCTATTGTTAAGCGAGGCTGCTGCTAACGCACGTAACTATATGCGATAGTCTCTCTATTTCTGTTACATTCTTCTAATATTTTAAGATTTGTATGTTGTATTGAATTGTCTGTTTTTTCTTTGGTTTGTGTTCAATTTGGCGTATTAGATTTTAAGTAGCACCTGTAAATCTCCTGTTGGTCGGTTTTATTTCTTTTTTTATCCAGTAGGTGGCGCCTTGTTAGACCAGCAGTCTACCTTCTTATAGATTTTCAGAGACCTACGCGACTCTCCGACAAAGCCGGACGCTGCTGATTTAACTACTGTATCCTCCACGAACTTAGTGTGCTACATGAAGCCGAATTCCCTTTAGTTTTTTCTCTAGGTTGTTCCGCTAGAGCCGTCCTTTTTTTTTCTTATTTTGTAAACAAAAACCGTTACAACAGACATTGACGATACATTAGGATAATTTAAAGCATGTTTTGATTTCTTAAAAAATACCTTAAGGTGAGTTAGGCAGAAGTAAAAATCGTCTATGTGATTTTTCGGTTCCAACAGAAAAGAGATCGGCTTTTTTGTACTTTTAGAAGTGAATTAACCACAAACATAACAAAATAGGTTAGGTGAATTAAAACAAACGGCACCATTGTGAAGATTTATGATTAACCAAACTATTTTGATGACATGACGTGTAACTGGGACACGCATAAATAATGTAAACTAAGTAATGCCATCAGATAACTGTAACGACGATTGTGTTGGAATTAGAGAGAATAGTCTTGTTACTAGGTGACAAGACTAAGATAATTATTAGGAAACTTTTTCTTTTCATATTTGTTTGTTTTCCACAAAAATAGGGTCACTCTTGGTTTCTATCTCGACGTGTCAACTAGTCAAAATAAATTGTTTTGTCGTGATTAAGTTGGTCGGTGTTTTGAAATTAGTCAGTCTTTGGTGATTAGATGATTTTAGATAGAAAAAGAGATTTGGGTAGAAACTCCCTGCCCTCAACATTTTTTGACACCGACGTGATCCAAAGATAATTTTGTTGTGTGAAACATATTTGTTTGAAAAATGGAACGAGCCAAGAGGTTTAGGCGTTTGGTGAGGTCTACGGTGAGCGTTAGTGAACGCTGTGGACTTGGAGCTGGTGAAGGAAGTTCAAATGGAATTGAGTTAGAAACTCAACTGAATAAGTTGAAGCTCAATTTAAAAAATTAAATGATTTTGAAAAATCATTGGATTTATGTTGGATGCAGAAGCGACTGATGAGGATACGGATGAAAAAACAGAAACAATTAAAGAGTACTCATCAAACCTGTCAAAAAACTATTATAAAATTGGATAAATTTTTAAATAGAAAGCTCGCCTCTCCTTCACTATCTGAAAATGCTAGTGAAATGGTGAAGACTTCAAGTAGGTGCACCAAATCAATGGTCCATGGATATCGGTTACCTAAAATTGAATTGAAGAAATTCGACGGAAATTTAAAAAAATGGTTTAGATTTTGGGCTTCAAGAAAATTGATAAAGATAATAATATCCATGCAATTGATAAATTTTAATACCTCGCGCAATCCATGGTCTCGGGTACTCGGGCTAAGGAATTAGTGAATAACTACCTCCAGACTGCGGAAAACTATCCAAAAGTCGTGGATGCTTTGAAGTCACGTTTTGAACAGCCATTTGAAGAAAAGCTTTTCGAATATCAGAAATCACACCAAACTCCTGGATGTGACTCAGGTCCGAGAGGAACATTTGAAAATGTGTCGTGGAGATGCCCAACTACTTTTATCAAAATTACATGAAAAGTTTTGGATTTTGAGAAAGAGGAAAACCATTCGATCAGTAATTTTTAAATGTGTGAAGTGTCGGAGGTTTTACTCAAAGAGATTGGAAGTGATTCCTTGTTCTTTACCTGAGGATCGTGTGAGGGATGCCTCCGTTTTTAAAATGGTCGCTGTGGACTTGGCTGACCACTATTTTTCAAAAAATCGTGACAAAGTTTGGATTGTGCTATGGACATGTGCCGTGCACCGAGCTGTGCTCTTGGAATTGGTTAGTTCATTGTCTACCAATTCTTTTCTTCAGTGTTTTCGTAGATTTGTAGCGAGAAGAGGATGTACTTCCATTGGGTACAGTGACAATGGCACCAACTTTGTCGGCTCATACAACTGAAATTGAATCCGTGTCAACTGTTCAAAGGATCCAGTGGAAAATCAATCCACCAACAACAGCATGGTGGGGTGGATAATGGGAGGTGATTGTTCGCATGGTCAAAGCTGTTTTGAGAAAAGTATAAGCAATACTTCATTAATTTATAAAGAATTATCTACAGTGCGTTGTGATTGTAATCGATCATCAACTCAAAACCCCTAACTTATGTGTCAAAAGATGAGACGAACTTACAACGTTGACTCCTTCCATGTTTATTCAAGATGTCTGTGAAGTCGGAGTAGGAGATTTGGATAATGTTGATTCTAAAATAATTGAACGGAGGTTCTTGTATCATCAGAAAGTAAAGGAAGACTTACGAAAGAAATTTAGTAGTGAATATTTGAACCAACTTGTGAATCGTCGCCCAAGGAGTAATAATAAAAGGAATTTGGGAGTGGGAGATGTTGTCTTAATTGGAAATAACAACCTAACGCAGATGAATTGGTCAATTGGCAAAGTTTTGGACATTTCCTCTGGCAAGGATAAAATAGTTCGAGTGGCCAATGTGAAAACGGCAACGGGGGCAAATTTTTGAGGCCTATTCAACATATCTTTCTTTTGAAGGTTTCATCAGAAGAAGAAAAGAAGTTGTATCCACCCATGTAGAACGTTGTTAATGCCAGTGAAGAGGAGAAACCTGTCCAGACGGCAAGTTAGAAAAGTTGTTCGGTTTTCGAATGTGTTGTTTAGTTTTTGATTTATATAATCAAAAAGGTGGGAGAATGTTGTGCTTAGGAGAAAATAGTCTTGTTACTAGATGACAAGACCAAGATAATTATTTGCAAACTTTTTGTTTCTATATTTATTTGTTTCCCACAAAAATAGGGTCACTCTTGTTTTGTAACTCGACGTGTAAACTTGTTAAAATAAATTGTTTTGTCGTGATTAAGTTGGTCGGTGTTTTGGAGTCAGTCAGTCTTCGATGATCAGATTATTTAAACTATAACTTTGCAAATGTATAACACACGCGTGCCAATAAATCCAAGTATTTCTGTACAGTTTTCGTGCGTGTATGCTACTGTACAGAAATACTTGGCTTTATCGGCACGAGTGTGTTATACTTTTGAAGTTATAGCTTAGATAACGATTTCCATTAAAACATTCAATTGTCGTTACAGTTATCTGTTGGCATTACTTATTTTGATGTCATTTGTTCACAGTCAACCGAGTTTATTATAATTTCGCTGAAATAAGTGCTTTAGAAGTAGGAAAAATTTAAACTGCTGATATCCGTAATATTAAAGTAAAGTCTGGAATTAATTTTGTCCACTAGGTGTATCTAATTAGAATTAAATTAAGTGGTATTAGTGAATGTTCTAGTGTTGCATAGTGTTATCAGTGGATTAATAACCCATGCGCTGCTCATCAAACCAGTAATTGCATATGAACGAAAGAATAGTACTTTTTATATCTGAAAGCTTTGGTTACATTTCTTTTCTACTAAAATTCAGATTTTTATTGCTTCGGCGATTAAGGGAAATGCCGTTGGATGATGTCCGTTAAGCAGTTGACAACACAAACATATTTATACAATCGTAACATTTAGTGTTTATTCCTTACAAGTTCTAAAGAAAAAAGCTATCACTTGAATATGTTTTAGAAAATTATTTATAGCATGTTTAACAAGTGTAAACGGGAGACATTTGCATATTGTTTCGGAACACGCGTTTTGAATAAAATTATGATTATGATAAATGGACAGTGATTTACGTAATATGTATTAAGCGAGTAATATATTTAACTTTGTGGACACCAAACTGTTAATTAAAATAAAATATGCGCTGTTTATTTCCATACATATGAAATTGCTACACCTACGAATAAACAAAAAATGAAATGCAAATAAAATATTTAGAACTAAAACTGAAACACGATTAAAGCTTCTTGTCCAAATTGAACCAAGCATTAAGATTTTTTTATTCACTCTATTCATACGTAGCAACACCAAAAACATATCAGAAAAGAATAGATTTGGTTCGTTAAGCAAACGCTATTACAACATGCAATTCTTTATGATCCATTCAAAAGAGTGTCTTAACACCTGACAGTTTTTGTGGTCTTCTTACAACAGAAGTCAAATTGATGATTAGAGGTACAAATTCTAATGATTATTGTTATTATGTTCCGAAAAGAGAACACTATATAAATCGCCAATTCGACACTGAAGGGTCACGTGTTTCTATTTAAAATAGTTTACCTTTATTCAATCACAAAAGATTTTTTTATATCAAACAATATAACGAGCTGTAATGAATGCGATCAATGATCGATAAAAATGTTCGTAATTATGTGATTTAGTATTCAAAACCCAGTTATAAATATATTTAATTTTATATTAATTACAGCACTAACAACTTGTAAAAATATATTATTAATCATTGTGATAGATTACACATCGAGTTGTTATTCTTGATTCAACGTATGTACTAAAATATTTTACATGACATTTTCATTTAATAAATTAATTTGTGATAATAATACACAATTATTGTAAAAGTTTTGTGTTTTGTAAAAATTGAAAAACAGAAATTTATATATAATAATATAATACGCTAAGTGAGAAATATTTGATAGTTCAATAACGCCACAATCTCTCTCATATTTCTCTTAACATCTTAAATAAATAAAAACGACTTGACAGTCAAATATCTGTAAAGTAAATATTGACAAACGGCAATGCATCGTCAAATGAACGTTTACAGTTGCAAAAAACTAAGTCGAGTATGTTTTTAAATAACCATTCAGTAATACTCCTCAATATTGCCATGCACTTAATCCCAATTCTTTCAAGGTCATCTAATTTGGATGACATTAATCTTGATATGTATTTATTTAGCTTTAAGTCCAATAAAAAATAACATTTAAAAAACAACAGTATTTGCATAAGTATTACTGTTCTCAGTAATATAAAATTGTTTGCAATATAATGGGAGCATAATTATTAACAAATCTTAAACATTAATGTAAATTCCAAAAGTTATGATCCCAACTGGAAAAATGCCATTTCTGCCACGAGTCTACGAACCGACTGTTCTCGACGATCTCACCAACGACTGCTTAACGACATTATCGTTAAAGCTGTTCTGCAACTGCATTGTTCACAATCTCGTTGATGAGCTGATGTTTTAACTGTTCAGGGTGGCAACCCTAAAAATTATGCAAATCGCTCCGTCAGATGTCAAAGACAATGTCAGTGTGTCAGTATTTTATTCATTTTCTAAAAATCAAGTTAAGGCATGATGAGGTACGTAATTAATTGTTTCTATTTATTAGACAATAATGTCAACCGTTGATATGCATTGTTATTACCTAACCAGAACCCTTTTCTAGAACTTAATTTTTAAAAGTGTATTTTGTATTTTGTTTCAGTGAAAAAAATAAAAATGAGAATCATGCTTCAAAACGAGTAGGCGCCAATATGAAATTTATTTAGAAGAGCTTGAAACTAATAAATCTTTTCGCGATAATAAATTTGATGTGATCAAACAAACGTGGCAAATAAACTAAATTCCGCAGTTGGACCTGTGGGTGGAAACAGGTATGTGACTGTAGTAATTTCACTAAACTGAATTAAAACAAATTTATTTTTGCAGACATTTATAGACTGAAAAAGCCAGGTCCGGGCAAAGTCAAGAATAAATCGAGCCCTTTACTTCAAAACAGAAAATTGTGAGAGGAAAATTAAAGGACTCATTGATGTTGAGGAAAGACTGTTAAATATTACTGGCAGGGTCGTGGTTGATGGGTTGGAAATACCAGAGGTTGGGTTACAAATACCTGGTTTGCCAGAAGAGGATTTATCATCAGAAGGAACTGATTGAAAATCGAGTAAGTACAAGTGCAGATATATTTGCCCCACTTTTGATAGCCACTAATTATACCCCCCTAACACCTCCCCACCACAAATTCCTTCTAACACAACCCCCACCACCACTAGAAGGAGGGGTAGCAAGAGAAGAGGAACATCCCCGTCGGGTAAGAAACAATTCCAACCATTCCCCCCAAGGAGGAAACACAAAATTTTAAAAAAAATTAGCAGCCCGCAGACAACATTAGTCGAAGAGGAAAAAAACCCCCGACAGAAACAAAACAAAAAGCTGAATAACCCAACCACCCATTTTAATTTACCCCCACCAAAAAACAAAAACCAATATTACCCAATTTCAATCAATAAAATTTTTTTTTAATAAAATAAAATTTCCCCAAAACATCATTTATCAATCTATTCCTTCCCCTTTTCCCCCCCCTAATTAAAAACCCCCCCCCCATTTCTTTTTAAACAAAAACTCACTTATTTCCTAATTTTTCCATAAAAAATCTTGATTAATCGGAATATTTTGAAACAACATAAATTTAGAGAGAGGGGCAGGGGCACACACCACTTTTTGAAACAACAACAGCATCATGATATACAACACATAATTTCCTCCTCCTCCCCCCTCCTCCTTTTCTTCCCCCACTTCTCCCTTCAACAACCCTTCTAATTCTTCTTTTTCTTGTTTTTTCTTTTTTTGTACTGCCCACCCCACCCCCCCCCCTTCCTCTTGAGATAAAAGGTTAGGTTGGATTAGCAGACCCCCCTCCCCCCTCCCGACACGGACCACCGTTCACCAAAAATCTAATTTCTAATGATGAATTCTTCGATATTCAACATTCTCCATCTTCCCGCACCCTGCTCGCTTCTCATCTAACTTTCATGGGTGAGAACTTTCCTTTTGCTTCCCACACTTTTTTGTTGGTGGTTGAAGTGATAGCTTTCTACTATTTAACACGTTGACTGCCGCAATGGAAGAAAAATTCGGGTCCCTGGGGCCGAGAGAGATTTTATGACAAACTCTTGAATCTGTTCGGTCCCAAAGTATATATCTAAATAAAATTTAAAAAAATATATTTTTGACTATTTTTCTTTGTTCTAAAAATATGGCACAACATCTGTACCACGCGGCCTTAGAATATATTTTAAACCTTTGACGCCGTCGTGGTACATGTATTGTACCACATGCATTTCTTGTCTGTGCACGTTCAAACTTGCATGCTTATCGGAACAAAAGTATTTCAATCAGTTCCACTGTGTTTCTCATCAAGAGTGCAAGTGCTAAAACAATATTGTGCGTTTGACATGGGTGATTACGAAAAAGAACAAGAACGTTTGATGAAATTATGGAACGAAATATTGTCCGATGAAGAAGGTGAACCATTTGAAAATGATGGAAGTTCGGATGAATATGTTCCAAGTAGTGCCGGTGATGAAAGTTCTTCGGATAACGAACCAGTCGCAAAAAAATCAAAACATCATTTATTGCAATCAAACAAGAATTATTCCGACGAAGAAAATTGTGCCCCTAGTACAAGTAAGATAGTTATGTGGCACAAAAAACACCATTTATTCTATTATTTATTTTCTAGGTGCAAATGCAGTACCAGAATTACAGTCCGAACAGGAAGAACGTACCTTGCAATACGATCATATTGCAGAAACAATTGAACTTGTTATAAGGCGACCCCAAAACGAGTATGGACAAGAGGCTGAAGAAAATATTACAACTAGTGATATTTTCTGGAAATCAATAGAACCCTCCTCAACTTTGACAAATTTAGAATTTACTGAAAATAAATTTGGGATAAAAGAAGAAGTTGTTGAAACTTACATCAATAAAGAACCATACGATTTTGTGAAACTTCTATTTACTGACGAGATAATACAGCATATTGTTGCAGAAACGAATATTTACGCTGCACAGATGATAGAAAAAGAAACTAAACCAAAATCAAGAGTTCACACTTGGACAGCAACCAACGAAGAAGAAATTGAATTATTTTTTGGCATTTTACTATGGATGGGATTGTGCCGATTTCCTAAACTTTCGGACTATTGGTCCAAAAATTCCCTCTATTCCAACACTGTGAAGGAGAATATGTCTCGAAATAGATTTGAATTATTACTTCGAATGCTCCATTTCAATGATAATAATAGTACCGTTGGGCTAACAGACAGAATGAGAAAAATTGCCCCACTTATAGGTATGCTGAAAAAAAGATTTCAGGATGTTCTGACTCCCGACCAAGATATTTGTATAGATGAAACTCTAGTGCCATTTAGAGGTCGACTTGCTTTTAGGCAATATATAAAAAACAAACGCCACAAATTTGGAATCAAGTTATTCAAATTATGTTGCAAAGATGGATATACTTACAATTTGAATGTCTATTGTGGAAAAGAAGATACAGGTGACAATACTTCTGTTCCTACAAATGTTGTCATGAAATTGATGGAATCTCTATTAGATAAAGGGCGCACACTATATGTGGACAATTACTACACTAGTGTGGAGTTAGCCAAGAAACTCTTAGCTCGACAAACACATCTAGTGGGTACTCTAAGAAAAAACAGAAAGTACAATAGTAAGGAAGTCCAAAACCAATCTCTAAAAAACGGGTGAATTAGTGTCAAGAATATGCGACCAAGGAATTGTAATTGTTAAATGGAGAGACAAGCGCGATGTTATGGCTCTTAGTACAAAACATTTGGATAAAATGCAACCTGTACCATCCAGACGAAATCCTGGAAGACACAAACCAGAGATTATCGTCGATTATAACAGGTGCAAAGCGTTTATTGACTTGTCGGACCAACAAAAGCCTATAACACACCATTACGTAGAGGACTGAAGTGGTATAGAAAATTAGCAATAGAATTAGTACTTGGAACGACATTTGTAAATGCACATATTTTATACACTGAAGTTACAAAACGAAAGATTACCATAACGAGATTCAAAGAAGAAGTTTTAGAGGTAATTGTGCAAATATTTGGTAAAAACTACCAAAAGAAAATCCACCATCTATCCCTCATGAATTAGAAAATACCGGAAAACGAAACCGATGTGTAGTCTGCTATGAGAATATGTCCGTAGAATTCGGAAGAAATGTGTCAGCAAATAAGTGCAGCCGATCAACATGGGCCTGCACAATTTGCAAAAACATTTTGTATAAATTGTTTCTTTGTAAAACATATCTCTTTCCTCAAGTGATTGGTTTATGTTCCTACTGATGAATTACTTACGTAACGTTAGTTTCGTGATTGTTTTAGTTATTTCATCATTTTGATACCAATAAGTGTTTTTTTTTCAATTCTTTTTCTACGTTCGATTACCTCTTGTTTTCCTTAGGTACAAAATAAACGATATAAAATAAAACTGTGTGAGTTTTTATTGATTATTGTGATAAAACCAGGAACAAATTTCCGGGGCCATTCACAGTTCCAAGTCGATGGCGCCGAGCTCTACAATTCTACATATAAATACACGCTGCCTGTGGTACGATTGTCGTTTCACAGAGCGTGAACTGAAAGTCTGAGTCGTGGCACTACATATGTACCACAACGCGCCGATCGAAAATATTGGCGTTGTACATATGTCGTCTCACACGGCAGTCAACGTGTTAAAAAAAATTTCCGGATATCCTAAATTTAGGTATCGTGGCCAACCCAACTTTTTTTAAAATCCTACCCAACCACCTTACCTACCCTAAATAGTGTTGACATAAACATTTTTTTACGTATTCTATTTCTTCAGCTGTCTTTGGAAATTTCACGTATCTGGCAATTACATGATTTATCATGATTGTAATAATTTCATTAATGCACCGAGTCACTGCTGGTTGACACATAGCATTAAATCTATTTTCGCCAATGGTTTTTGATAGCTACCCTGAGCCAGGAAATGTAACGTTGTAAAATATTTCACAATTGGCTGTATTTTTGTAGTACGTAGCTCCACTTTGGATATGTGGGACTAATTCTTAAAACAAGTCCTTAGCTGCCATGATATCCAATCTGAACAATCCCTTGAACACTTCCCCAGGGAGTTCAAATAAATTTGAGTTGTACCTGAGTCGCAATTCATTGTACACTTTGTTAACAATTTCATTATTTACGGCCATTTTTATATCTCATCTAACACCACTGTTTACATTTTCAAATTTGATGCGCGTGAAAGCACTGCCCAACGATAGTTTTCATTGTCAACGACAGCTCAGTAGGTGTCGTACGTGTACGACAATGTTTCAACGACATTGATGTTACTGAACGACAGTCGTTCATTACAGAATAGAGAATGTCGTTAAGATGTCGTTATTCTACGACAATTGTCCGTAAAAGACGTCGTCAAGGGTTACAGAATTAAGCTACAAAAGAACACTAAATGCCAATTATAAATTAGGTAAGTAATAAGGTATTATTATTGTCGTTAATTTAGTTGTCATATGTGTTTTCACTCAAGGTAGAATACTACTAAGATTTCATTCAATCGCACATTTTATTATTTTAAAGATATGACAATTTTACTATGCATATTGTACATTTTCGAGAGTGGAACAAGAGCAAGCAGGAAAACAATCGAAAATTATAAATAAATTAAATATAATTTAAATCTAAATGCCAAGTACACACGATTCGGTAAATAAATAAATAATAGAGTTTTATGTACTCAAAGAAAACAACTTATGAAGTTATGTACATTCGCAACTTCTCTAAACTCTACATTAGAGTTAAACACTCGCGCTCGGTTGTACTATAATTACATTTATTTTTGGTTTGGCTATTTTAACAAATTACTCTTTCACCGTTAGGGTAATTCTGAGATAATATGGATCCTAATCCGTACGCACTAGCATCACATTGGATATAAAAGGGTTAAAAAAAATCGAGACAAGTAAGAATTGGTGCACTAACAAGGTAGTCCTGCACTTTACGAAATGAATTCTTACACTCTTGGCTCCATAAATTTTTGGTTTTTCTTCAAGGAGGTTCGAGAATCATTGAAAAATTGGGTACAAACCGACTGCACCAGCTTTAACTAGTGTGGGTATCTTTAATATCGTCTGTACTTTATCAGTATCTACCGGCTCTATCGATGACGTAACCCAAGTACTTTAAGTTCAAACCTACAAAATTTGCATGTTTCTTGAGCTATTGTTAGACCTAAAGCGATTAATCGACCAATATGTTTTTGGAAATCAGGGAATACAATCATAATATCTATTAATAAGGTTCGCAATCCTTAGTATTGGGCTTTCTTAAACAATATAAAATTGCTGGATCAACAAGACACCATGCGCTTGTGTTATGCCAACGTTTCGACCGATAGGTCTGGTCTTTATCAATGCATAACATGTACAGGGTTTTGAAAAGAACTAACTAGTTTTATGTATAAATTTAATGGTAAAATTAATGAAAGACTACATCAACCAGTAGATAAAATGAAAGAGAATATCTTCAAGTTTTTTTTACCTTTCGGTAAATTTTAACGTGGGATCCATTTGTGGCCCTACCCACGTCCAGACAATATTCCACTTCCCGCCAGGTATTCGCCAACATACCAGGTGTAACAGTCTCAACTGTTATAACAGATTCACTTTGTAAAAACCAAATGACACACTGAGCCTTCTGTTGCGGAGTAGCCATTACACTGCACTGAAAACCAATGTCTCACAAAGCCAGAATCTGAATGCCGGAAACTCAAGGTCAAGCAAGCCTGCCAACTGCAGTTGATGAATTTGCGCAAAACTTGGACAATTTATGTACCTATCTAATAACACAAACTAGAATATTTTAAGTTACCTGTACAGATTCTATAGCATGTTAAAACCAGATGAGTTCTATTTCAAACTCCCTGTATGTTAATTCGTTATATTGTAAACAGTTTGTTATTTTATTTTTGTGAATTAATCTTTTTGTGAAATTATTGATTTATTCATTTATTAACGTAATTAGTTTGATGTTCTCTGGATCATCAGCTGTAATGCGGGTCATCAAGAACACCTTTTGTCTTCGAATGATTTATGGATACCCTGTATGCGATAAATTTATTGTCGATGCGGATTCCAAAATTTGAATTCCTGTGCTACCCTCTACCTCAGACGCACTCACCTGCAGTCAAAATTGGGTAACTGACGCGGTGTTGAAAACAGGCTTACATATTTCAAAATTTTTTTAAGAAAATCAAATTATGTAAGAAACGATTGGAAATAAGTATAGGGAAACCTGGCAAAAATCATCTTGAAATTTTTTTCAGGAATCCAAAAAACCAAATAATATACTGTGTGTTCTATTCAAAATAAGGAAGTTGATGGCGAGTTCCGGTATAACCGGAAGTGGTATGACCTTGAAAATATTTTGAAATGAAAGCAAATTTTAAATAACCTTTAAGTATAAAATTTTGGAATTACAAGTGGTTTCTAACCACAAAAACTTGGTTGTAAGTCAATTTTTCTATGAGACGCTGCCATGTAGCAGAACAGTTGCTTGACGCAAAAGGTGAGTTTTTGAAATAGATATAATCCTCAAGCTGGAATTGCGAAAGCTGTAAACTCTTTTTAAGCCTTATAAGTAAAATAGGAGATGACAACAAACTGGTGGAAGGTTCGATGATATCGTTTGCCAGTAATTTAGTGGTTTTTGCATCAATGCGTTTTGTGATACAACGTGTACCTCTGTTTAATGGGTTGTGAAACTGTAATTGTGTCTAATTAAATGACTTGTGCCTATTTTATTGCCCATTAATTTAAATTTTTCTGCATCTAAGTATTAAGAATCAAGTGCTGGTCATATGTGAGATCAGTTAACCTCTTAGAATCTCATGAGTCATGAGACACCGCTGTACAAGGAGAAAATGACTATACATAAATCTTGAGATCATGAATCACTTTCATGGTTATTCAAAAATCGAACCGTAGGACAACTGAATGGGCAATATTTGGTACAACCAGAAGCTTAATCAATTTGACTTTTTTACAATAATTGATCCGAGAATTAGATATTTATCTCTAGTACCTACTGTATAATGCGTACTATCTGCTTTATCAAGGGAAATGTTAAGATCCATAAAACTATTCTAGATGTTTCTACTGATGATAGAGTGGGTTGCATCTGAATCAAAGGGACCATAGAATTATTTACCAAGAATTAAAATTTAAATACTGCACTGGGGTCGACATTAACGTCAGATAAAATGTAATCGACTAAAACTTGAAATTCTAAAACACATTGACCGGTTTCGTTCCAGATGAAGATAAAGAAAAGTTTTCTTAACTCAAAATAACTTGGTGGGTCCTTAGCCACTGTCAAATTCGTAAGTAGTTCTAACATAAAATCAACATATCAACAATTTATAATAAAAATGTGAGGTTTAGTGATGGTTCAGTAAGCGTTAGTAGAACGAATTTTATAGTTATATTAAACAAAAGTTCAAATTGCTGGTAGATGAAGAAGGAAAGAGTTGTAATTCGTACATACAAACCAAACACAACAACAATCAATTGATAGAAACATTAATTAATCCCCCTGTACGACTGGTAATACACTAAAATAAATTTGCTGATCTTCTATACCATTGAGTAGATGAATCAGGATGACCGTTCTCAACAAATTGTCATAAAACAAATTTATGACCTGCGACAACACAAGTCACATAAGTTTCCAATGTCTTCGATTCTCAGAAAGATAAAAAAATGTCAGAGAAAAAAATAATAAAAAAGCATTTTCTGCAGCTGTAGTTAATAGTCAGTTGGATCTAGTTGACTCTATGAATACTGTGTTCTGTTATACAAGGCGTCCCAACGAAAACTTGACCCCCCCTGTAGTCAGAAACAGACGTGTGATCCAAAATTTTAAAGAACACGTCAATTTTTATTTCTAAGGAGACTAATTCTGAATGAAAATTATACCCGAAACTTTACCCCCTTGCGGTCAGCAACCTACCACCCATATTTTTCAATAGTATGGAGGGTCGAGAATTATTATTTGAGAAAATTAACAAAAAATAGTATCAATGGCAACAAAATCAACGAATAAATTGTTCAAAATGACATCCACTTACTTCTATACAATAATACAATCTACTTTCAAAGCGTTCCTTACATTATTCAAGATGTCCGGAGTCAGCAATAGGCATTCCCGAACAATTCTCTGTCGCAGCTCTTCTAGATTTGTAGGCTTAGTAGAGTCAACTTTTTACTTTAGGTGTCCCCACAGAAAGAAGTCCATCGGTGTGAGATCTGGTGATCTAGCTGGCCACTCCACTGGACCCCTTCTGCCGATCCAACGCATTGGAAAATGTTCGTCCAAAAACTGTCTCACCCAAACATCGAAATGTGGAGGTGCACCATCCTGCTGGAATATTATTTCATTTTCTAATAAATTGTCATCATTTTCTAAAATTTGTGTAATCATAGGATCTACACATTCTTGTAATAGATTTAGTATGTGTCTTCATTGAGATTACCGTCAATGAAGAATGGTCCAACAATATGATTATTAAGAATGCCAGCCCAAACATTCAATTTTTTTTGAGTTTGTGATTATGTTTCCATCACCAAAGAGAATTCACATCGCTACAGTAACGACAATTATGTCTATTTACTTCAACATTCAACATGAAAGTACTTTTGTCCGAAAAACCTGTATTGTAAAAAAAATCATAGAAATAATAGAGGGACAAAAGACCTTTCAAATGATGTATCACTTGATCCTCCATGCCATTGAAGAAAATATGGGAGGTGGTTGCTTACCGCAAGGGGTTGAAGTTTTGGGTATGATTTTCATATCAGAATTAGTCCCCTAGAAATAAAATTGACGTGTTTTTTGAAATTTTCAATCACACGTCCGTTTCTGACTTACAGATGGGTCAAGTTTTTGTTGGAACGCCCTGTATAACTAAATAAATTAACTAAATTTCAAAAAACTTTTTGGTGTATACAGCTTCTCAATTTTTAATATCAGGTATAAGATACATTATAATGATTTATTAATTAAATCTTCTTCTTCTCGTTTTTGTTATCTTCTTATGGCACCTTCAATGATTGAAGGTGGTCTTCCTTAATCTTCATGTAGTCATTTCTTCCGGCCTGCGGCCAACTTTTTTTTATTTGCCTTACTTCTCTCTGTTTTCTTATCTCTTCAATCGGTCCCAACTTTGATTTCCTTGCCCTACTTTTTTTACATGTCTTTTTGCCTCTGTATTCCTTCTTATCAGGTTGTTGTGCTTCATTTTAATTACATATCCATATCAATTCAATTTTCACTGTCGATTTGTCTCTATCAGTTCCCGCTTCAATTCTTCTTTAATATTTATTTATTTATTTGTATGGTACATTTTAAATATTGTATTGTGATGTAAGTGTTAGATATGGTGCCCCAGAAGATCAGTACAAATCTGTATAGTGTGGTGACGAAACCGTGTGCAATAGTGGATTGGTTGGTCTTGGCAAAGAATTTGCTTCAAAGTTTCGGAAAATCACTAAAACCTAAACATGCCAACCCTTACCCACCTTAGTATTCATATGTAATAATATTAATTAAATATGTAATCATTATAGAAGGTAAATAAGAACATAAAATATAACAGCACAGCCATTGCATGACGACATATAATGGACCGGTCCAAGCGCCAGTCACGACAATGACGAAAAAAATTGTAGATTAAAGAAAAGGCAAAACAAAATAATACAAAACAGTTAATCAGGATAAGAATACAAAATATTGCTGAACTTTAGATATCTTTCAGATTCGTAAGCCATAATATAGCTTCATCCGTTAAATTATGAATGTTTGGAAACCCTCCTTTAAACTTCGTTAATTGACAATCCTCTACAATATGTGTAACAGTCTTCGGTTTGTTTCCACAGTCACAATTTAATATGATCACTTCTTGTTCAGTCCATTTTTGCATTTCCCTCAATTTTTTTAATTGCTTTAATTGCAATTTACGCTGCAATAATCATAAGTTCATGATTTTTTAAATTTTTTTACATATAAAGCTTTGTCTGTTGTCCTTCACTTGTTGTGTTATTTAGGATGCAGTCTTTTTTTAACTTTTCTTGTCTGGTCGTTATTCCAAGCCCTATTTTTTCATCATTTGTAAACATTACTACTAGGTACTCACATGTTGACAGCGATCTCTTTGTATCTTATCGGTCTCTATTTATTATATTTACCTCATGTTTGTCTACCTTCAAGCATTTACAATACTTTGTTGGTGTTAATGTTAATATTCATATTTTCTATTTCCTCCATCAATATGTTGCATGTGTTGCAATATTTGTTGGTGCAATTCATTCTGTGTATCTGCCACTAAAATTATATCAATGAATATAGTAATCAGTTTTGAAATAATGGCACATAGAAAAATTGTTCATCATGATGGTTTGAATTAGTGGTTAAAACTAATTTACTTATTTCTGAGACACTCTATATACCAAAAAATTATAGAAGTAATTAAAAGTACATACAATAAGGTAAAAGGAATACTACAAATAGAGGAGAAAAGATTAAGAGAATTCGATACAAATAAGAGTTAAAATTAATCTACTTACTTCTGAGACTTTACTTTCTATATTTTCTTGAGATCCTACTTATTTCTTCTCTACATTTATTAAATTTCTCAAAATAAAAATTTTAACGGTTATTTATCAGTTTCTGCTAAATTTTGATTGTTCTTCATCTAATTTTTTTAGTTTATCTTGTACTATTTTTGTAAATATTTTGAATGCAATTGTTCACAAGCATTCCTCCTTATGATTTTTGAACTGAAATGTATCGTTTTCTTGTAAATTGGTGCTATTAAATTTTATTCCATTGTTTCAGTATTAGGGTGGTGGTCTACCATTTTCTTTTTCTTTGCTTACTAGTTTCACTATCTATGCACCACTTGCTTTTCCATTTCTTATTCCTCTTTCATTCGTATTTCTATTGTTTGGTTATAATTGTCGTTCTTTCTAAAGGTATTGCTTATCCATCACTCTCGCTGAATCGTTCTCAACTCTACCTCTTTGTCATATTTATCTTTCTAACGTTTTTCCCACGTTTCTATTATTTTCTTTAAACCAGTCATTATAATGTCTATTTTGTATAGGATGTCTCCAACTTTTTGGGTCAAAATTGGATATAATACTGTGATCAAAAAGTAAGGTGAAATTGTTTATAAACTGTAAATTCTTTATTTATTTTTTAAAATTAATTTCATCCTCTTCAAGTAATCCCCGTCCGATAAAACGCACTTTTTCCAACACTTTTTCCAGTCCTCGAAACCGCCGGAAAAGTCTTTTTCCGGTATAGCCTTCAAGACCTTCTTCAATTCGATTTTTATCTCCTCAATCGTGTCAAAACGACTTCCCCGCATTGGCCCTTAAAGTTTGCTGAATAGCCAGAAGTCGGACGGGGCCAAATCAGGCGAATACGGTGGTTGCGGAACGATATTAGTAGAATTTTTAGCAAAAAAGTCGCGAAGAACCAATGCATTATCGTGATGAAGGAACAAAGAGTTGTACGCCCATAATTCAGGCCGTTTTAAGACGAATAGCTTCACGCAACTGACGCATAACGCTCAAATGATATTTTTTGTTTGGACCGGCGATGAAATTGTCTCTCGGCGGTAGACGTTGATGGTCGTCCAGAGCGCGGTTCGTCTTCAACGCGTTCTCGGCCCTCTTTGAACTCGTTGTACCACTTATAAACGCAAACAAAATTTGATGCAAGTTCTTTGCTCAACAAAATCACCCATTGTAGAAATCGAAAATTTCACTTTTGGTTGTTTACAAATACACGTAACTTAGAAATAATTAAACTTTTTGGAAAATAGATGCTTGGCAATTGCTATAGACAGTCCTACCAACCTAGAAAAAAAATTTACCTGCCTTCATAATGCCCTGGAGTTTTAAATGACCATTTTATCTTAGATTTTGATCACAGTAGTTATTATACTTAACACCAAACAAAATCTTAAGTTTGGTGTCAACTAAAATATGTCTAATTTTTACCCGAGAGGTTAGAGACATCCTGCATATTATGTATTGTGCTTGAAATGTGTTTTTTTTTGTAATGATGGTTGTGGGAACAAATTTCTAAACATTAAATGTCCGCCAATTTGATTCCTTCCCAAGCAGCACCAAATGTTTCAGTAACATTATATGAATATAATTTTAAAATTTGTCTATTGAAAATCTGTGTTAAATATTTCTATTTGCAAATTCCTATTTAAGAAATATTTGATATACCAGTATTTATAATATTTAGACAAATTAAGAAATATTATATTTTTATTTAAAATAGTGTAAAACAAGTATGTTGAAGAAATATACATCTAAGCATTTGTGGAAATATATTAAAAATATTTGGTAAATATTAACTATACAGGGTATTTGGAAAACGTGGAAAATCTTAGAAGTTTGGATAGTGCATAAAATTAAATGACAAATTTCTTAAAATTGTCTCATAAGCCTTTTAGACATTTATGCGTCCCTAAAGGGCCTGTTAGGTTTCTATTGACTAACTTTGAAGTCTATTCTTAAAAGAATTTAAAATAATATCATGAACATTAGTATGACCAATTGTAAACAATTTTCTTAAACATAATTATCTTGTTTTACTTTTTCAGGGTCCAATTAAACTTCTTGCATACTGAATGAACTATTTTTAAGATCCTTTGTGATAAATGCTTCATTACTAATAAATTTAGGTAGGTTGAACCATAGGTTAAAAAAAAAGGTAAACAATTAATTACAGAAAATTTAAGTCTAAAAAAATTGTTATTAATCGTTACTTGATTTTTCTCAAAATGTTTACATTATGCAACAATAAAAAAATAACTTTTTTCCTAAATTTATTATTTTGAAACCTCGTATCACAATAGAATGTTAAAATACTTCCGTAGTTGTAAAGCTTAGTCGCACTGTCAAACTAAACAAGGTACTATAAATTAATAACATTATTTTAAAGGGTCTTTACTAGTGTTCATCATATTGAATTTAATAAAATTTAATGAAACAATTCAATGTTATTCAAGAAAAAACAAATACCCTTCAAGAGCACACTTTTATAAGGGCCTGTAGTAAATTTCGTTTTATAGGAACTTTCCATCTTATATTTATATGCCTATCAAAATGTAGGCGTCTTTCACATTTTCACGCTCCTTTATATATAATACTTTTGGTATTTTTACCAATAACAAGTATAATATTAAAAAGAATTGTGGTGGTGTTACTCATAGTTTGTAGTCGAGGACTAAGAAATATATTGTTTCGTATAAATTAAATTGTGTTTGAGTTTTACTCATTATATATCTTACAATAAATATCACATAAATCAAATTATTTCATTAATAAATAAGTCAAAGTATAGTATTTGCTATCGTAAGAAAGTATCTGAACTGCCAAAATATTTAATACCCGCGACGGTATCTACGCCTCTGGTAAGGCGTGGTCGTATAAATACTAGAAAAATTGAATTTGATCTGCATTGCTTGACATACAAGTACGTATGTCATAGATATTGACGTTAACTTTAAACAACAAAAAAATTACGTGGAGCACCGGTACTCGACGACGAATTCAAAATAATTGAACAAAGCTCAATCACAGTTAAACAAAATTTTCAAAAAATCTTTTTAAAATTACATCGATCAAGTAACAAAGCGCAACAAGTTAAGTACTAGTTAAATTCACGTCGAACTACAGGTACAAACGCCGGTGTATAAATTAATAATAAGATAAGCACATTCAATTTTTTCAACTTATCTTATTTATAAATTACGGTCATCTACCTTCGGCAAGTTCGTTATATCCATACGGGCAAAAGGTGAGATGATAGAAGCAGCAACAGGAACAAAGACTTCTGGATATGGATGGCCTGAGCAACCCCATACGATACGCAGAAAGTCCCCTAGTTATCTTCGAAGAATCCGTTTTACGACAAGATAAAGCAGCCAATGCAGGACCAATTTCTAGTGAACAGTGTTCAAAGAACGGTAGGTTCTATTGATAACCTAGGTATTCCACGGCTATCAGGTTAAATGCAGCCATAATCCAGTATTCCAGCCGGAGTTCTGCACCTGGTGACAAACTGGTGGTCAAAGAAGGAATTCACACAAACAGAAATATAAGAAAAAGTTCTGCTTACGACGCAGATATCGTCGTTATTAATGAGAGTTTTTCATTGGGTTAATGCAGCAATTACTTCCTTCCTAATAGATAAATCTTTATTAGGCGTAATTTGAAGCTTAATTACGGCTTTATTCGACTTTCGCCAATCTACGAGCTTAGGATCATCTTGAATATTATAGGTGTCGCCAGAATTGTCATACTCGGTGGCATCATTACGTGAGGTTAAAATTAAGCTAGCATTCGGTATAGCAATATCAAAAACAACAGCAGTCTTTACAAGCCTCGGTTTGATTGCAGTTGATGGTTGCCGAGATAAAAATTTATGGGTTAGACTGCTGGGCGCTTTCTGCTCCTCCATCTGATCTTCACAAACGTCTTCAACTTCTTCTGATTGATAAAAAATAGAGTAATACTAGTCTGGTATTGGGTGGGATTTGAAAACTTTAGAAGAAGTTTGCTGACTTTCCCAGCACGCAAAAGACCTCCACTGTAATAATGCGAACTTCCCGGAATATGATACTAAGCTGATTAGCTGAATTTTAAACTTGATTGAATTGGGATTGTACTCTGGCTTGCTAACATTATGCTCACAAGACCGGTAACGTTGAGATATCTTAACTTGTAGATGTTTATGAACTGGAAATAACTTGTCAGTTGTGGTTGGTTATCTCTCAGGTTAAACCCAATCTTTGCGCCATTGTGGTTACTGATGAAAGGTTCACAGATGCTGTAAGCAAATCTTCTGGAAATTTCTCAAGCCACAGCTTTATTAACCTTTCTTGGCGGTGATTTCAATAAAGGGCGAGGAACATCTAGAAAGTCGATTTTTTCTAGCATGGATGCAGTTAATTCCAGTTTGATCAGGTAACTCATACCCCACGGACGGTTTTTTTATCTATCTCAAAATTTTTCTGTTTTGTCTGCAAGAATGATTGCTTTATACATACCTTCAGTTTCTTGTAAGCGATGTACATGAATATTTTATCTCTCAGGCCATCCTCAGCTAACAGCACACTGATCCGGTATTCCAACATCTTTGCAACTCCATCGACATAGTAGACATAACAAGTAAAACACTTTGCGAGGTAATGCTTTTGGATCTCAGGATTTTTAGGACCTATACTTTTTAAGGCGTGCTTCTGGATCATAATTAAATTTTCGGCACACCTTATCACAAATAATAATAAGAATCGGTTTCGTGACAGACACAAAATCCACAGCGTTTATTCTAAGTATCGACAAAGTATAATTTTTGGAAATTGGTTTCAGACAAGTCTGCCAAGTAGCAGGAATACTTTACAACATCTGGTAGAATACTGTACGACATTATTTCTTAGAAGTCTGAAGAAATAATCCTAAATAACTAGTGAACTGCAAACCTAATTTCTACCTCTATAAAAAACAGTAGTACTACACCTCTTTCAGAGTAATATATGCTGTATCTTTCATATTCAAAATTTTTTTTATTTTGGCCCTATTTTTGTTTTGTTTATTCATATCAAGTGAATTCTTCATTTTTTCCTTGATTCATGTTCTTTATTTCTTGCTGATGTTAAATTCCATGCTAGTATCTTCATCTTTACATTTCTTCCATCGTTCTTGTTGTTTGTGTTGTAACTAAGTAATTAAATCAAGAAAATGTTTATAGCGGTAGCAACAGTAAAAATATTTCCTAGGCTCCGAAGGAGAAATTCATCAGGTATATTTGATGATGAAACTCAATTACGTCATCTTTTTATTATCGGAGTTAGAAGTTAATCAGCAGTTGAACGACTTAAGGATGAAACATGTAAACAGTGTCGGTTTTAAATTTATTGGATTACTGATGGAATTGAGGACAGAATTCTAGATCGAAGTCACCAATAATTTGGGAATCGCAATTTTTTCTTTCCATTTAAAGCACCAAAAAACTTACCCTAAGGGTTAAAATTTATGAAATCAAACGATTTGTACAATGAAATAGCTTTCTGTACTATGATGTTTGTTTGCTCAAAGCATTATTGCTTTATGCATATACATTTTTGTAAGCGATGTACATAAATATTTTATTTCTCACCATCCTCAGCTAACAGCACATTTAATCCGGTATTCCAACATCTTTTAGAACTTATTCGACATAGTAAATATAACAAGTAAAAAACACTTTATGAGGTAATGCTTTTGGATCTCAGGATTAATAGAAATATAATTTTTAAGTTTTGCTTTTGATCATATTAAATTTTTGACACACTTATCACAATAATAAGAATCGGTTTCGTGACAGACACAAAATCCACACCGTCATTCTAAGTATCGACAAAAGTATAATTTTGAAATTGGTTTCAACAAGCCACAAGTACAGGAATACTTTACAACATCTGGTAGAATACTGTACGACATTATTTCTTAGATATTCTGAAGAAATAATCCTAAATACTAGTGAACTCTAACCTAATTTCTACCTCTATAAAAAACAGGAGTACTCACACCCTCTTCCAAGTAATATATGCTGCATCTTTCATATTTAAAATTTTTTATTTTGCCCTATTTTGTTTTGATTTTTATTCATATCAAGTGAATTCTTCATTTTTCCTTCATTCATGTTCTCCTTATTTCTTGCTGAAATCAGCACCCATGCTAAGTATCTTCATCTTTACATTTCTTTCCATTGTCTTTTGTTGTTTGTGTTGTACCTAAATACATAAATCAAGAAAATGTTTAGTAGCGGTACAACAGTGGTATATTCCTAAACCGAAGGAGAAATTCATCAGGTATATTTGAACGATGAAACCCAATTAAGTCATCTTTTGTTATCGGGTTAAGTTAATCAGCAGTTGAACGACTTAAGGATGAAACATGTAAACAGTGTCGGTTTCAAATTTATTGGATTGCTGATGGAATTGGAGGAAAAATAATTCTGATTACTCACCACGATTTGGGAATCGCAATTTTTCTTTCCATTTAAAGCAATCAAAAACTTTTATGTAATATCAAAATTTATGAAAGTATTTCTGAAATAGCTTCAATACTTGATAACATCTGTTCATACAAAACTATTAAACTTAAAGCAAAATAAAAAAGAAGGCACAAGTCACTATATATTTAATATTAAAAAGTTTGTACATGATGCATCGTTTACTGTTAATGTTAATAATAATAATAATAATAAGCTTTATTTAGTTAATAATAACTATTATAATCTTACAATTTCATAAATTATATTATAAATGTTTTACTTAACTAAAATTTATTCTTAACATATAGTGTAGTTTTAAATTTGAAATCAGACATAGAGCTACTATATTTTATTTCATTTGGCAATTCATTAAATAACTTTAATCCTTTATAGTACAGTGAATTTTGGCTACTAGTTTTATCGTATTTTGTAATCTAAAGTTGTCTCTTTGTCTGGTTTCATATCCGTGAAACTCTCGATTGTGAAATAAATATGTATTAAGGTACCCGGTAATTTGTTATTTAAACATTTATAAATCAAAAGTAGTACATTAAATACTGTGTTTTGCCAAATACTGAGTAAACCGGTTGTTTCTAACATATATTTTGTTGCTGGTTAATTTTGAACATCGTAATATAATGCGGAGGGCTTTGTTTTGTTGTTTTTGTAATTTATTTATTTCACCTTCGTTGCTTAAAAAGATTATGGTACTACAATAATTAAAATAGGGTTCTATAATTGAACGATACATAACTAATAATCTAATATCATAACTTAACTTATTCGAAATTCTTCCACAAAAGTTTATGTTATCTATAACCAATTCCTCTACTACCTCAATTTTGTTGTTTTCTACTACAATTTCGACATTTTCTAAATTTGTGGTGTTTTTAGTTCCTAGTATCATACATTTGGTTTTTAGATACGTTTAATTTTAATTTATTAGCTTTGAACCAATTTGTTAATAACATCAAATCGTCATTAATAAGTTTAACAGTTTCTTGAACATTTTTTCCCGAAGCTGAGATAAGAGTATCATCCGCAAATAAATGAATAGAAGATGATTTTGGTACGGAAGCAATGTCATTTATATAAAGATTAAATAATATTGGACCTAGTACTGAACCTTGAGGACTCCTAAACTATTTAGAATATTTTCGGACATTACGGTATCTATACGGGTTCTTTGGTAGCGATCATTAAGGTAACTTTCAAACCATTTATACTCGTTATTTAGTATTCCATAAAGTTTTAATTTATGAAGCAATCGTTTTCGACATATAGTTTCAAAAGCACGTTTTAAATCTACAAAACCGCTATTATTACTTGATCTTCTTCTAATTCATTTTTCCAGTTTGCTAAAATGAGATTTAGCGCTGTTTCGCAGGAATGCTTACTTCTGAAACCCGATTGTGCATCATTAATTATATTTTCCTGTTCCAAATAATCGACTAGTTGTCTCTTTACTACTATTTCTAAAATTTGTTCTAATTTAGGTAATATATTAATTGGACGAAATTCCTCACATTTTTTCGTATTTTGTATTTTTGGGATGGGAATAACCGTATTTATTTTCCAAATATTAGGGACCGTTCCTATTTCTAAAGATTCATTTATTAAGTCTACTAAAATATTTCCTACCACCGGAAATACATCGCGCAATATCTTAATCGAAATATTATCTACACTGTTTGATTTTTTAATTCCGTTAATTATTTCTTCTAGTTGTCTTATAGACACACTTCTAAATTTAAATTTGTTTACGGCTTGATTTAATTTTATACTTTCATCAATTGCTAATGGAATAGATTCGTTAATTTCTTTGACGCTATTTACGAAATATGTATTAAAATTTGATGCTAATTCTATGTTCCTTGTAACTTTGGTATTGTTAAAATACACTTCTCTGATTGTGTTTTCTTTTTATCTCCTATAATGTTTTTAAGTAGTTTCCACATTTGTTTTGGATCGTTACGGTTCTGCTGCAAGTTGTTTTTGATAAATTCGTTTTGTTTCTCCTAAGTAAATAAACAAACTCGTTTCTTTTAGATTTATATACATTCCAATTGTACGCAGTTTTATTCAATTTAGCTATTTTATACAGGTCGTCTCTTTGTTGTTGTATTTTTTAAGTTCATAAGTGAACCACTTATTTTGCTGATGATGAACTTTAACTTGTTTGTAAATAGTCAGTTCATTAATCGAGGTTTGTATTAATTCCATTATTGCACATACTTTAGTATTTATGTCAAATAATTGCATTATGTCTAAATTTACTTTATCCATAATAGATTTTTGTAAATTTGCTATATTGTAACTTACAAATTTCTTAATATTTACTAAATGTTCTACTTTTAGGGTCATCGGCTTATTGAACGTAATTTCTATTACATTATGATCTGAAATATTAAACGTATCTAAAACCTTTGCTTGCAAATATTTGCTATTTGTAATAACTAAGTCTATTATAGTATTAGAATTTTGATTGCATCTAGTAAAATCTTTAACAATTTGTTTGACACCAAGACTATTAATTACGTTTTTTTAATTTGGTACTATAAAATTTATCTTTAGATACATCAATATTAAAGTCTCCTGTTATTAATATATTTTTACTTTGGTTTTCCAAAATCAACTGTTCGCACCAGTTATTAAATAAATCTATAAATTCGCTATCGCTTGAACTTGGTGAATGATAAAGTACCGCAACAGTATTTATATAAAAATTTTGATGAATAGTGATAGCTAATCCCCAAAAATTTTTATTAATGCTTATGTTAGAAAAAATTTCGAATAGAATACTTTCTTTAATGTACATAGCAACACCCCTGTATGTCTAGAAATTGAATCACACCTAATCAAACGATATCCTTGGATACCGACTTCACAGTCTAATATCTGATTTGTTAACCGAGTTTCACTTACCATAAGTATCAAGGGTTTCTTACTTTGCACCATTATTGCTATCTCGCTTAAATTATGAATTAAACTTTGACAGTTTAAATATATTATTCCCGCACACAGTTCTCTCGATATAAAAAATCAATCTTGTTTCTTTCAGCTTCCAGTTTCCTCTTGAACACTCGACACTCTTTGTTCCATGCTTCATGTCCTATATCCAAATTTATTTTAAGATTTTCAACCGCCAGTTTACAATTTATGCACTTTACGTCTTTTGTTCGGCTTTGCATTCTTTTTAGTTCGTGTGCTCCGGCACATCTAGGACATGCCAGCGTATTTCTACATTCTTGTGATTTATGTCCATAACCGCTACACTTATAGCATCTTCGCACATTTACGGCATCATAAACTCTGCATCTATCCCACCCTATGTTTAATTTTTCATTTCTTAGAACCGACTCATACGTTTTTCCATCAACTTCGACTAGACCAAAAATTTTCGATGGTTTTTGTGCTCCTTATTTACGTATACCACATTTATAAATGAATCCTCCAAGACAATTTGTTTATTTTGAGCCCTTATTTTTCTTCAATTTCACTGGTAGTTAGCTGTTCAGTCATTCCCACTATTTTTAACTTTGGTGCTCTATTTTTGGCACTTTTACTTTGTAGTTGCTACCTAATTTGCTTTCTGTTTCCTTTACCACTTTTTCTAAACATTCTTTCGACTTACATTCAATTACAATGCCTCCATTACTGATATTTTTAAACCAGTAATTTCTAGTTCTGCCGGATCTAAATTTTTTAAGTTCGTTTCTGGTTTCCAATGACTTTTGTTGTTTTATGGGCTTTACAATAATTACAGGTTCCGATTTTCCATTTTTCACCTTTTCTGCGTAACTAACCTCCTTCTTAACTTCTAACTCAGTTGCAACTTTTTAATACCATCCACTGCTTCTTGTAAGGCTTTTATTTGATTAGATTGTTCGACCGTTGTTGCTGTCACGTTTTCAATACACTTAAATATCCCGCTTGATGCCATTATTTCACATTGGTCACAAAACCATTTTAAATTTTTCACCGAGCGTATAAAGTTTAATTGATTTTCATTAAATGCAATACATGTATTGTGAAAATAATGATTGCAAAATCCATCACAACGCAATATTAACTTATCAGTTCTTTTAATTTCTTTTACACATTTATAACAAATATTCATTGTGAATTTTATTGCGAACGCGCATTATCTATGTCAAAACACGTCTACTCGCTACGAAGGTTCGATAACAATTGTATTGTCATTAGTTATGAGGTTCCTTATTCTTATTAATTTCAGTTACGGAAATTAAAAGAAAATTAAAATTCCAAATGATACGTAAATTAACCTCGCAATAACCAACAAGATTAATTATTTCCACACAATTTAGAAAACTATTTTTGGCATTTTTGACATTTGTTGTTAATTTTGAAAATAGTAAATTAAAAAAAATCTTTTGCATGCAGATTGACTTAAAGAATTTCAATTAAAAGGATATATTAACGCATATCCTCATTTTATATTGATATAACTTTCTTGAGAGATATTAATAACAAACATTTTTTTGTTTGACATAAAACATAAATACAAATTATTTTTGCTAATCGTAAATTTTTAGTTTTGTAATATTTTTAATAGTGAATATTAGCACTTAATTTTCCATCTTGCTTGTCAGCAAGTCTAGAAGACATAACTTACATGTTTACTAAGTCTTTAAACATAATTGCCAATTAGACAAATAATTTCGCAAAAGTAACGAAGCATTTGACGAATCTTTATATTGTAAGACCTTTTGCTCCATTTCAAATTAAATGATTGTAGAAAAATAACAAAATTTTTACAGCGCACATCACGCTAGTCTTATTAACATAAAAATTTTAAACAGTATTTAACACCAAAGACGCACCTACTTAATGGATAACTGAAATAGCTTATAATTAGCAATGTAATTAATTTCATGATTTTCAAAAAGCAAAAATTTGAAAATTATTTAATCATGACTTATTCATTTTACAGAACAAATTCAATAGTGCAAAGAACATTCTTATATAATAGTTTCTCTCATGTCTGTTTTGCATTTTAAACTCTGTGTTGTCCTGTATGTAATATCATTCATCAGTAATATTTCACTGCAATATTTACCTCATTTTGAGTGTAATCTTGAATGAAATATAACAAACCATTTGTATTAACATAAATGCTTTTGATACATAAATTAATACAATTAATAATGCAAATAACTTAACTGTGTAACTTCATCACTTATCACACCGCTCTTTTAATAATAAGGTATGTATGCTTAATGCATACACCAATGATTAAAGTTAACCATTCTCAGTTACCACCAATTTGAATTGAAATTGTTTACATTTCTTTTGATTTTGAAAATTAATTGCAAAATCCTTCAATGTTGGGACACGGTACCGATCAGAGTTGTTACTGATTTCCAAAAATCACCTCCTGCAAAGGTGATGACCAATTGGTTGTCGATGACCAATAAATTCTTCAAATAACAATAACATAAACTTAAATTCAGTTGAGAAATGTTATAATTTTGCGTTTTGCAAAGCTCAAAGTTTGATCTTTGTTATGGTCGTAAACGAGCAACTTTGATTCCAAAAATTAACAATTAAAACTTGTAGTTTGAGTTAAAAAGACCTAATACAAAATTTTATAATTTGTCGCGGGTTTGAAATAATATATATTATTATTATATTTACAAGTTCTGTAAATCAATGTTACAGTATTTATTTACATGCGATGGTAATTTGACAATATAAAATGGTTAACTCTATATGTCGGAAATCTGCCCGGCGAATATAAGGCTTTAGGCAGAGTACAAGGGCCATAACCTTTGCTTTTATTGGTTTTCAGTCCTTTAGGGTCGATTTGGTCGCCGTCTCTGGTTCGGATCATGCGAAGGTTGTTACTAACAGTCGGGGCTATAGGATTGCTGTAAAGCAGTTGGTTATACATTAACAGCGGTGATTTAAGACCACAAATATTCTTGTAGTTATAGAACAATCTGCTAACCGGTCTCAACTCCCTAAGGGATTAGTAACGGAGTTTAATAATACGTGTTTTATAAGTGACGGAAATCCGTCGTAAAGGCAACCCTAGATAGCCTATAATCATCCGAGTACAATGAAGCCTTGTATGCGAACGGTTTAGGCACGAGAAGTTATACCTTCAGTTTTGGTGGTTGTCTGACTGCGACTGTAGTTAAAGTAGGCGGAGTAATCTTGACACACCTTTGTATGGAGAATACTTAAAATATCTTTGCCCGTGTTACCGAGTGAATCGCCACACTGTAGAGGTTTGGTGATAAATATGCAATAGCTGTAAGAGAACGGGTTAATAACGGTGGTTGTATAGGTGGATTTTTAGCGTTTGAAACGGTTTTGCCAAAACCCGTACCGAATGTTAATCAGCAGTGGAAGTGGGCTTTGAAAATACGGTTAGTGAAAAGAACTGAGACCTATTTCTAGACGAGACAAATCAAATTACCTGATACAGACTAAGATCGCAGTTTAGAAGTAAAGAATGCGGCGGTTATTTAAACCGGATTCTGACGGTTGTTAAGGAGCTCTGATATTCTTAGAGGATTCTGAAGAAATAACATAAAATAGTAACGGAAAAATAATAAAATAATAATGAAATAATAATAGAATAATAATGGAATAATAATAATTGTTTCGGCACCGCGCTCGCTCTTATAAAGGGGACGTTATCACCAACTGAAGAGTTGGCAAACTTACTGGAAATACGTGCAAATATTGTAATCAAATATTTTAAAAAGTTTTCATTGAGTAAATGTCACATTAAAAAAGCACTTCCAGACATTTATAGATCAAACATTATTAACCCAGAAAAGTCTAATTGCACCTCTTAAAAAACTACGTCCCAGACAAAAACTCAAAAAATAAACCTGATGAGGAGGTTTCTTTTATTTATCAGGAAGAAAATTGAAGAACGTTCGAAAAATTTTATAATGATACCAAAATTCTGGTCAGCAGTGGAAGGATTTGGAAAATACTAGTGGAAAGTAAAGTGGCCTTCCTGGACGAGAAACATCCTGTACAAACTAAAATATTATAAAAAGTCAAAAATGAAGTGTTTAAAAACAATTCTGAAACTGTATAAGACAATATTCTCAGATTATGAAAAAGAAATACAAAATTAACGGAAAATGATTACGAATATAAAATCACCCAGAAATTATTATTATAACCAAACGGCATCATCATAAGAAGTATTAAAAACAAGAAAAAATGGCTTTATTCCCAAAAACACTTAAGGTATATATATATATTATATATATATAAACAAAGGGGATGCATTAGTTTTGAATAACTGGCGACCAATTTCTATTTGTTCTCTTACGTAGAACAATTAAAATTTTTGAATAGACACTTTAAGAGGCATTATCACCATTAATGAAAATCAAAGAGGTTTTATGAATATTGAAGAATGTCATATAAATAATAATATAGTCGAAAATATTCTTAAAACTTCTAAAGAATTTAAAGAGATGCTGCATTAATGTTTCTTGATTTAGAAAAGGCTTATGACTCTATCGGACCCGATTACCTCAATTTTATTAACTCAAATGAATCATTCTCTAAGAAATTACATCTTTTGATTGCTTTGCAAACTGATAATGTTTTATTCATTGATATGAAAATAAAGAAGACTAAATATCATTATTAAATATTAGGCAGTAGACAGGCCTGCCAGTTGAAAATCTGTTTCGAGCAGCCGGCAAAAAAAAAAATTCCACAATATCTGAATGACAATCGCCAACGTCTGAAGGCATACAGGGCAATAGAAGAAGAAAAAGAAATGGTTTAAAATAAATAAAGGTTTTTCAAGGAGCTCCATTATCACCAATTTTGTTTAATATGTGCATTAATTTCATCATGAATTATCAGACCCCGATGTAGCTTCGGAGTTTGTATATAATATGAATTATAATAATAGATTTGAAACAAAGATACTACCTCTCTATTCTTGGTTATGCTGATGATACTGTCATTGTTGCTAAAGATTTTGATTCGGTGAATAATCTTCTTTCTATGATAGAACCAAAATTTTTAAAATTGGTTTGACAATAAATTCTTTTTAAATTTTCAGTCATCTTCAATGAATTATTTATCAGACCCCGATGTAACTTTGGAGTTTGTATATAATATAAATTATAATAATAGACCTTTTAAAACAAAGATACTACCTCTCTCTATTCTTGGTTATGCAGATGATACTGTCATTGTTGCTAAAGAATTTGATTCGGCGAATAATCATCTTTCCATGATAGAATCCAAATTTTTGTAATTGGTTTGAAAATAAATTCTTCTAAATCTTCAGTCATCTTCAATGAATTATTTATCAGACCCCGATGTAGGTTCGGAGTTTGTATATAATATAAATTATAATAATAGACCTTTTAAAACGAAGATACTACCTTTCTCTATTCTTGGTTATGCAGATGATACTGTAATTGTTGCTAAAAAATTTGATTCGGCGAATAATCTTCTTTCCATGATACAATCAAAATTTTTTGAAATTGGTTTGAAAATAAATCATTTTAAATCTTCAGTCATCATCAATGAATTATTTATCATACCCCGATGTAGCTTCGGAGTTTGTATATAATATAAATTATAATAATAGACCTTTTAAAACAAAGATACTACCTTTCTCTCTATTCTTGGTTATGCAGATGATACTGTCATTGTTGCTAAAAAATTTGATTCGGCGAATAATCTTCTTTCCATGAGAGAATTGAAATTTTTTGAAATTGGTTTGAAAATAAATTCATCTAAATCTTCAGTCATCTTCAATGAATTATTTATCAGACCCCGATGTAACTTCGGAGTTTGTATATAATATAAATTATAACAATAGACCTTTTAAAACGAAGATACTACCTTTCTCTCTATTCTTGGTTATGCAGATGATACTGTCATTGTTGCTAAATATTTTGATTCGGCGAATAATCTTCTTTTCATGATAGAATCCAAATTTTTGAAATTAGTTTAAAATAAATTCTTCTAAATCTTCAGTCATCTTCAATGAATTATTTATCAGACCCCGATGTCACTTTGGAGTTTATGTATAATATAAATTATAATAATAGACCTTTTAAAACAAAGATACTACCTCTCTCTCTATTCTTGGTTATGCAAATGATATTGTCATTGTTGCTAAAAATTTTGATTCGGCAAATAATCTTCTTTCCATGATTTAATCCAAATTTTTGAAATTGTTTTGAAAATAAATTCATTTAAATCTTCAGTCATCTTCAACAAATTATTTATCAGACCCCGATGTAACTTCTGAGTTTGTATATAATATAAATTATAAGAATAGACCTTTTAAAACAAATATACTACCTCTCTCTATTCTTGACTATGCAAATAATACTGTCATTGTTGCTAAAAGATTTTGATTTGGCGAATAATCTTCTTTCTATGAAGGAATCGAAATTTTTGAAATTGGTTTGAAAATAAATTCTTCTAAATCTTCAGTCATCTTCAATGAATTATTTATCAGACCCCGATGTAACTTCGGAGTTTGTATATAATATAAATTATAACAATAGACCTTTTAAAACGAATATACTACCTTTCTCTCTATTCTTGGTTATGCAGATGATACTGTCATTGTTGCTAAAGATTTTGATTCGGCGAATAATCTTCTTTCTATGATAGAATCGAAATTTTTTGAAATTAGTTTAAAAATAAATTCTTCTAAATCTTCAGTCATCTTCAATGAATTATTTATCAGACCCCCGATGTAACTTTAGAGTTTATATATAATATAAATTATAATAATAGACCTTTTAAAACAAAGATACTACCTCTCTCTCTATTCTTGGTTATGCAAATAATACTGTCATTGTTGCTAAAGATTTTGATTTGGCGAATAATCTTCTTTCCATGAAGGAATCGAAATTTTTTGTAATTGGTTTGAAAATAAATTCTTCTAAATCTTCAGTCATCTTCAATGAATTATTTATCAGACCCCGATGTAGCTTCGAGTTTGTATATAATATAAATTATAACAATAGACCTTTTAAAACGAAGATACTACCTTTCTCTCTATTCTTGGTTATGCAGAATAATACTGTCATTGTTGCTAAAAAATTTGATTCGGCGAATAATCTTTCTATCCATGATTTAATCCAAATTTTTGTAATTGGTTTGAAAATAAATTCATTTAAATCTTCAGTCATCTTCAATGAATTATTTATCAGACCCCGATGTAACTTCGGAGTTTGTATATAATATAAATTATAATAATAGACCTTTTAAAACGAAGATACTACCTTTCTCTTTATTCTTGGTTACGCAGATGATACTGTCATTGTTGCTAAAAAATTTGATTCGGCGAATAATCTTCTTTCGATAATAGAATCGAAATTTTTTAAAATTGGTTTGAAAATAAATTCTTCTAAATCTTCAGTCATCTTCAATGAATTATTTATCAGACCCCGATGTAACTTCGAGTTTGTATATAATATAAATTATAATAATAGACCTTTTAAAACAAATATACTACCTCTCTCTCTATTCTTGGTTATGCAGATGATACTGTCATTGTTTCTAAAGATTTTGATTCGGCAAATAATCTTCTTTCCATAATAGAATCGAAATTTTTGTAATTTGTTTGAAAATAAATTCTTCTAAATCGTCATGTATAGTAATCGAAAAAGGTTTGTTAAAAAATAAAACATTACTGATGAAAAGAAGTCGTTTTAAACAAAGAAGTACCTCAGAATTGGTGAATTGTATCAAAATGACATGCAATGTGTCAGCAGTTCGTGCAGTTCCTGGTTGCGGAACTCACACAAGCCGTTGCAGACATTGCAACGAGTTTGAATCACTTGCACATGTGTTGTATTACTGCGACTATGAAGCTACTGCTCGAATTAAAAGGCATAATGATGTCCACTCTATAATTGTCCAGGCCCGTTGAGAACAAGGATGTGAAACCGATAGTGTCAGAAGAATATATATTATAGCTGTAAATAGATCAAAACAGACATCCTATATTATCGATCCAACTTGAAAAGGGTGGCAGTAAAAAAAACGTTTCATACCCAAGTTTCTTATTTTTTAAAGATATTTTCAACGATACTTTAGTTGTGTAAAATATTTCCACGCTTTATGTATAGCCCCGGAAAGCACTTTGGCTGCTATACTATAATGCTACATTCTATAATAAGTAATAATGAAAAAAAGTGTTAGTGATGTGCGCTGAATGTTTATGTAATTGATTAAATGACATTAACAAATTTGCCAAATATTTGTGAAAAGCATTAAAAATTTTGAACGCAATAAAGGGAATGAACTTGCTATTGTGGCAAGGGAGAGCTGGTTGGCTTTCTAATTGATTATCAATTTCATTATACCACCTATAGAATCTTGTATAATATTTTGCAACTGCATTGGCTTTCCAGTCCCCTTGTCGGTTTAATCAGCTCCCCTTCTTACCACGTAACAAATTTTAACAATAATAAACCGTCATAGTTTTGTTGTACAGAAAGTCCATGGTTTTGGAACTTCTGAATATGTACTCAAAGTTATTTATATTCTAGGTTCAGTTAGTTTAAGATACTTAAGTTTCAATCCTATGTTAAGTTAGTTTAAGATAATTTAAATTTAGTTATAGCTACTTATTTGGTTACAGAAAAGGTACTCATACATTATACTTTTACCAGGATGTAATCTTTATTAGCTGCTTCACTTATTAGTTTTTGAATATGCCAACAAAACTGATTTATTATTGACTTACATTGCGTACCACATTGTTAAGTGTACCGATGTATTTGTATCTTCCATTTATTTTTTTTATAAAAATAAAAGCAATTATAAAAAGTCAATAGTAACTACTCCATTTTTGAATTTAATTTAGAAAATAAAATTGGCTAATACCAACCCCAAAAATAATTCTTTAGTACCAAAAATTTACACAAAAGGTTTATTTTAAATATTTGTCGACCTAAAAAAAATTTGTGTGGCACGTTCAGAAGCGGTTTTGCTAGTATTCGCACCTATGGGGCCTCGGTTCCGCCTCGGCAGCACAGCATTGTGGTCACACTCGCAAAAAAGCAATTTTTGGTTTAGTGACACAAATAACTATTGTAGTGGCGTCTCTTGTTTCATCTGTTTTATATTGCAATGAACTAAGGGTGATGAGGTATTAACATTAAAATTTGCAATGATGGGGTATTATTGGGTGCAATTAAAATTTGTTTAAATAGATATTCACGTTGGGTCGCAATGTAACTTTGAAACTTTACTTGTAGTAAAATCACCACTGTCCAATTTACCTGGCAAGCTCTTAAATCTCTTATTTATTTAACGTACATAGCCTCCTTTCTACCACAGCTCAGGCTTAAATAAAACAGCTGACTGAACATACAAATTTTATATTTATTGGTTTGTTCTCAACTGCTACTGTTGACAATCATAATTTTTAAATTAGCATTAGCTAAAATTTCGCGGTATATTTAAACTACGGTGCGCCCCCACCTTTAACTACCTGGTAAAGTAGTACGCAAAAATCCCAGTTAACGCGCGTAACCAGTAATGTAAATTGCGGCGCAGTGACCTTATATCTCGTGAACATTATTCAACAAACACAACGCATTTATGGGTTTAAACTTAATTACAAATGTGATCTGACCTTGCTAGGCTATCTCAGGTATGTCACCGACCTGCACTATATTCCTTTCTGGTTGCCGTGCTTCTTTGCAGCTTACTACCCCGGCTATGACGATGTCTTGATTGTACTACCGGCTTCCCCACGGGTTTGTGAAATTATCGTTGCACCACGTACTAACTACTCTCGTTCCTTCGGTAAGTTTATTTCATTTTTAAACAACTCGCGTACTCTGATTACTCTTTACTTCTTTAGCTCATCAATCTCACACTGCTTTTAATTACTTCGCACTATCATATTGCTCTCATCTCTGGAACTGCACATCAGAGGAAACTTCTACGACTTCAACTTCAGCTTACTTCTCTTAAAACTCCGGAATGTTACTTCGAAGCACTAACTATTTTTTTATAAAATTCGGCGCTGCCTTTGCGTGCACTCACGCCTACGACTATTCGAAGAAGGGACGCTCAAATTGAAGGTACTCCTATTTATAATATTCCCATAGCCTATTTTGATCCTTTATCAATTTGCGCGTTTTTTTGAAATTTATCCCCGCCTCTAACGGGCTTTTCTGCAACTAATTATAATTTTATTTTAATATTTCTTATCATAATCAGGCTCAAACGACGCCTCTTCCTCTCCTGATTACAATGATATGCGGTACTTATACCCAATAATGTCACATAACTTCACAATTTGCACTTTCCCTTAACCTATAATTTTGAGGTTAAGTTGTAATCAATTTTTAGTATTTTTAATTCGGCGCAATCATATTCAATCCTTTTCAGCGTACATAATAGATTCCTTGGCCCAAAACACCCCTAATGTTCATGTTTTGTGCATGCTCACATAATTTATTCTCTCGAAATTTCAGGTCATCGAAACATCCTTCCGATCTTGGACCTATATTGTCTGACATGGATAAACATAGGCAGGAAGGCGATTTTACCATGGATATCATAGCAATTACATCTTAAGACTATAAACAAATGATATCAGCTTGCCCTAAATAACAATTTTACCAACATTCCATCAAATCGGCAGGGTCCCCCTTTTTGGTAAGTATTCTTAAAACTAACAAATTTATTGCATTGTAATTTACAGGGTCGGTTGAGAACAAATATTGGGACTATCTCATCAACATGAAGGCATAATTTACATCTTTTGTCATCCGATCTGCTTAATCAAAAATGCTGTACAAACGTGTTCATCGCAATATTTTTCGGTGAGCATTTTTGGTTTTGGAGCAATGCCTTACCAACCGGACTAGCAGATAAATATTGTTAAACAGTCGTGAATGCTTGAGCAGATAACTATTTGCTTGATAGACCAGCATGCTTAGGCAGATAAGATAGAATTGTGGTATTGGAATTACCTTCTATTGCCTTGAGCAGTTTTCTTTTTCGATCTTGTAATCTGATCAATTTATTTTCAGTTTTTTTATATACGTTTTCTTTTTCTGCCTGGCATTCATATTTTTCTTTTTTTAATAAATTTTTAGATCCAAATTTCTGTCAAACGTCTTGCGTCTTGCTTCCAAAATTATAAGTGCAGTTGCAATTTTATCAACGATGAAAGCTATATCGGTACCTTCTTCAATTTCTGCAATTTTTTTATTCCTACTTGCTGAAGACGTGATGCAATCAAATACTTGCGAAAAAAAGCAGCTATGTGTTTATTGCAGTACTCTATTGCAATTGGACTAACGTGCCGAATAAATTTTGCGGGGAACGTGAAACTTGTCGAAACACGAAAAAAATAGCTCCACGCAAGGACTTTGACTTCTGGATATTCTTCTCTTTTAAGAATTTGACTCATTAATACATGAATTGGAAGAGCTTATATTAGTTTGAGGCTACTATACCTTCACCAATATTATTTAGATTTATCGATAAAAATATGTGCATGATCTGTGTACTCTCTCATTTCCGTTATGTTTGAGAAATATTTTTTGTTAGTTTCAATTCTGGTACATTTAGCAGAATACAACGGGTGGAAAACTAATGTTTAAGGTTTATTTACGGTATGAGCACATATCACACAAACCATCTGAATGTATCTTTATATCATAAAATTATCGTAGAAAAATTCCCTCTATATTTATGTAATAAGATTCATATAAGAACAGATGTGCACCATTTAATCTGTGATTAAGAGGTTTAATTATACCTCCATGTCATAAGACACCACTTTTAGAGAAATTTTTTCAATATAATATAGTAAAGTTTACAATAATCTTCCACAATCATTAAAACTTGTAACACCGTCGCTTTTCAAAAAATTATACTCAAGAATGTTATCAAATCATTACTGTTAAAGTTTTCCTTGGTAGGTGGCACGATTTTAATTTTCTATTATTTAAGTAAAATGTTATCTTACGACATCTCGTGGTAAACAGACACGTTAATAGTATAACTAAAAAAAATTAAAGTTAGGTGTAACACAGTTCATACCTATATTAAGCGATAACTTTTAATCTTAAAACACCACATGTCGTTACAGTTAATCGTTGGCATTTTTCTTGTTTTTTTTTTTTTTTTTTTGTTTTTTTTGACAATGTCCTTTTTAAAAGTATTATTTATTTAGATATTATTTTTAAATTTTCTATTTTTATTTTAGAAATTTTTTATTTTTCTTAGGACCCTTTATGTTGAGGTAGGAAAATCAATTTTCAAGAAAACAACGACGATCCCTCAAGAGGAACTTATCAAAGCTAAGCCCCCTGTTAGAGCATGATAAAACTCCTGCTTGAGGGGCGAAACGTCTGCCTGTTCGTCTTGAAATATTGATTTTTATCCTACACTTTGGTTTTTCACAAATTAATACAGGGTGGGGCACTACCAACGAATTATTCTGTAGCATTAATTTATGAATAATTCAAAAATTGTTTTTAAGTTAGATATGGTATGAAACACAAGCAATGGGAGTCAGTGCATATGACGGCCGCAATTATTGCAGTTAGAAATAAGGAAATGGGCTAACTCAAAGCCGCCTATACTTTTGGAGTTCCAACGACGACTTTAGAGGGCTACGTTAATAAAGCTGAGAAAACCCCAATAGAGTTGCTTATTACGCAAGCCGGTAGAAAGCCGGTACTTCCAAAGGAAATAGAAGACGACTTGGTGGATTATTATTTGGAAATGGATAGGCGTTTCTTCGGCTTGAATTTCACCGATGTTTAAAGACTTTCTTTTCAATTAGCTATTAGTAATGGTGAATAAGCTTGCTAAAATGAAAAATTTTTTTGGGCATCATTCACATCTTGCCTCCAGAAAATCTCAGGTTATTTTAAAAGCCAGAGTAAAAAGGTTGACACGTAAAAATGTGAATAAATTTTTCGAAAACTTAGAGCCAGTCATGGAAAAAATAAAATTCAATCCGGCAAGAATTTAAAATGTTGATGAGAAAGGGATAACAACTGTCCAGTCAAAAAATGCACGAGTTATCACATTGAAAGGAGAAAAACAGGTATGTGTTGCAGGTTGTATCCAATAACATAATTTTACCAAATGGCTGTACCACTTTATTGCATACGTTAAATTGTACAAAGGTGATCCTGCGGTACTTATTCTTGATGGCCATTAGAGCCACACCAAAAATTATGGATATAGCTTGCAAAAACGTAATTATCTGCATTCATGTCGCCGTTCAAAACTTACTATTTGCAGGAAATTGAATCGCGGTTAAGGATGAATTATCCGCCTGCATATTTAAAAAGTGCAACTTCACAGATTTCAGTTAATGGCTTTCGCAAAGCCGGAATATTTCCTTTTAACAAACATATTTTTTCCGACATTAATTTTCTCGTTGATCCGTATCTCCGCCAAGTACGGAAGTAAGGGAAGAGACTGCTCGAAGACAAGAAGCTACAGTAGCAGAGACCACGCAAGATATACAGGAAAGATCACCTCCAAGAGAGGACCCAGTCAGTGGCAAGATGGAGTGCCAGACAAAGAATGTTGGTGACAAAATCATTAAAGCACAAAATATTACTCCGCTACCTTTTTGCAGCGGTGCATCAAAAACAAAGACAGGGAAAGAAAAAAAATCATCACGTCAGGGTTCTAGTTGGGTGATAACTAGTACCCCATAAAAGATTCACTAGAAAAGATATCGCAGTAAAAGAAAAGAAGGAGGTCTTGAAAACAAACAGTTCATTCAAAAAGAAAAAAAACTAAGACTAAGTACAGAATTAACCGACCAGAAGAAAAAAAGGTTACAAAAAGAGGTGGCAGAAAGACTAAAAAGTTGAGACCTACAGTGATTCATAAGAAGACGATGAAAAACCTGTCTTGGATGATGATTAGGATACGGAAAACGCAGAATGTATATTTTGCAATAACTTTTCTCAAACAATATCTAAGGAGAAGAGTGGATAAAGTGTATCATTTAAAAACCAGAAAATTGTTTAGTTCTGTTATATTTTTTTATCTTGTAAACTTTTTTACAATAAAAATTCTTTATCTGTACATTATATTTCTCAAACTACAATGTAAATAATGACCCAACAGAGATAATATGAAAATATTTTTTTCCTGAAAATGCAGTTTAATTTGAAAAGCTATCCGAGTATAGCCGACTTTTTCTCTACTATTATGTTGTGATGTGGAGGGTGCTTTTAATACTACCGCATAACACTAACGACTTAAAACTTAAAAAAGTTGCTTAACTTAAATAGAACACCCTGCATTTGTGTAGCCTGTTAGAAACTGGAACTAATTATCTTTCAGTCGGTATTAGGGTTATTAACCCTTAACTCTGAAAGTTTTCGAGATATTGTAAAATTTGCTAGTTTAACAATTTGCCATTTACTGGAATCTAAGTTTATTAAAAAAAAAAAAAAAATAGACAAAAATGTGCTTATGTCTATTATCCCGGGCTATAGTAAGTCGAATCAAGCTTACCGGTCACAATTTACTGATGTTTAATAACAGCAACCGTTATTTGGTTCATCAAAAATCGATCACATACATGGCACGATAATTTCTAAAACCATTATTTAAAACATTAAACATTTAACAATGTTTACAGTACTGTAATAAATAATGGTTGTTGTTTGTGACCGGTGGGCGTAATTCGACTGACCCCTAAAGCTCGGGATAAGTCATGAGCACATTTCTGTTATTTTGTTCTAAGAAAATGTATTTCGGTGTATTTCTAGACACCCTGTACAATCCAAAATATTTTTAAAATGTGGTCTCTAATAATCTAATATATGTATGACTTAAGATTTCTTACATTATTTGTCGTTTTAATGCTACAGATTAATTCGTTAGTAGTTGTATATGCATAATTATCATAATAATGTGATTTGTTAAAATTTTATTAAAGTTATTAAGATAAATAAAACAAAAAACATAAATCCTTAGTGAAACATTAGTTAACACTAGATATAATCTTTACTCAATTGGCCGGAATAAAAAAAATGCACTGTATAATAATAGTACAACTTATTTTTAAATTTGAAATATAAATTCAAAAGTAACGGAAAAATACACGAGAATTCTCGTCACGGTCAACGATAGCAATAAATAATCTCTGATCTAAATACGCATTACACGTCCAGTTAATACATTCAATCAGCAACCATTAATGTTAATGTGGTATGACGTTCTGGTGCAGCGAATCACCATCATCAGTACCGATCTCCTCAACCTACCATTTAGCGAAATACGTGTAATTTTACACCCATTACTTAAAAACGAATATTTATCAATATTTCAGATCAATGCACGTTAATACATTTACGCATTTACAATCTTGAATTTTTCCATTAAAAACTGTAATCTTAACAATAAGAATAATAATTTAAAAGGTATCACAAATAAGGAAATTCGTGATATCCATTTACTTAATTAGTATAATCTTGATGAAAGGTCAATATTGAAGATGTATATCTTGGTTGCACACATGATCAGCAAACAATGGCTAATGATATTTAATAAGTAAATGAGGCTATACATCAATAAAGTATAATTGACCTTCTTTCTCATCAAGTAAGTTAACACAATGTTATCTGTTGCACGGCGTTTATTAAAAAATATCTTAGGATCGGTATCTACAACAACCTTGTAACATTTGCTTTCCTATTAAGGTACATCAGTTTTACGTATTACTGACTCATTCCTATGCTAATACTTGTCAGTCTATTATTAATTATTAATAGCGCACTAAAACTTGTATTTGAATATAAAAAACAACGGGCGCCCAGTACAACTTGTGTTTGAGGACTCTTTGAAGTTTTTAGTCGTTGTATGTTCTATCAAAAACTGCAGCTCACGGTGTTTAATCTATGGTTACCACATAAAAACATGAGATGTGGTACATTATAAATTGTGATTCTTAGTGTTATAAATTTTTTGGTTCACCGTGTTTTGTATATATAATTCGGTAGGACAGATGTAACTTATATTTATCCTGATATATAAATTAAGGTTTGATATTTATTTATACCGTAAAAATAAAATGATTTTCAAATTCTAAAGTTTCTAGGACACCATGACCACAACGGAGTCAAATTAAAAATATATCCAATAATGAAATCCACAAAACGCAAAATTATCATATGTTTCTTTTTTAAGTCAGTTTTAAAATGCAGTTAATTAAAGCAATTGCATTTTATTAATATTAACTTTTTTCTTGAAATAGTTCTCAAAATACATCAATTCAAAAATAGCATGTAAAATTGCTACTTATCAAAGAACTTATAATTGTGAAGTAAACCAATGAATTAACGCTCTTAGTGACAAGGCATAGTAAAAAGGTATAGGTGGCAAAACCGTCGAAAACAAAAACCGATTAATCCTTTTTAGCAAAAATCAGTTAACCGAAAAATTCGATTAATCGTTATTTCTCTAAAATCGTATATTAAAATCGATTTTTAAATCGGTTTTAAAACCGTTTTAAATCGATTTTTAACGGTTTTTTAAAACCGTTTATATAATCAATTTTTAAAACCGTTTTGTAAAATCGATGTTTAAACATTTTTTTTTAAATTATATTTAATTGTTTAATCAATGCAGTCGTAATTTTGTCACGAACTTTTATAACCAAGCTTAATAAAATGTGGGTTTTTTATAAAACATTACTAAATAGTCACACCGGAAGTAGCCTTTCTTATTTTAAATAAAACTCTTATTTTTTATTTGGTTTTATCTAATTTAATTTTTTTTAAATCTTTGCGAATTTTAAATATTTAAGTCGTTTAAATTTAAATCTAGATACATTTAGTCTTAAAAGGTTTAAAAATAATTCAACCACTACTCTGCGAGCAGCACACCTCCCAGTAATTAATATTATATATTATAGTGTTTACCCCATTAATGTTAATATCGTGAATAATAATATGTAGAAGTAAGTGTTAAAAACGATACTATATTTTTAACAAAATAATTTAAAATGTTCAGGATGTACACTCATGAAATTTAAAACTTGGACACCACAATTTCTGTAAACAAAAGTTTGCACATTGTGAAGCGGGCTTAAGGGTATCATTTACAATTCTAACAGCAGGTAGTCTCAGCAGGGGTTATCTTATAGAAGGACTGTAGAATGAATCATTACACTAAGCACGTTTTAGAAAATAGGTAATTTACGTTGCTTACTTAATTTTTTCTTTAAAGAATATATTTGAAGGTATCGCTAATTAAACACCATAGCTCGATTAATTATCGAATCAAAATTTTGTTTAGGAAATGTTTACAAAATAAAATTAGAAATAATTTTGATTTAAAAAACGTCTACAAGCAATAACTTTTAAATTAAATCAAAAACTAAACATGGTTATTTGGGTTGACTGATTATTACTTATTTTTAAATAAATCTAACCTACTAATTATTGTAAGTTATTAAAAAAATCATTAAACTCTCTATTCATAATATTTAGTCCTTACAAAATGTATATTTTATGACGTTTCATTTTTTTCTGTAGTTAATATAAAAAGTGAAAATAAAAACTAAGGCAATTCTTATTGTCAACGTATATATTTAGTTTTTGACAAGAATTTATTACATAATTATAATTAAGATACCAAGTTATAGTTTAAAATTAAATGAAAACTTTTTTTTAAATAAAGGTATTACTATATAAATAAATATAAGAAATCAATAATGGGTGTGACCTCCATTATTATTGATACATTCTTGGAGGCGTCTGCTCATTGACGCTATCAAGGTATCAATATAATTAATATTAATCGTTTCCCATGCGGTATCAATGGCTGCAATTAGTGCATTACGGTTTACTGGTATAAAATTTGGCCCTTGTTGTCTTCGGATAACAGCAAGTATTCGAGCCCAAACATTTTCGATAATGTTAAAATCTGGGCTTTTGCTGGCCAGGGTAACAGCTCCAAGTTATTTTCTCGTATCCAATTGCGCACAACCCGCGAAGTATGAATAGGGGCGTTGTCCTTTAACAACAAAAATACATTATGAAAATGTTAATTCAACAGATCCCGAACTATTTTTGGAGAAAGTATAGTGAAATAAGAATACTTACTTGTTGGAAAATATAATCTTCGTCTGGATAAAACACTTCGACTGAAGGTTTCATAATAGTTTCCAAAATATCTAAATACGCAGCAGAATCAAGACGTCCATCGATACCCAACAAACTCCTGGACCCCGCGCGCTAACCCAACCCCACACATTCACAGAAAAATAACCACTTCGTTTTTTAGGACATATGTGATTATTTTCGTAACGAGTTCCTTCCATTCTAAAAACTTTTAGTGGTCCATCGTTGCGGCTATTGAACGTTTTTTCGTCGCTAAAATCACTCGATTCCAAAATTCCAAAGGTTCGTTCACATATCGCCTTGCAAATTCCAGACGACGTCTCATATTTTCGTCACTGAGATCTTCTTTCGCAGCAGCATTATACTTCTTTATTCCCATCTCCTTTAATCTTTTTTGTGCAGTTATACGGCATCCTGGAAAATGTGTATCTGCTATAGCCCTGGAGTATGTAGCAAATGGTTGTTCTGTTACGTAATGAAACAATTCGAGATTTCTTTTAAGTATTAAGATTACAATAGAGGACTTATAAACTTTCGAAAATATCTAATTATAAATATTAACACTGCAATTGCGCTTTTTCCTTAATAATTTCTTAGCAATAACATACACGTTCTTGGTTTTTAAGTTGTCATAAATTTGATATGATATAAATTTGTGTTTCTAATATTACATCACAAACTAATCTTTATTCGCCAAAAATTGTTGCTTAAGTTGTAAAGCTTCGTACACACCTGAACAACAAACCGAGCAACAAACATAACAACGAACCGAAAGTCAAACAGAACGACAAACGATCTTTTATGATTTCCACAATCCGAACAACAAACGGAACGTTTGTGCTGTTCCCACAATTATTTTCAGTAGTATTCAGTTCATATATATTTATTATTGAGAAGAGAAAATTTATTTTGGATATTTCCCGCCCAAATGATGCTAATAGGGACATAATTTTCTTTCTTGCATTCTTAAACACTGATTAATTTAAAACATTTTTCTTCTGTCAACTCCATAATATTACCTAAAACACAACAAACCCACAAAAGGGAGGACAAAAATAAATAATTTAATTCTCCCGCATAAGTTTGTTCGCCGTTTTGTTTAGATTCGTCCAAACCTGCAAACGCATTCGCGCGCATTTTCTTTGATGTCGGAGAAAAACCGACAAGTTGCGGGAACGCCGCAAACCGTTCGTGGAACAATCAGGACTTGCGAATCTGTTCTAAAATTCGTACGTAGCACCGTCCAAATTAATGTTCCGATTGCCGTTCGGTTCGTTGTTCTGTTTGTTCCTCGGTTTGTTGTTCAGGTGTGTACGAAGCTTTACAATAAGCATATTAATATGAACTATATCTTATGAAAGGAGAGTTATGTAACTATAATTAACGACTTAACGTTACGTTAGTAGATTCCATTTACTATTTACACATATTTTCTTGGAACATTCGATAATTAACTATCGGGATATGATGACCCTATACTTCGCAGGTTGTGCGCAACTGGATACAAGCAAATAACTTGGAGCTGTTACCCTGGCCAGCAAAAGCCCAGATTTTAACATTATCGAAAATGTTTGGGCTCGAATACTTGCTGTTATCCGAAGACAACAAGGGCCAAATTTTATACCAGTAAACCGTAATGCACTAATTGCAGCCATTGATACCGCATGGGAAACGATTAATATTAATTATATTGATACCTTGATAGCGTCAATGAGCAGACGCCTCCAAGAATGTATCAATAATAATGGAGGTCACACCCATTATTGATTTCTTATATTTATTTATATAGTAATACCTTTATTTAAAAAAAAGTTTTCATTTAATTTTAAACTATAACTTGGTATCTTAATTATAATTATGTAATAAATTCTTGTCAAAAACTAAATATATACGTTGACAATAAGAATTGCCTTAGTTTTTATTTTCACTTTTTATATTAACTACAGAAAAAAATGAAACGTCATAAAATATACATTTTGTAAGGACTAAATATTATGAATAGAGAGTTTAATGATTTTTTTAATAACTTACAATAATTAGTAGGTTAGATTTATTTAAAAATAAGTAATAATCAGTCAACCCAAATAACCATGTTTAGTTTTTGATTTAATTTAAAAGTTATTGCTTGTAGACGTTTTTTAAATCAAAATTATTTCTAATTTTATTTTGTAAACATTTCCTAAACAAAATTTTGATTCGATAATTAATCGAGCTATGGTGTTTAATTAGCGATACCTTCAAATATATTCTTTAAAGAAAAAATTAAGTAAGCAACGTAAATTACCTATTTTCTAAAACGTGCTTAGTGTAATGATTCATTCTACAGTCCTTCTATAAGATAACCCGTGCTGAGACTACCTGCTGTTAGAATTGTAAATGATACCCGTAAGCCCGCTTCACAATGTGCAAACTTTTGTTTACAGAAATTGTGGTGTCCAAGTTTTAAATTTCATGAGTGTACGTATATTTTATAAAGCAATAAATATTTTGAATTTGTTTAATTAATTGTAAAAACGTAGTCTGTAAGTTTTTCTTGTTATTTGCTTCTTTTGACAGGTTTTCCGTTTGTATTGTTTCCTTTAGAGGTCGATAATAAAAGAAAATATTATTGCATTATTTATAATGTTGGATAAATTTATTAATCTAGTCTCACTTAAAAACCTTATATGAAACTATAAAAAAAGACTTTGGTGATAGTATACACATAGTGTTAGATGGTCATAGGTTTTTGCCCAAACCTTTGACTAATAGAAATTAAGAACTAACATAAGAAATAGCCCCAACGCATGCTCATGGTGAGCATATATTTCCTCAAATAATGCTACAGAAGTCAAAATTACTCAAGCGAGACTTCTGCACTAAGTTACTAAAAGCTCGATAATTTAGTCGCTTAAAATGGCATTTTAAACATTGATCTCAGACTATTTTTTTTGCCCGCAGGCTTTCTTTCGTCCGGGTTTTTATGCATGTATTTTTTTCTAGTAATTTTTTATTCAATTTTGTTTTTCAAAATTAATTAATATTAGTAACAGCATTTAAATTTGCCGTTACGATTAATAAAAAACACCATTTGAAGAGCCTAATTAAAAAATGAATTCAAAAAACTCATTTATAAAGTCGACTTTAATAACCGTTTATTAAAAACGACTTTAGAAAACAATTTCAAAAATCGACTTTAAAAACCGATTTTAAAAAACAACTTAAAAAAACCGATTTTAAAAATCGAAAATCGATTAATCGGTTAATCGTTTTTTTTGTTGCAAGCACTATAAAGACTTCTCTTCAAATTAATTGAAATCTTTTTCAAGGATCTTTTTGGCTTGGAGGTGAAAATGAAACTTTTTTATAGGAGAAGTGACGATGTTTTGCCCCTGACAAATGTGTGTTTTAATCAAGGTGAGCTATTTTTTATGTCGTTGTGTCAACACAAATAATGAGTAGTGTTAGTTTGTCTTGATAATGCCTACATTTTCAGAGGCGAAACGTCACTTATACTTCTATAAAGGCTGTTTCATTTTCACCTCTACCCCAAGAAAAGTATTAAAAAAGAAATTTAATTTAAAATTATTAGCTGGAAACAAACCCATTTTTTCCCTTAGCACATTTTGCCGAACATTAAACATTTGTTAAATGTTTATTATTTTTACCAGCTGGAAATTTTGACCATGTGATTAAAGACCAGACTGCGTCAGGTTCTCAAATAATTAATTGATAATTTACAAAACTCAAAATATGAAGAGAAATATTATATTGTGCTATATTTTTTGAACTTCACCAATACGTTTTAGAAAACAAAATTTAAGGTAAGCAATATTTTTTTTTAAATATTTAACAATAAATAAAATTTCCGTTTCATAAATTCTAATTGTTTAAATTAAAAATCCAATATCAAAAATTACGGAAAATTTATAGACTTTTGCAATAATGTATTTTCGTTTTTTAGCTAAATTCGTTAAACCCCCACTACTCTCGAAAACATTCAAATTTTTGTTTTTAAAATAATAAAATGAAGAGCATTTCATTCATCTCCGCATTTCACAGTTGTAAAAATAAAAGTACCTTGAAAATCGGTCCTATAAAAAAATCCTTTTGCAGGAATATTAACTAAATTATGAACACTTAAAGTACTTTAAGTTTTATTTTTGAGCACCATTACTCTGCAAGCTACTCCCGTGATTTGTCGAATCTAATAATGTTCTTGGGAGGATATGGAGTGGTCAAAGTATGTTGTATTCAACTTTTAAGTACACCAAGAAATCCTCGTATTTCCTAGATGAACCCTGAAAATAAATAACTTTGCTTTTCACCACCTTGCTAAGAGTCTTCAACATCCTTTTCCCATTGTTTATTATTATATTATGTTGTACAGAGATTTTTAATATTTCCGTATAAGAGTCAGTACTCAAAACATAATTTGAGCACCATGTACATCTGCAGGGTGTTGAAAGCTGGAACTAATTTATCTTTCAGGTGTTTTTAGCAATACCTGCCCCACAACTGTAATATGTTTAAAAAATCTAAGTTACTTGTGAAATAAAATAAATATTCCATATGACTAATATGGTATGGTGACAGTATTATTTAATGTGTAGGACCATTTAATCTCTGTTTAACTTCAAAATAACAAACATGCATTATATTTACAGTAAATGGACTGTCGTCTAGATTTGGGTTTAAAGTCCGTCGAATTTCTTCCATTCTGTCAATTTTCGTTGTTGGATTAGACTGATGATTTCACAACTTGTATTTATAATGGCTTAAAGGAAGCGGGGCTTGCAATACGGATCTCCGTAAGATGGCGTTTGGTTCTAATTACAGAGCTGGTAGAGTGGATGTTTATGGATCTCAATGGCAGTTATATCAAATTAGTTGTCATAACCGTTAACTGTTACTAGCAAGTTAGATCTTTCTAAGAGTATCTTGTAATCCTTATTGATAAGAGGATGTTCTGCTACGGCCGACTTCTTTGTTTGTCCCAGACGACAGTTTGCTCGATGTTTTTAGAAACGTATACGCCGGTTTCTGAAAAGGGTTTTTATTCGTTCTTTGTTGATCAGAACCCCTATTTTTAAATTGTGGGAAATTATTTTCTCATAAGAAACATTTGAAAACATAATCTTGCTATTCTTCAAAATTTCTCACCATTCATTTAATATTTGAATTATGTTTTCTAATAATATTTTCTGAACATTTAAAAATAGTATTTATGCAACATTGTAAATAATACAATGATATTAAATCAATTTACAAAAAATTAAGGTTATATTCAAATTTTTTTTATATTTTCTTTTTACGTTTCCAAAAGAACATTATTAACACATTAGTAATATAAACAATATTTATTACACAATACAAAAACACAAATTCATAAGTATTGTAACATAACATATAAACACTACAAACTACAAAATAAAATATTAAATTATGATCGTATTTTAGATTTTCTCTTCAATCAAATCAATCCTGTAAGTAAAATTTATTAATTTTTAATTATACGGTAGCACAAAACTATGTAAATATTGAAATTAAGAAAACTGAGTCCTTGTCAAAGATGATATATTTTTTGTCATATTTAAAATTATATTTTAATATGAACATAAATTTATCCTCGAGATGCAAAAAATAGAAATATTCTTTTCAAATTTAATTGTACAAACAAACCTAATACAAAATAATTCAATATTTTAAGAACAACATACTTATTATTATTGGTTGTTTTTTTTGTGATTTTATCTGCTTGATAATAATAGGGAAGCCAAATTTTATATTTCCTGATTGTTAGCGTTTTTTGTCACCACTAAAAAGTGTGTTGTATAAGTATAATAAATACCTACATAATTAATTAAGTTTTTACATGAAATCTAAATTTGCAGTATGCTTTTGATTATGATCAGTAGGGTCTGTCTAATTATTGTTTATTAAGAAATAATTCAGTTTATTTTAGTTAAACCTAATAATTATCACGATCAGTAAAAAATTCCTTTTTACCTAGTCAAGACTATTTGTTATTGTAAACAAATGTACTCCCTATGCCACAAACATCAAAATAAAACGGCGCAATACTTAATACACTAAAGAAATAGAATGAGTTTCTGAAAAGAGAGAAATAAAAAACGCTAACTAGGTAAGTGGTACCATTTGATACACTTACGATGCAAAATTTGACAAACTATCTATTACGTAAAAATTGAAAACAAATACATACTTACATGACTGTTTGTCCTGCTCCTGCACTTTTATTTGACCTTATTCGATTTATTTCACCCAAACAAAAACACCCACGTTAGGGATCGTATACATACTGACCGAAAAATAGTTAAAACTTAAAGTTTGATGCCTTCATGCTAATTCCTTATGAATCTAAGGGAATTTGCAAAACAAAAGATTTCCTAACTCTCCCCTAAGAACTATGAGTAAACCAGGACAAACGCTTTTATTATTATACCTGCTTTGGTAAAAATTTCAAAGACTATTATATAAGTACTTAATATTTGCTAAATATTTTGTTTATATATTTTTACAAATGCCTAGATAAATATTTACTGAATATTTTTTCAACATATTTGTTTTTCATTAATTTTAAACAAAAATATAATATTTCTTAAATGCTGTGGAATAAATATCTTTAAATAATCATACATAAATATTTATTTCACAATTCCTGAAAATATTATAAATAATAGTATACCAATTATAAGTAAAATGTGTGTCTTGCGACATCTCGTGTAAACATTGACACGCGTGAATAGTATAAACTAAGAAAAATTCCAACAGTTAACTGTAACGGCATGTGTGTGTTAAGGTGCAAAGCGCTATCTAAGCGATAGCTTTAATGCTTGTAACACACGTTGCCGATAAAGCCAAGATTAATTGTACAGAAGTTGACACGCAACAAAAGAACACCTGATGCAGCATTTCGCTCTTATTGTGAGCTCATCAGAGGTGTATACTTAAGTGCGGTATACGACTGTACAAGACGGCTGTTGGTCTTTTAAGCTCTCGTGGAGCAATGAACATAAGTAAAATGTGTGTCTTGCGACATCTCGTGTAAACATTGACACGTATGAATAGTATAAACTAAGAAAAATGCCAACAGTTAACTGCTAACGATATGTATGTGTTAAAGTACATAGTGCTATCTAAGCGATAGCTTTAATGCTAGAAACACACGTTGTTGATAAAGCCAAATATAATTTGTACAAAAGCACGTGTTTCAAGCATTGAAGCTATCGCTTAGATAACTATGCACTAACACACACATGTCGTTACTGTTAACTGTTTGCATTTTCTTAGTTACAGTATATTTCCTCGATATAAATCTTCACGTAGAAATATTTAACACAGATTTCAAACAGACAAATATTAGATTTACATTCATATAATGTTATTAAAACATTTAGTGTTGCTTGGGATTTTGCATTAATCTACTTAGGTGGTATAAGCTATATCGTGACGACTGCAATTGTGGCATTTAATAAGAAGAATTTTGTAACAATACGTTTTTAGGCACCGTGTAACAAAAAAAAATCATTTCGATTTCCGCTTAACGTCTGTCGTATAAATGACACCAATCAGGGCCGTTTTGACCTATTCCTGTACAAGTTCCGCCCGGTACCTTTTCCTTCCCGCTTGCCCGGCATTACCCTTAGCTCGATTTAATTTAATTTAAATTCAAGTAATTTTGTAGACAATATGAAGTGAATAATTCTTATTGTATCGAAAAAGTGCTTTTGCGTTTATCTGTTGCTGGACCTTTATTACTCTTATTTGTGTTTGCGTAAATTCAGTTATTCAAAAATCAAGGCTATTACTTAATACAATTAATTTTAAGAAATGTTAACAGTTAACTGTAACGACTGTGAGTGTTAAAGTACATATCGTTATCAAAGCGATAACTTTAAATGCTAGAAACACACGTGTGTCGATAAAGCCAATTGGCACACGTGTGTTTAAAGCATTTAAGTTATCGGCTTGATCTTTAATATTTTAACACTTACAATCGTTACAGTTAACTGTTAGCATTCTTAGTGTCATACTATTCATACGTGTCCATATGACACGAGATGTCGTTAGACACACACTTACCACAATTAATGTTGTAAAAAACAAGGTCAATCATGTTCTTAATAACAGTGGAAATTTGAATTATCAAACATAAAGGTATAAACAAAATTTTTCTTGTATTTTAAGTTAGTTAAAAATTTGTGAATTAAGGATCACGTGGTAGATAAGATTTAATTGTAGATTTTTGTGGCAATCTTTATTACATTGTTTTGATTTTAGGATATTTATTTTAATGTTTGACGACCTGGCAGGTTATTTTACGAAAGGAGGCTTCTAGCGAACCACGCTATTTTTCTTTTTGAGCTACGTCGCCTACCCTCAATTTATGTCACGGTTTATTCATAATTGACGTGGAACTCTTTATGCACGTGATAAAGTCGAATTTTCAACACACAGTTATTTGTTAGTTCAAAACATTGAAAGAAACGGTATCACTCGTGCAATTTAAATTATCCTAGTGTAAAATTGGTTATTGTTTATTTCCCTTTTTAATATTAAAACAAATATAGTAAAATTTTGGGAATTCAGAAAATATACTAAGATGGACCTGGAAGGTGAAAAAATTTTAAAAAATACATACCTTGATCCTCTAACCCAAAATTATTTTCTAAAACACACCTTTATTAATATAAAAACCATAGAAGAATGACGTTGATGTAATTAAAATAATTTATTTAATTTATTTATTCTTTATGGTATATTTTAAATATGTTTATCTAATAATCACAATCAAAAATTGTCAATGTCATTTATCACATAAATTCTACAAAATAAAAATTCCTCCATATAACTGAATTTTTGATTGTTGTACGCTTCATTCTACCCATTTCTATCACGTATTTATTATTTTTACTATGTTGTTTTTGTAAATTACGATGTGGTTAAGATCGTTCTAAATTGCACGACTGCAATGCGAGTGATTTAAATATTTTTATGTAAATTTAATTTTTTTTTAGTTAATTAATTAACTATCAACGTCAATATCATCTGAAAATTATGAGCTGTAGCAGGTGTTCCAACGACATAGATGAAGCTCATCAAAGTATATTCTATCTTATCTCAAAACTCAGGATCTAAATTGTCGTTTTAAAATGTGACCTTTGCATTGGAAGGTGATCAGTACCTTATAGTACCCATGGTACAACCAGAAAAACATGTTGTTCCTGAGAATCACCATTTGGTTTCGGACTTGGTCATCAAGACCCTCCCGGATAATTAGGAAAAAATGTACAACACAATTCTGCACAAACACAATCACATTACACACTTAATTAATATTATTACATGTGAATACTAAGGTGGGTAAGGGGTTGGCATGTTTAGGTTTAGTGGTTTTCCTAAACCTAGCAGAAGTAAAATACTTTTGCCAAGACAAACCAATCCCACAATTGCACACGGTTTCGTCACCAAATTGTACAGGTTTATACTGATCTTCTGTGGCACCACACATAATACTTACATCACAATACAATATTTAAAGTTACCATACAATTAAATAAATTCAATAAATTGGAACAAAGATTGAAAATACGACTTATGATGGAGTCAAGGTTTGAAAAGTCATGGTATATACAAACATAAGAATAGGACTGAATAATATTGATGGAAAGGTTGTGGTTGAAATCCCTTCTGATTTTACGAGGAGAATATCTTTCCTAAAACAGAATGTTTGTACACTGAAACATATACCTAAAGGAGCTAGACCTATGGCTGCTGTTTAATTGACTACGCTTATCAATGAAGAATGATGAGAAATCATGGCATGATCTTCTTTTGTTTCCATACGTAGCCATACGGGTACCTATAAGAGAGAGAAAGTCGTTGAAGACTGAAGTAAAAAGAATACTGGTAAGTATTCCACCAAAAATTAAATTCTTAAATAATAATGGTCTTTTAAAACCCCTTTTTTTGTGGAGGTAGGAGGCTGTGATTGCCGACGTTTCGCTCCTCATTGTGAGGGCTTTTTCAAGGCTTTCACAATTTTGCTATCTATAACTTGGTTGGTTTTTCCAAGATAACTAGGATTGACAAGGATTCTTATGATAGTAGATTACTGAAAACAGTTGAGTTGAAAGTAAGTGCAATAAGAATTTTATCCTCTTTGGATAAGCTTGCTAGTCAAGATAGAAATACCTCAGATGAGCTCCCTACCATCAAGGGCTGTAAGTCCTATTGAACCTCCTAATATTGACGAGGAAACTTTGTCAGTTGATTTTGATGATGTTTTTGCTGCAATTGCAAGTTTTCCGAATGGTTCCGCTACTGGAATAGATAGATCAATGCCTCAACTTCTTAAAGATCTAGTTCTTTAAAAGCAGCTGTAGATGATAGTTTAGTACTTCTTTAATCTATTACAAGGCATTGTAACCTTATCTTAATAGGTCTTGTTTTACCTTCGATAACACCATTACTTTTTGGAGCTACCTTATGTGCACTTTCTAAGGAAAGGATGGTAGCTTAAGACCTATAGCTATTGGTAACACTTACCGTCGTTTTGCAGCAAAGCTAGAGTGCAAGCATTATCCGGAGAGAATAGTATCTTCGTCAAACTGAACTAGGCTTTGCAACTAAGGGCGGTTTTGAGACTATCATTCACACTGTTAGATCTTTTATTTCAAGTAACTTGGACACAGAGAAGGTTATCTTGAAACTTGACTTTAAAAACGCATTCCAAAGTGTGGAGGGGGACTCTTTCTTACACGCTGTGAAACGGGAGATCCCGAAGTTATATAACTTTATGCATCAGTGCTATTATTCCCATTCCAAACTCTTTTATAGTGAAGGTACTATTGAATCTGCTGTTGGTTGTCAACAAAGTAGACCGGTTAGGACCTTTGTGCTTCAGTAATATGCTAATATCTGAACTCATTATGTTCTTTCTTGACGATGGGACATTATGTGGAGATCCTAATACTGTATTAGAAGATTTCAAAACTTTAATCGACAAAGCCAGGAAATGCGAGTTATCAACGAACTTCGTTCGTTTATGAAATCGATTTGTCGTCCGTGTGTCCGTGTGTGCGTCCGTCCGAGGCCTTTCTAATGGTCGGACATCATTGTGTGATACATCAATCGATTCAGCTTATGTGTCCAAAGCTTAAGTTTTGATGTGCATTAAAATCGGGCAACGAGGGACGCCGAGCCCCGCGATATTCCGTCGAAAAAATCAAAATTTCAAATCCGTCCAAAATCAATGTGTGGCTATATTTGGATAATAGAAAGTTAGCAAGACGGTCTATTGGCGCTAATTATAACTTTGCCATTCTTTCCATATTTGGATAATACGAAGTTCGTTGCGACAATGCCTTGCATTTTCAACTTGTTTTTTATCTCCAATTTTGACGAAGATGTATACCAAAAATTGTATCAGTTATCCCCTGAAATAAAGGTTGCTCAAGAGAATGAACTAGAGTTATTGGGTGCTCCGTTAACGACTACTGCAGCGGAATGTGTACTAAAAATGAAGTATACTAAAGTGGGGTTACTGCTGGACAGACTAACTAATTTATCGTCACACATCGCTTAATATTTACTAATAAATTGCCTTGCTGTACCCAAATTAACTTATTTGTTGAGAACAACATCCACATGGACTTAATAAGTAATCCAGATAATAAGCTAAAGTCAACATTAGAAAAGATAACTAACGTAAGATTGAATGACTCGACTCGACATGTAGCTGGGCTAGTCTTCCAGTTCGTTATGGTGGTTTTGGAACTCGAAAACTTGAAGACATTTGCTTAGCCGCATTTTTGGCGTTTGTCGTATGTGTGTTTCCTCTTGTCAAAATTGTGCATCCTACTTTTATGGACGAGACTGAAATCACTTATTTCATGGACGCTCGATGTACACTCATGAAATTTAAAACTTGGACACCACAATTTCTGTAAACAAAAGTTTGCACATTGTAAAGCGGGCTTAAGGGTATCATTTACAATTCTAACAGCAGGTAGTCTCAGCAGGAGTTATCTTATAGAAGGACTGTAGAATGAATCATTACACTAAGCACGTTTTAGAAAATAGGTAATTTACGTTGCTTACTTAATTTTTTCTTTAAAGAATATATTTGAAGGTATCGCTAATTAAACACCATAGCTCGATTAATTATCGAATCAAAATTTTGTTTAGGAAATGTTTACAAAATAAAATTAGAAATAATTTTGATTTAAAAACGTCTACAAGCAATAACTTTTAAATTAAATCAAAAACTAAACATGGTTATTTGGGTTGACTGATTATTACTTATTTTTAAATAAATCTAACCTACTAATTATTGTAAGTTATTAAAAAAAAATCATTAAACTCTCTATTCATAATATTTAGTCCTTACAAAATGTATATTTTATGACGTTTCATTTTTTCTGTAGTTAATATAAAAAGTGAAAATAAAAACTAAGGCAATTCTTATTGTCAACGTATATATTTAGTTTTTGACAAGAATTTATTACATAATTATAATTAAGATACCAAGTTATAGTTTAAAATTAAATGAAAACGTTTTTTTTTTAAAATAAAGGTATTACTATATAAATAAATATAAGAAATCAATAATGGGTGTGACCTCCATTATTATTGATACATTCTTGGAGGCGTCTGCTCATTGACGCTATCAAGGTATCAATATAATTAATATTAATCGTTTCCCATGCGGTATATTCACTTTTTATATTAACTACAGAAAAAAATGAAACGTCATAAAATATACATTTTGTAAGGACTAAATATTATGAATAGAGAGTTTAATGATTTTTTTTTAATAACTTACAATAATTAGTAGGTTAGATTTATTTAAAAATAAGTAATAATCAGTCAACCCAAATAACCATGTTTAGTTTTTGATTTAATTTAAAAGTTATTGCTTGTAGACGTTTTTAAATCAAAATTATTTCTAATTTTATTTTGTAAACATTTCCTAAACAAAATTTTGATTCGATAAATAATCGAGCCATGGTGTTTAATTAGCGATACCTTCCAATATATTCTTTAAAGAAAAAATTAAGTAAGCAACGTAAATTACCTATTTTCTAAAAACGTGCTTAGTAGAATTGTAAATGATACCCTTAAGCCCGCTTCACAATGTGTAAACTTTTGTTTACAGAAATTGTGGTGTCCAAGTTTTAAATTTCATGAGTGTATGTAGGATGCTAATTTTTTTGTCAGATTCCTGCTGAAACTTCTTATCAGAGAAATTGGGATGAACTGGTGTTCCAAAGTCGAATTTTATCGAATTTTTTTTAATCCAAAGCTGAGAAAGTTAGTTCTTTAGTTACTTGTGAGAAGAAATCAGGTGGATGACTTAATGCCTTTCAATCAAAGGCAATTTGGACCTTTTTGGATGACAGCTCATTTAGAATTTCGGTGGCACTCAGGAATTGTTGCGACATTATTGAGTCATCCACATGCGCATGTATAAGAAAAGTTGATAAAAAAGGTCTTTATGGACTGGATTGCTCCAATGGAGTTGGAAAATGGTTTCGTCACAATTCTTTGTACAACATTGTGAAAAAAGCCTTATCAACAGCACAGATTCCTTCAGTTTCGGAAACCAAAAAATATCATGGAAGGTCACATTTTCGTGCCAATATCATTGGAAAGTCATGGCCCAATTTGGATTTCTTTGATAAACTTTGAAAGAAAATGATTTCCATAACTGGTGAACCACGATCCAAAACCTTTCTTATGGAAATAATAAGTGTAACATTACGGCAACGGAATGCAGCTTGCATTTTGGGGTGCATACTTTTTAATTATTGTATTGTGATGTAAGTGTTATGTATGGTGCCCCAGAAGATCAGTATAAACCTGTATAGTGTGGTGACGAAACCGTGTGCAATTGTACAAGCGTACAGTTTTACAGAAAGAAATAATTATGTAGAAATATTTTGCAGTAGTACCTACATTGTAAAAATAGAATTAGTTTACTTTTCATTTTATTCGTATAATTTTTGTAATTACTTTAGAGTTTAGACTAACTCAAAATTAATAGTAATAATAGTAATAAGAAACTCCATTTTTTAATCAGGTAACAGCAATTTCCGTTTTAAAAAATTAAAGATCGTAGGTTAGTCATTGCGAAAATTCACAATGCTATAATTAAATGTGTACAATTAATCAACAAGTTTCTCATCATCGAATACTTAAAAATAGAAATTTTCCAAATGCATCAAGAAGAAAGTAAAAGTAACTTTAATTAATCACAATTAAAATAAAAGAAAAATCCACCTTTTAATAAAAATTCTAATTAATCACAATGAGAAGTTTTATTAGAAGATGACACGTAAAGATGTAAGCAAAACTCATATACTTGTTTAATTGGCTGAAACTGTTTGCATGAACCATTATATGTTATGTTCTTATTGATATTATTAATGAACTGACATTTCATTTCAAACTTCAAGTGATGTTGATTTCCCTCGAACGCATTAGGCGAATGATATTACTAACATGAATATTAATGAGTTCACTAAGGTCAAGTTTTATACAAGTAAATAAAAAAAAGTTGTGTATTCGTTTATAATTATTGTCGTTTTTACGGTGAAAGGTTTTACTTAAATAATTGTTAAAAAAATTAATGGTGGTTTATTTTACGAAATTGATAGAATCTGATTATACGCAAAATGCACTATTGATGATTAAATCATGTAAAACGCGTTACGAAAATTCTTCAGTCACGTTAGTTAATATTTCACAAATAACTATAAGCTAATTAATAAATTGCAGATTATGTTATACGTGCTTTCATGTTTAATTAAACAGTTATGGCATATGTGTAATTCTCAAATTAATATGCAAATTAATTCCATATTTTCTGAATCACGAGTTAAGTGCCACAGTGTGTGATATTACTTTTCTTCTTTTAAAGACCTCACATGTAGCAGAATTGATAGATCTGGTTAGATGTGTCATAATAAAACTGTAACAAAAGAATTTTTTTATTAGACAGACCGTTGCGTAGAATTTGTTTCTATATAAATAGCACATTTCTATAAAATTTTAACATATCCGGGTTTGGTGAATATCGATTAGTTATTGTTTATGTTGGCATGTAGTCATTCGTTCTCAACTTTATTAGTTGAAAAAAATTGTTGTCACAGAGCACGCGTCATTCAGCACAGCGGGATGCCTAACAGATGAAAATATAAAAAACATTTTTATGTACCACAACAATAATTGGCCACACTGTTTCGGAATTATTTATTATTATTTGAATAAGAACATAATCGCATTAAAATTAACATTGTAAGTAATTACGTATTTATTATTACCTTTATTATTGTTATTTCTAAAGTTTTCAATTTGACTTGTTTGCATGCTTGTTAATCATCAATTACAAAATGCTAAATAAAAACTGAAATTTACTACTTTGAATTTCCAAATCATAACATCAAAATTCGTGTACGTAATGACCAATAACCCATTACGTTGATCTATTTTATCAATGATTTATTATTAATTTGTTTAATTTTAAAGAAGGTCATACTTGAAATTTGTTCTAATTTCAATTCTTCACATCAAAAATGTGCAATCTAATAAGGACAACTATAAGTCAATCATTTCTGACAACCTTTTAAACGTTTATAATTTATTTTGGACTGTTCAAAAATTGTTTTTTTTATGTTCAAATAAGGAAGATTAATGCTACTATTAATATATTTTTGACACTTACTTAAGATAACCAAAGTTTCGTAACATCCTAATTTTCATTGCCTTTAGAGATAAGCCGACATTCAATTCGGTTCATTTGTTTAAGAAATGTTTTGACATTGGATTTTATTTAATTAAATCTTAGTCATACGAGTACGTATTTTATATGCATTTATGTAATCATTTACTATTGCTAAGCATCTATGGAGACTAGGGTGGCCGTTATATGGACATGTTCGAATCGAATGCATCCCAACCCCTCATTCGATAGGAAAAATTTGAAAAAAAATTAAGCCGTCAATGAATCCTCTATCTTAATTAGAACGAGTTCCTCTGGTGGTTTACATTTCCGCATTGATTGCACATTGGTTTTTCCTACTTTGTTCTTGCTTAATATTTTCGGCACATAATAGGTCGCCGAAAATGCAAAAACCCTTAGAAATGTTTCATACAGATATGCAAATATATAAAAAAAAATTGAGAAATTGGACTGCGCAGAATTGCTCTGTATATTCTGGTCTAAAGCGGGTTGAAAATGACAAAACATCGACAAATCGTAATTTTACAGGTTTCAATGGCTTTGTTTGCATTTTCTTTATTATTTACTACAATGTTGTCTGAAGTTTAATATGAATACAATATTGTATGGATTTCACTTGTTATGCGCAGTAGTTTTCAAGTCTAAATTGGGGTAAATTGAAGTGAGTCCAATTCGAGGGATGACTCTACCAAGGACTGAACTTTTTCAAAATTTTACTAAACTCGGAATGTTGGAAATTTTACAAATTTTAAAATGTTCAAAAATTTTCTCATTTTAGAAATTTTAATAATTTTGTTTGCCAAATTTCAAGAGATTTTCAAATTTTACAAACTTTTGAAACTTCAATTCAAAAAACTACCAGATTTTTTATACAAATTGTTTCATAGCAGTACACTTTTTCAAATCAGGAAATTGTTTTGATATTCACGAACAATTTGCAGTATGAATTGCTTCTGGTCTTTATTCCTCGTCAGAATATTATTATATTTTTCCATTAGACACACTGCTCTCTCCGCACAATCATTAACGACTTCTTACTATATTCAGACCGTGTTGAAAATTCTCATCCTGATTCCACCGTGACGGGTCAACATCGAGAAAACTTGTTCTAATTTCAAATCGTTCGAAAAATCGCAAAGATTGCGGTGTTATGAAGTGATCTTTTTCGTTAATATCGCGCGAATGCCTTTTGGATTACTCAGAAAGCGTTTGGGGCAACTGTCGTCGATGTCATCTACATCAGCATTCAACTCCAAAACCATCCTTCTTTTATCTCATCTGATAGTGTGTCATCAAAAATGCCATAGCTGCTGCTTCTGGGCTCAAGTACCATTAGGGACTTGAAAATTTTTTCAGTGTCACCTGGGAAATTACGCGATTAATCGATGCAATCTCATAGAGCTTCTTCACAAATTCTAAATCATGATATGAAGCTCTCACCGCTAAAAGAACAGTGAACCATGCTTCCAAGTATATCTCCAAATGAAGATGCATACGTCAGCCAGTGCCGTTTCGTCTTTGGAAGTTAGTTTGAATTGTTCCCTAAATAAATATATTTTCAAAAAATAAATCGTTTTGCTCATCTAACGCGCGTGGCAATCAGCTCCAGGGTGACGCAATTTAATTCCACGGGCTGGAACGAACCCCAGAAATACTGACTCAGTTCTAGAAGTTCTCTATAATCTTCACGGGGCTGAGCGGGTACGATTGTCTCCTTCATGAAAGAATTAATGTCTTTTTAACGATCTTCCAAGACTTTTCGCACCTTTTCATGTTCAAGACCAATGGTAAATGCGGTTAGGTTTAAATGTGACTAGGCCTCCTTGAACCTTTTAAAGTGCACGCTGGGACCGCTTGTTGGCGGCATTTTGCACTCGAATACACATCTTCAGACCAACTCAAAAACATGATGGCGACTAGGAAGCCATAGAAGTTCTTTTTCTAGCCTCTTCTCCATCAAAACAGCTGCGTTTTTCAATTGGCCAAGATTACTTGCGGTGGTATCACAGCAAAGGGTTTTTATCCGGTCGCATAGCCCCCAGTCATCTAAAACTTCGTGGATAGCATCCACTTGGGCTGCTCCCGATCCCGACTCCACTTCTAGTATTCCTAACATTTGTTCTTCACTCCCATCCGTAATAACTACTGGTAACCTATCCAGTATTTCGCTCTACACCAAATTCTGCAGCAGTGCTCCTTCATTAATGAACTTTCACCCATGGTTTAACTTTAAGAAAAATTGCGTAACCTTAATATTTAGATATTACATTTCCTTTTTTAATATTTTGACCACATTTCGAAGCATTAATCGGTGTTTTGATAAGGTACTTACTCAATCGATCTTTTTCCTCTTCACTTTTTTGTAATCGTCGTTTTAAAATCGTTTCTTTTTCTGCCTGTGCTTTTCTTGAGTATCGTGGTGGGATTGAAAATTGGCAATATAACCAACGCGACCAGGTTTCCTCTATTGGTCAAAACTTTTTCTGTTCTTCACCGATGTGTTCTAGTATGTCTCCCGATGAAATATTCAATAAATTTTGCAATTCAAATGTGAATTCTTCTTCTTTTGGAGTATTTGATGCTTTGTCTGCATTTCTTTGTAATTTTCTCCTTTTTTTGTAGAGACCCTCAACCACATCAGGGCTCCGATAAAGCGTTTTAGTAGGCAGACGAGCTTTATCTCAAAAAATTTGCACTTCTTTGGCAACAAGAATAGTAGACTCCCGTAAGCTCAAATATAGCGAACGGAGATTGAAAAACAAAACCTTCAAAGCTTGTAATTTAGAGAAGAGTTTATTCCCATAAATTTGAGTATCGACGTCACCAATCAAAAAAATGTTCTGTCGTAACATAGGTAGATTGGATGATTTGTTCATGATAATGCTCGTCTAAAAACAATAATGGTGAACTTAACGGTTCTATGTCAATTACAACAATTTTGCACACATTTCACTACTGGTTGTTGTCAATTTTGAGGCTAGAATTGGCTTTGAGCAGACCCAATTGATGAGCGGAATTATACCGACGCTCGATAATACGGAGCCCTACTTGATCGACAACACGATGTAGATTTGAAAAATTCTAAATAATTTTAAAAATGCAACCAAAGTGATTGAAACCTGTTAAATGACATTTTGTCGTTGTTTTGTCATTTTGGACCTTGTTCAGACCAGAATTAACAGAAATTCTGCGTAATCCAACAGACCTTAATTTTTTTTAGTTACTTGCGTATTAATGAGACATTAATACGGTTTTTGGAATTTTTAGCGACCTACTATGTGCCGAAAACATTAAGTAAGAACAAAGTATGAAAAATCAATGGTTCAAATCAATGGGGAAATGTAAACCACCAGAAGAGACCCAAAGATTTTCGAAATCCGGTCTTGTACTTGTCGATCAAATGTTGTATACAAAAGCGATACCGATTTGCTTCAGAATTTTTCTAAAATTAATTGAAAATCCCCGAAAAAAATAAACAGAAATATGTAAACTTACCTCCTTTGCTTGTGTCTCTACAGTAACTCCATAATAAATAAGAAATTTTTTAAGGTGTAGAATTGCGGGCAACAAATTTTTTGATTTTTAACTTTTTTATGACCCCCTTATACAGGAAGTCTCACCGAACTGCCATTAGCCGTGTACAGAAAAGTATACATGGAAAACATTTAAAACTTTAGAGAATGACTAAAAACCAATAGGGCACACTCATTTTCATTCTTTTGACACTTCCGGTTGTACCAGAAGCCGACATCAACCTCGTTATTTTAAATGGAACACCCTATATATTATTGCATTTTTAGATTCTACGTCAAAGTTTAGGATAAATTTGCATTACATTTCCTGTAGCTAGGTGTTATAGATTTCGAGATATTAATTTTTTAGTAAAATTTTGACAGATGCCAAAGGGAACTTCATTTCGGGTTAATTTTTGATTTGTATAAAAGAAAATAGACTGTAGCAAACAAAGATGTGTCCATAGATTAAAAAATTTAATACTAAGTGTTTCATATTTATGTTACATTTTGACTCCTTCAAAGAGCAATAACTTTTTAAGTGAAATGGGTGTCTAACGACATCTCGTGTAATCAGGGTCACGTATAAATAGTAACAAACTAAGTAATGAATTAGAATTCTAAGTTATCGCTTAGATAACAATTTACATTTATACTATTCAATTGTCGTTACAGTCTTCTGTTGGCATTACTTTAGTTAGTACCTTTTTAAGTCAAATGGAACACCCTGTATTTTTTAGTTGGTCGGGTGCAGATTGAAATTCTCTTTCAATTCAAATAAGCATTTAGGATTACGGTTACTACTTTTGAGATATTTGCAATTTTCTACTATTGGGGCGTAACAGATCTGTAATCGACTTGGCCATGATTAGTATTATTTAAGAAACATAAAACTCTGTGAGTTTTAAACCAATAAATTTTTCAATCATTGTTGAGAGTTGTGATTCCAATCATGCCGGCACGTTAAACAACAGATCTACTAAGTCTCAATAATAGAAAATTGCAAATATCTCCAAAAGTAGTAGCCGTAATGGTAACAATGCTTATATGATTATGAAACACTTAGTATTACATTTTTTAATCTATGAACACATCTTTGTTTGTTATAGTCCATTTTCTTTATACAAACCAAAAATTAACCCGAAAAAAGTTACAGATATTTCCGTAAACTTTGTGTCTGTAAAAATTTTACTAAAAAAATTAAAATTTACTTCTCTTAGCTATAGGAATGTAATACAAAGTGACCCTAAAATGTGACGTAGAATACGAAAATACAATAATATATAGAATCTTCCATTTAAAATAACGAAGTTAATGTCAATTTCTTAAAATATGATGTAAACGGGAAATAAGTGATAAACTTTTCATATACAAATTAATTAATAACCGCATTGATTGTCCAAATCTACTACCCTTAGTTGGTCTCTACACCCCTGCTTATAGAATCAGATCTCGGGATATATTGTAAGGATGCTTATTTAAACAAATTGTAACAATTGTAGTTCACAAATAATAAGAGATAAAAATAAAGTGACGGCTCTAGCTACGCAATCTAAAAAAAAAAGAAACAACAATATTTGGCTCAAAATAGCGTACTAAATTTGTGGGGTTTCCCGTATTTATAAGCGTTAGCACAGCAGTGTTCGGCTAAGTCGGTGAGATGGGGAAGGTTCTTGGGAGAACTAAAAGAAATATTTGCTGGTAACGAGGCGCCACCTGCTAGGTAACGGAGAGAAATAAAACCGATCAACAAAAATTCACTAGGTTTTACTTAGAGTCTAATACGCTAAAACAAACACAAATCAAAGAGAGACAAAAGACATATAACTATAGCACATACAATTTAAAATATTAGGAGTATCTAGGAGAAATGATAGAGTCTGTCGCATGAAACTTGCGTGCATTAGCAATAACCAATTAGTTATAGTCCGCGTTTAAGTATGTCGCAATTTAGTTAAGTTTCTCGTTTATTAACCCCAAAATAGAAGTAGCGTACCAATTAAAGATTGGTGATTAAGGAAACTCGACGTACACATTTGACGTACAGGCGGTGACTTAAAAACTAATAGTATACTCTGTTCTAATACGGAATGTAGCTCCCGCAATCTAAAAGACCTTTTGTTTTAGTTTATCCCGCACAATGACAGCGCCCCAACTCGAGGAGTTAGTGCCAACAACAACGAGCGTGGGTGGATGGAGACTACCTCGAATAACAATTCTCTTAAACCCTAAAGATACAACCGCTTGATGTCGCGTGTACTTAAGTTTCAAACGCATGCAAAATGAATTGGTTCTTTAAAACGATAAGTTAGCTGTATACTGATGCATGTAGTTCTGATAAGGAAGGTTCTTGCTAACGACGGCCAGTTGACAGCTACTTAAAGATCAGTAGGATTTCTCTGAGAAGAAGTAGAAGACACAGCTCTGGGAGCAGATTGTTGCCTTTGTAAGTAACAGGCAAACCGCGTGCGTGACCCCAGCCGCTGAAGTATGTTCGGTCGTGTATCTTTGAGGTCGACGACAGCGCGATTGCAAGTACGTTTTGTATCGCAAAGGATTCCCAATTGCTCGTTCCAGCGCCCCCAGGAATTATCCAGACAGTCAATTATGAGTATAATATAAAGCCTAAACACGTGCTAAAGCAGTACGATGTAATTAGCAATTAATACAACTACTAAATTAACCAGAGAAATAACAAAGCAAACCACTTATGGCGTAATCGGTCGGATTTATATTTTTACGCTAATTTGTCGTGCAATTATTGAAACTACATTAAAATTTTAGATGTAGTTTATAGCTTCGTACAGCACCGCCAATCGCCCAAGATGAAGAGAAAGTTCCAAGATGTCGGCCCATCGTTTTGACTAAAACTCCAAAAATTCCGATTCACCAATAGGAAAATTCGTTTCATGCCCGGTATATTTGATTCTCGTCGCAACGCGCAACTCAAATATTTTGGACGGTAACAAAATAAGTACACTCATGAAATTTAAAACTTGGACACCACAATTTCTGTAAACAAAAGTTTGCACATTGTTAAGCGGACTTAAGGGTATCATTTACAATTGTAACAGCAGGTAGTCTCAGCAGGGGTTATCTTATAGAAGGACTAAAAATGAATCATTACGCTAAGCACGTTTTAGAAAATAGGTAATTTACGTTGCTTACTTAATTTTTTTCTTTAAAGAATATATTTGAAGGTATCGCTAATTAAACACCATAGCTCGATTAATTATCAAATCAAAATTTTGTTTAGGAAATGTTTACAAAATAAAATTAGAAATAATTTTGATTTAAAAACGTCTACAAGCAATAACTTTTAAATTAAATCAAAAAACTAAACATGGTTATTTGGGTTGACTGATACTTATTTTTAAATAAATCTAACCTACTAATTATTGTAAGTTATTAAAAAAAAATCATTAAACTCTCTATTCATAATATTTAGTCCTTACAAAATGTATATTTTATGACGTTTTATTTTTTTCTGTAGTTAATATAAAAAGTGAAAATAAAAACTAAGGCAATTCTTATTGTCAACGTATATACTTAATTTTTTGACAAGAATTTATTACATAATTATAATTAAGATACCAAGTTGTAGTTTAAAATTAAATGTCCCAATGGAGTTATGACCCTCTTTATTGATAGCGTAACTATGACGATATAAGCTTATATTTAATATCCCGGTTGGAAATGAAATAAATTAATCAAAATTACTAAAAAAATAAATAGTAACTTACATCATCATTAAACGTTTCAACAAAATCAATCCAGAGGATGGCTATAAAATTTTTTTATATAGCACATACAAAAATTAAATTATTTACTAAATTTGTTGATTATTAGGTAATGTTAATAGTGTAACAATTAACAAATACTATTTATAGTTTAGAAAATACAATTATATTGGATCAATATAAAATTTGTACAAGTGTAAAAATAAACAATTTATTTTTATTTGAATTTAAAACATCATGTATTTATTAGTTTGTTGTGAATTATGTATTAGCATAATAATGAAATTTGAACCATCATTTATATATAATCTCGATTTATAATCTGCATTGATTTATGCAAACAAACCATTTTAAAACGTTTGTCATTGTCAATTGCAAGTATAAATGGTTAATTAAATTTTATGTAATTTTAGAGGTCAGTATTAAGAAAAATATATAAATTTTAATATCTAGAAAAACAATTTGAAAATTGGAAAAAACAAAATACCATTTACATACAATTGCGAAAACTACTGGTAAAACGTCGACTATTTAAATAATTAATTACAATTATTTTCATTTGTGCTTCTGATGCGTAGAAAACTATTTAATTCAGTTTTAATTAGATAATTGTTTGAGGTCATTTGTTAGAAAAAATTCCCCAATACAGAGACGGTTAGTTTAATGTAATTGTTATGGCTATTTTTAATTTTGATTTTTTATGACCGTTTACACAGTTAAATTTTAAATTAGGGTTTATGCCTATTTTATATTTTTTTGATTGTGTCTTTTAAAAAAATCACAAAAACATGAAAAATCAGATAAAGTTTACAAAAGAGGAGAAAATAAAGTATTTGAATGCGTCAATATATCCATCTTTCTTCATTAACTACACATGCTAAAAAAGTTAAGGCGTAATCTACAACATCATTAATCAATTTAAGAAAATACAGAAAGCAATACAATCAAAGTTAATTTTTATTCCTCAAAAAGGAAAATTTCATTGCAATAGAAATAAATTCACTATGGATGAATTTATTGCTATTGGTTTACTACATGAGCAGATCAGTGAGACAAAAACTTTTTTCCACAACATACTTAGAAAACGGACGTTTCTTCTTTACAAACAGTGAGGAATGACGTTTTTCCTCACTAGCGAGGAAAATAATGTCGTGTTACAAAAATGCCTCTTTAAAAAAATGTAAGAATGTGTTATTAGAACTATATGCGTCTTGTACTTAGTTAAACTATTTAATTTAGTATTCAATCAGGTTTGTTTAATTCAATATCTTATATTTTGACTTCGTCTCGAGCTGCTAACTCCATGAATCGTGCAACAAATGTGCCCTTTTTGCACTAGTTACACAAATAATTATTGGAAAGTTCAAATTATTATTATTTTACAATTATTACAATTGGTAAAAAAATTAAATTCGACACTTTCACATTCAAACTTAAACTAAAAAAAAGTAATTTTGTTTTTAAATGAATACTGGTAACTGATAACAAACTCATTCTTTAATCACTTAATATATTAATTTTACAGGTTGAAAAAAAAATCAATAAGAAGTATTGTCATTCATACCCATGATAACACCTATTCGCATGTTTCTTCTTCTTGGGGTGTAAACAAGGAGAACTTTCGTCTGGACGATTGCTTATCATCAAATAGTAATAGTATATTAAGCTTTTCCGAATTCCATGTTAGGTCTGTCGTATGCAAAGAATTGCGTCAAAAAATGATTGGCAAGTCTAGTTTATCATCTCTGATGAGTTGGTTCCTGTGCTGAGAATTCTTTCTGACAAAAGTAGAGACGATGTTTTGGAACAAACAGGTGCAAGAAGAAAAAATGGCATTCATAATTAACCGTTTTTATTTGCAAATAACAGTATTGTAACATGTAACTCATCTAAATGTGAATATTCCTCCGATTATACATGCTTTACTGGAAACCAAGGAAGTACAACTGAAAGAACCGTAAGTAAACACCAACATGGAAAAATTAGAGGGTATAATTTCGTTTAGCTTGAATTCCAAACTGTTGTTACTTTTTTTAATTTATTGTGTATTTTCAAAAGGAATCCAAGATACTCTAAGAGGTATGCAATACGAAATTAGAAATCATCGTCAACAGACTGATAGGTAGACTAAGTTTAACATATTCAGCTCCAGAAAGAAAGAGCAAGGAATTTTTTTTAGAATTAGAACTGTACAAGTTATAGTAGCTCTTTGAACAATTCATGTTTCTAACTTATTTTGTTTAAAACAGAAGCTGTTAAAATTAATTATTAAAAATTTTTAATATAGGAACTACAGTGGCAAAGTGTTTACATTTTATATTGGCCCAATATTGAATATACCTTGGTTTTCAATATTGAATATTGGAATCCAATCCACACCCAACATTGCGACATGATTTACGTTGAATAATGTTTACGATTTGTGTTTTAACAAAATTTGTTTTTTATTTTACTGCAGTTGTACAAATTCAATATATAATGTAAACGTCACAGTCTGTATCTTTAATATCTCCAAAATATCTCAAGAAATCATTCTTTAAATATGTGACATTTGCAACAATAAACACCCAAACAACTCAGGACTGAAAATACATAAGAGAAAATGCCATTCTCAAATACGATCAGTGCCTTCATTTCCTCAAATCATCACATCAACATCCAGCGTTTCCTCCGGTATCAGATTTAAATTAGGCCTATACTTCAGACCTAAACTCAAGTATGGCGAAGAAGACGAAGACTCTAGCTAGTCGCACATAAATAATATTAACCCAGACAATTCGGGTCTGTAAACTTGCGACAAGCAAAGAAAATTAAATTAGCCACAAAAATCTACTTGAACAGAAGTATTCCTTGTTAGGACCACTTTTCCATTTTCGCTAAACAATTTTTTTAAAGATAGGAAACCCACATTGAATTATTGACGCCAATTTAATGATTTTTCTAACAAAATCATCAATTCAAGAGAAATTAACAACCCTTCATAGAAACATTCACACAAAAAGAAGAATCGCAAAAGGTGTCCGTTACTCCTCAGCTGAAAAGTTTTTGATTGATTTTGCGAATCAATTCAACCCTTGATTAATAAATTACTATCAAAACTGAATATTTGGTATTTATATAATGCATCACTTGCCGATGATACAGACCTTACACCGATTTAAAAAAAATTATAGATTTAGTTACTGCCATTGGTCTAAAAATTAACCCTAACAAAAGTGAATTTTTTTTCTGCTCAAAAACTAATGACTTGTCAATTATTTGTCAATTTGAAAAAAAATTGCACAGACATTCTTATAAATTCAGTGAAAGACTTTCAATTATTAGGTGCTCCAGATGCCTATGAAAATCATTTAAATTCTAAAATACAAACCCTAAAACTACTCATTTCCCGACTCGATCAAATTAATCCTGGAATACAGCTTACTTTTTATTAAAGAAGTGCTCCTTTTCCCCAAAAATGAACTATTTTATTCGCACTTGTGCTCTAAGAAATTTTTCATCCTTACTTCTTGGAATGTACTCACGTCTTCGACAAAGTTTAGAAGCTATTATTAATATTAGCCTTAACGATATTCAGTAGTTTCAAACAACTCTCCCCATTTCCAATGGTGGTTTACGTTTCCGAAGAATTTCTGATGTTTACCTTCCAGCGTTTCTTAGCTCTGCCTACGGTGACGAGAGTCTATTATAGATTTTAATACTCCAGTAAAAATTTGGCTAAAGGTTAACCGTCTTTTTCACACATAGTCATCAAAAACAAAATTATCCTTATCCAAAAAACAGACATAGCTCGATTTACTGCCTCCAAAAAACAAAAATAAAAATTTGTAACACTCAAAAAAAAAAAAACATTTTCAAAAAAAAAAAATATTTAAAAAAATTTTTTATATTTTTTTATAAGCAATCTCTTAGAAACACATATCTCTAGTTTTCACACTAGTGTAAATAAAAAAGGAATTCTTAGATTTAGCTGCACTAAAAGTAGAGAAAGAATCCTTAGACATGTTCTATTATTTAACGGGCATTATCAACTACACATTTTTCGGCAATTTTTGAACTCAAGAACATATCACGAAACGATGGAATCAGAACGGATGGCGTAACTTTAACCGCGTGGTCTAAAGTATAATATGGGACTTTACTTGCGTGGATACACTTATTTATATATACATGTCTACCACACACCACCTTGAAAGCTAAAACAGCTGCCGAAATAGCCTGCAAAAAAAGCACTTTAAATATAAAGCTTTAAAGTATCATAATTTTAATTTTGAACTGATTGCAGTCGAAACTATTGGACCTGGTGTCAAGAAGTCAAAGAATCAACTTCATCGGCAATAAACTAATCTTTGAATCTAAGGATTATCTTTACCAGAGACTTTTATTGGGTATTCAGGAACTGATCCAGCGTTCGTGGTATTCTTCCCGACTGTTACCCCTTGAAAAATTTTTTGTTTTTAAATTAACATATACAAATAAAAATATAAACATAATTACTGTTATATAAAATAAAATGTGGTATTTCAATATACAGGGTGATTCATAACTATTGGGTTATAGGCTAAGAGGGGTTAATATAAATTTGTTTTCTTCATTTTTTGTTAATAATTTCTCTCTGCTAATTTTGATAAGAATTGATAAATTTACTGTAAAATTATTAACAAACAATTAAAAAAATAACAATTAATTTAACGCTTTGTATCTTTTCCACAGCAATATTTTATTTAGAATATTAGGTCCTATGGTCATATTTTGGCCTAAATGACTCGCCCTTAGCCTATGTCCCAATAGTTATGAATCACCCAGTATATGTTGGTTTACGGCATATTTGTTTAAGAGTGTACCTGATCAATCTTGAATGCTATGGCTTAAAAAACCAAAATTTTATAAGTAAGACATTTGTTAATTGGCAATAAAAACTAAACCTTAGTGATCTAAGTATTTGTTGTGTTGAATAAACACAAGCAAATTAAACAAATTGTTACAGTTATTTATAAACAAAATATAAAATAGAAGCAATGCTGACAACCTGACCGGCAGCTCTGCTAGTCGCAGAGGGATTGTGGTTGTACTTACTAGTTATTAAGTCGAAGGCTTTTACATTGCAGAAAGAAATACTGAAGAGAGCACCACGTAGTGAATAGTATATGAGATATTCTAGAGTGACTAAAAACTCCAAATACAGAAATAACCGTAGACTAACATAGATATAATTTTTGTTACCTTCGTAACACATAAAACGTATAACATAAACAATAAATATGAGGTAAATATAGACACAATTTAAGTTATATTAGTGATCAACAGATACAAACTAATTGTTCCCGTAGGACGTTTGTGGCCGCACAAATTTATAACTACAAACCGATAAATGACCCGAAACAATTGTGACCGACAAGTACTTGTCACAAATATTAATATAAATGTTACACAATAAAAGAAAGAAATACGTGGAGTACCGGTACTCCATGACGAATTCAAAAGTAAGCGCAATGACATATAACGAACTTTTCAAAAGATCTTTCATAATTACATTATTCAAATAACAAAGCGCAACAAGTTAGTTAAATCACGTCAAACTACAGGTACAGACGCGGGTGCATATAAAGTGATAAGATAAAACATGCAATTTTGCTTCACTTATCTGGTTTGTGTTTTATGATGTTCCAACAATAACTTCGGTAGGTTTGTTATTTCCATACGGACAAAGGATTAGATTACAGAGATATATAACCACGATAGGAATGAAGACGTCTGGATATGAATAGCTCGAACAACTTCAACCCATACACAGAAGGTCAACAGGTTATCTTCAAGAACCCCCTTTGAACAGCTACAGCGGCTCATACAGGAACCAATTTTTTCTGATCAACCTGCAGCGAGTGGCTCGCTTTATTAGTAACCAACCATATTTTACGGTCTTTTAGATTAGACACTAATTTAGTAGCCATAAGCCATATCCCGATCGGGGCTCTATACATCGTGAACAAAATGATGGTAAAAGCAGGAATTCACACAAGTACAGAGTCCGCCAAAAAAATGTATACACTCTTTGTTAGACTCTATTAGAATATTGATATTGTCAATTGTTTTGAATTACGAGTATGTTGTAGTATGGTCCTCGTTTCAACAGATGACGCACGATTTCAGCGCGATAATGAGAAAACAAAATGGCTGCAGCACGTTTGACGTTTGAGCAGCGATAGTGCATCCTAAAGTGGTTTATCTACCAACAAGATGGTGCACCACTACACTACCACCTAGCCGTACCAAGTTTCCTAGATGACAAGATCTGCATGGACATTGGATTGGACGAAGGGAGCCCATTGAGTTCCCTCCACGGTTGCCAGATCTTACACCTATTGACTTTTACTTGTGGGGAACTGTGAAAGATTAAGTTTATCGACGTAAACCACGCACACTGGAGGAACTTTGCCAGGAGATTATAGCGGCATGTGCAGCGATCCCCATTGAAACATTGACTGAAGTAACTGCAGCTCGTCGTTCTGTTAGGTATGATTTTGAACATCTACAGTAACCATGTGCTGAACTGAAGACAGTACTACATGTGCAACCAGTATTTAAATGTAAAACAAACAAATAATACATAGTTTTTGTTCCTTAAAGAGTGTATACACTTTTTTGGCGGACTTATAGGGATTATAGAAAAAATTAATAATTACGGCTGGTGAAATGTGCTGTCAATAAATTTCCTCGTGATTAACGAGAATTTTCCATTGGGTTAATCTTTTAACAATAAACTATTGCTATATCTGGATTCCCAAATGAGATCTTCAAAATTAAAACACCGTCAAATTTCAAACGAAAATGGAACTTTCTTAGTAACGTTAGCGAAGACACAAACCCAAAGAAATAAAACAGTAATGCCACGACAATTTTTAAAAATTGTATTTAAAAATTTTTATTATAATAAAATTTTTAAAAGAAACAAAAACTTAAAAACCAAAAAAGAAATTTTTACCACCAAATTATTTTTTTTTTTTTTTTTAAAAAAAAAAAAAAAACATTAAAAAAATTATAAATCTTGATGAAAGCGAAAAGTAGTCAACGAAATATTGATCAACAAACAATAAATATATTACTAAGGTTTGATTTTTTACGCAAACAAAAGAAAATTTGTCGTTCTTCTTGGGCCTAATATTTCCGTTTCTTCGTTTAAATTAAATTTACTTCATGATCCTAGGAATACCGTACCAACATGTAAAATCCAGTAGTAGTCGCTACTAAAAAAACTATTCTTGCTAGTTTTGACATATAAAGTGACATTTTTATAATCAAAGTAGGTGTCAAAATGGTTCCGAAATCTATTTGGAAATGGTAAATATGGTAACATTGGTCACACTACATTAAATTTGAATTCGAAATAGGTTTTATTTTTTTTTTCAAAATTACAAATATTATTGTATGTTACACGTAACAATACATGATTTTTATAACTCATTTTATAACATAACAAAAATCATAAGTTTTGTCACTGGTAACATAAATAGCTTTCATTTTAGATATTTTACATAGAAATTCCATTTGCTACAGATTTAAGTTTGTCATGTGTAATTATAAAGAAAGTAGGTAAAGTTCATTCGTTTGACTTATCCCGATGACGTCATTGTAAATTAAATCACGAAATGACCGTCGTCTGTTATTTAAAGCAGAAATGTGGACAGTGATACCAACCATTCGTTATTTACTTATTTGTTGATTGATGTTACGTACGTCTATTTTGGTGTTTTATTTACGAACGACATTGACATACCGTAATTTGACAGTTAGGTTAAGTTGGTATCAAAACTGTTAGTACAAGGAAACGAAATTTGTTATTGATGTTATCCTTGTTAGTTACTTGACTTAATAAGAGAAAAAAAACTGACATTTTTGAAATGATACGTTAGCTAATAATGATGAAGACTATTACCTAGGGATTCCTTGAAGTGGAGGGACGAAATTAAATTACTATTCTGGATTCAATGTGTATTATAATCCTACAAGAAAGTTGTTCTATGTTTATACCTAATTATTAATTATTTGATAGTTTTTAATTATTTTATATTTGTTATAATGATTCGATACATTTGTTTAACATAGGAATATGTTTTTAAACACAAGCCAACCACATAGGTTGGGCGAAACGTCGGTACATTGAATTAATTCATTTGTCAATTGGGATAAATAAAACGAATAAACTATACTTCCTTGTAATGTTTTTATTAATACCATTACTCTAACCAATTTTCTTATTTTTATAACTGTTTCTACATTTTCTGAAAGTAAGAAATGGTAATTATTTATTAATAAACAAATGAATTTTAAATCATTTTCATAAATAAAATTTTATTTGGTAAATATAGCTATGGTTTATACTTGTAGAAATGTTAAAACAATCAATTTATTTTTTATTTAAATTTAAGACAAACTTGTTTGTCGAAGAAAATAATTATTAAAGTGTCATATTAATTTCAAAATGAGCAATCATGTGTCTATTATTTGTTTATAAATTATCCGTTGACATAATAATGAAATGAGGTTCACCATTTTTTAATTTATTTAAATAAACTCCAATATTTCTGTAAAAAATCAATAATCAACTCTTACCACTCAAATTCAAATGTAATTCTGTTTTTCTTCTTAGTAATAAAATCAAGTTTATAAAGGAATAGGAAATAATACAGTTTAAAGCTAAAGCTCTAAATTGCCTATGAGGGTATTAATGTGTCAAAATATCCATCTTTTTAATTTTTTAAAATACACTTTGACGTTTTTGTAAAAAATCAATGACCAACTTTAAAAATAACAACGTAAACACAAGTGTGATTATATTTTGACCTAAAAACTTATAGCTTGTACAAAATTAATCTTCTTTCTTGTTACTAAAGATCCGCTTAGTTTATCTCCTTTGTAGTTAAAAAACACACAATTGCGATATAATATTTTCTATTACCTCAATTTATAACCTGCAATGATTTATGTATAAGCAAGCCATTATTAAAAGTTTTCCATTGTCAATTAAAGAATAAATTTGTAAATTGTGAAAAACAAAATAACACACTTTACATACAATTGAGGAAACTACTTTTATATAACGTTATCTGTTTAAATAATTAATGAAAATTATTTTCATTTGTGTTTCTGATGCGTGGGAAAACATTAATTTTAATTAGATAATTGTTAGAAAATTTGCCCAATAGATAGAATGATTATTTACTTTTAATTGTTAGTTTTAATTTTTATTTTTCATGGCCGTTTACATATAGTTTTATATTAGTACTTATGTCTGTTTAATTTTTTTTTAAATAAATCCAAGTTTATAAAGGAGTAGAAAATAAACAAGCTTAAAGCTAAAGCTTAAATTGTCTGTGTGAGAACCAAATGCATCGGAATATCCATATTTCACTATATTAAATAAATATTCAATTATCTTAAAATTTTTATACAAAACATATAAAAATGATTAAAAATTTATTTCAAACCTCAATTATTAAATCGTCAATAAAAAAAAGAAAAAGTATTTCACCCAAACGACACTAATTTTTATTTCGTGTTTGATTAATTATATTTTTTATAAAATTGATTATGTACACATCGTCCACATCGATAGTGTGGAAATATGGGTAAAGGAAGAAGCACCAGTAAACTGATATCGAGATCTAATATAGAACATAAACAAAGAGGAATTATATGAGAAACTGAGAACGAAAGGGGAGTGAGACAAGGAGGTACAATCTCCCTCAAATTATTTACTGTAACAATGGAGAATATATTTAAGATTGTGCACAGGGCAGAAAAAGGAAACTGCATGCATAAAAAATAACAAAACAACCTTAGAAACCCCAACAATGTGATTCGGTTTGCTAGTAGAAAAGAAGAAATGATCAGAAGAACCCGCAAAATAAAGTCTAAAAATGAATCTGAATAAAACCAAGATAATGCCAAACAGTCACAATCAATACAGAATAACAGTAAATAACACCAAAATAGAACAAATTACTGAATACATACTACATACATACATAACAAAAATTAAACCACCAAAATAAGTAGGAAAGTGCGAATGGGATGGGGGACTTTTGCCCAAAACCAAAAGATTTTTGTAGATTTGAACCTTCAACAACATCAAACTTAGATACAAAAAGTTATAAAAAAGCAAATTTTAGAGATCTCGTTTAAGGATAGAAAAAGAAATAACTGGATATGTCAATGAACAAGTATCCAAACTAAAATGATGCTGATACGGACATAACAGGATTCTAATTTACAGGGACACCTGATTTCCGATTCTTGTGCACAGCCCAGTGTGGAGTCAGAAACCATCCCAATTACAAGTTGATGAGGCAGTAACGATCACATCGGACATTAGACATATAAGAACGTAATAATACACAAATACAACAAAAATACAGAAACCTCCATCAAGAAAAAAAAACGCGAAATGCTGCGATAAAACTCAAACCAGGTTAATTATTTAATCTATCTCTGATTACATTTTTATTACAAATCTGCGGTTGGTTATAAAATTTTTGGATTACTTTAACACAACCACTTAAAATTCCATGTCGCAGTTTTTATTCTATGATAGAAGAACCATACCAGTTCGTAGTTGAACAGGAAAAATAAAAATCTTAACGTTTTTAATTCGCGTTAGAAGTTGACCTTGTCCTATAAAACTCGAGGCAAAAATGAACAGAGCCGGCATAAGGAACACAAAATTCAGACATTTTTTTTTTAATTCTAATAAACGTGAATTTTTTTCGTAAGACAGTGTTTGGCAAATCCAAACACATCTCTATGATGGCTGTAAAAACAACTTAAACTTTCTATTGTGATTTTCCACGTCATACTGGAAAAGATATTTTTGTACATCAGCTCATTATTTCTCATTTATCTAGGTAGCAACAGACATCTTAAGTAGCCATTTACTGCATATCTAAGTTTATTTGCCTACACTAAAATTGTTAATCAATAGAAAATCGTTCATTAATAATTAACGATGAATGAAATAAATGCACTGTAGACAAAAAAATTATTAAAATTATATTTTAAGTTTCAATTAGATACAAAAATTATATGTTTGACTCAAACCACACTAATTCTTATTTGGCATCTAATTAATTATAACTTTTTATAAATTTGTTACAGTTTGTTCTAATATAATGATAATTATTTTAAATAAGAAGTGTAATCGTTTCAAAGCATCACCCACTGCAGCCGCGAGGGGTCCTGAGAGATTTTAAACATATATAGATGAACAAATGCCACCCAACACTTATAGTTGTTTGTCCTTATTTGTTGTTATTAACGTTGACCTCAATAAAAGTTAATAACATCCGATTTCAAATTACCGGTTTCAAATAACGTTTAAAGCCATTCTGTATCCACTTTAGTAAATTTCGCTTATCAAGTACTACCAAACTGTTCTTAGAAAATCGGTAATGAAACATTTCAATCATAAAATGTTGACTTTTAAATTACAATTGAGTTATAAATTGTAGTTTTTGAGAAATAGTATGCAGACTAAATACAATTCAAATGACATAATAAAAGTAAATGATTGTATTAATTTCAGATTTTATTCATAAGCAATTCATTGCTTCTTTCCCGATATTAACAAAATTAGAAATAAAAAGTAAGCATTTGTAAATTTTGAAGAATTTTTTCTAATTTCGTTCAATCGTTTAAAGCTTTAAGGTTTGGTTGTCGAAATCGTATGGATCGATAACATATCATTGGTCGTACATTGATGGTTTATGACCTGTTTTGTAGAAAAAGAAAATGTCGTCAATCATTTGTTGTGTCGATAAATTGTCATGTTTGATAATTTCCTTTGAATTTAATGTCTAAACCCAATTTAGATGTTGAGTAGCAGATATGAAAACGGCCGTTACCACTAGAAACCGTTTGTTATTGTATTGGAGGAATTCAAACCTTTTGAAATCGAGCGATTAAAAAAAATCCAATTGGTATTATAGACAAAAAAATCTTATCAAATCCAAACTCGCATACACCGGTATGAACTTTGTTATTTTGTTAATTACATACGTTTTAAAAATATCGCAATATTCACAATTGCTTTGTTGTCGATTGATTTGAAAAATTAAGAAAATAAGCGTTCGTTACCTTTTATTTTCGTTTTGTGGAATGTAATTAATTTCGGTTACGTTCTCAAATTGCGTTTTTTGGTTTTTTTGCGTTTTTGTTTCGTTTAGGAAAAGAATTACTTTGTTATAAAACAAAGCATTGGAAATTAGAAATACAAATAAAATTTGCATTTGGTCGTCGAATCTTAATTTGTTGACTAACTTGTTGTAAATAGATTAGTTCATAAAATTGTGAAGGACAGATCTGATCTTAATTTCAATTTAAGTAATTAAAAATTAGTTGTTTTCTTGTTTTTATTTATTTTATTTAAATGATTTAATTCAATACATTTATTCCATACATATAATGTATACCTGTGTTCAGGGTGTCCCATTTTCGATGGTTTTTGGGGATATCTCAAAAACGGCTAAAAACAATTGATGGTGCATTCCAAACTTTTGTAACCCTCTTCGTTTCAGATGTACAAGGCGTTTTTGAAAATTTGTAGTTTTGGTTTTATGAAGATATGCAAGAATCAGAACCCACATATGATGAAATTCAAAACATCATTTGTAAAATGGAGATGCATAAAGCACCAGGGAAGATAATATACCAACAGAGTTATTGAAATCAGGAGGACAGGAGTTATGGGAAAAAATACAAAAGTTAATTTAGACAATTTGGAAGAAGGAAAAGATGCCACGTGCATGGAATACAGGAAAAAAGGGTATAAGACAATATGTTCAAATTTCAGAGAAATCTGCCTTCTTAACACAACATACAAACTCATATCTCACGCAATATTGGAAAGACTGAAACCACATCTCGAGAGTAAATTAGGAGACTATCAAGCCGGTTTCAAAAAGGGAAAATCAACAATAGACCAGATTTTTAGCCTGAGTCAAATAGCAGAAAAATAAAAGGAGTTTGGGATCGACATACATAACATTTTTGTAGACTACGAACAGGCATACGACAGCGTGAGACATAGAGCAGTAAAACAAGCTCTAGAGGACTTTGGAATCCTACAGAAGTTAAAGAGATTAATAGTAATATGTACACTATAAGATAAAGGTAGGAGGAAAGAAAACTCAGGCCAACAGCAGCAATATAGGATTGAGACAAGAAGACGCATTGTCCCCCATATTATTTATTATGGTACTAGACACCGTCATAAAGAAAATCCCTACACAGAATGACTATCTCTTCAGGAACCAGAACCAAATATTGGCCTATGCTGATAACATAGCTATAATTAGCACTAACAGAAACGGACATAACTCAAACATATAAAACCCTAAAAGAGAAGCGACCCAAAAATAGGCCACACATAAGATTGATAACATTGACAATGTGTTCCAAGAGCTCCAAAAGCTTAATGTAAACAATTGGAGAAGAACTGCCAAAATTTTGAAAAATTCCTGTAGCTCAGAAACGAAGAGGGCTACGAAAATTGAAAGTTTCGAATGAACCATCAATTTTTCTTGAAAAAGTAGTCAAGGTTTGTGAAAATCGCATCGCTCTACGACTAGTCATTTTCGAGATACCACCAAAAACCATAAAAAATGGGACACACTGTACATATCTTATAAATTTTGTATGTGTTAAAATTGATTTGTTTTGTTGGATTATTAAATTTGTGCATTTATTCAATAATTGTGTTATAATTATGTGGAATCTCCTCATACATAGAAAGAAGTTTAACATGATTTTTGTTTTTTGTTTTGTAATTAACAATATACTGTACCTACGCTATTTTTGTTAATAGGCAGGCTACAGTAGATTTAGCTTAGATATTGGATATCTTACTTGATTTCTTAAAAATTGTGTGTGTGTGTAATTTGTAGGTTAAAATTTATCCGAATATAAACATAAACAATTATATTTAGCCACCTTCATATAATGCAAATTTTTTAGTTTTATAACAAAAAAATTTACCTTTTCACATACAATTCTAGCAACCAGAAAAAATATAGAAATAACGTGCTGTAGCATTCGGTTACCTTATAAACGCCTTAAATAAATATATATTTTTTCGATTAAATTAAAATTCAAAATTTATTTTTATTAAAAGAGCCAGACGTTTTGTGTACACTAAAATAAATTAAATCCATATTTAATACATTTCCTTCATGTTATATAGTTAAACAACAAGTGTTCAAATAAGAAACTGGGCTGACTAGACCATGAAATTTAATCGATCTAATTATATTTACAGTGTACACAAATAGTTTAGCAAAATAACGCGTGGTGGTGTGGAACTTTGCCTTAAAACGTGATAAAAATGTAACCTAAAAATGAACAAAATGAATTATTTGTTTGGAATTGCGCAAAAAAAGTAAAGGGCCGGTCAGCAAATTTTTAAACAAACTCATTAAAATAAAATTAGGAAACACTCATATAGTAGACTACTTAAAAAAAATTACCAAAGAAAACTCCAATACCTACTCAGTCCAGTTTAAACAATTTAATTATGTTCGTGCAAGTGAAACAAATTACAAAAGGATTAATTTGGTGTAAATTTTTTTAGGAAACAACAATGTATTTAAAATTCTATAAAGACTTTTGACCTTTAAACGTCTTTGTAAAATGCAAGTTCAAATTTACATTTACGATAGTGTTTGGTGTACGATTAGGATTGGGATTTTTAAATATTTTATACGGCGTAGTAATTAATTTAACCACTATACATGTAATTCATTAGAATTACAATTTTTGAATATTTCACAAAGCTTATGTTAAAATGATTTACTAGACTCCATTTTCCTTTACATTCAAATGAAAATAAATATTTGAATCCTATTATTTAATTCAAAAGCACGCAATTTATTTTTATCTGCATCCGTAACATTATATTATTTGAATCTAAAATCACCCAGAATACAATAAATTAAGCTACAAAAGCACATTAGCCCTGTTTAGATTTGTTAAACATTCTGTAAATGCTAAAGAATTTTAATTTTATCTTTGATAATCGATTTATTTATTCAAATGCTTTACCAAAATCAAATAAAAACATTATTTTGACGTCTTTGAGGAAGGAATTTTAAGTATTTAACTTTAAGATTGTTTCTAGTAGATTATTAAAATATTTATTAATGTATTTAAATGTCCGTACATTTTTATCAAAAGATTTGGATTTGATAATTTTAAAGCACAATTTTTAATAACTATAGCTCGTGAAAACTATTTTTTAGTTTTTGTTAGATTAATAGTTTGGTCATAGCTTTATACTACAGAAGGATGTAAAATGAAATCAAAGTCGACGCTTATCTATTATTTATTTGAAAATTTTGGAATTTGAAACTTTTAATGTAAGTTTTAACGTACCATAGATGTCAACGAAAGTTAATTAAATGTGGAAATTTAATATGACCCGATATTATCAAATTTACACAACATAAAAATCATCAACTTATAACTTACGAGTTCTTCAATAAATCAGGTGCGTTACTTCTTTGTAATTTAATAAACTTGCCGTAACGGCATTGCCAAAGAAGTTGATGCTGTAACCGTCCGACTGCATAACAAATTGGTTCTACTTTTTTGCGGCTTCGGAAGGTAACTTAATTTATGTGGTACTGCTGAATTCGGGTCATATGAAATATGTGTAGCCTTAATTGTTCAAATTATTAACCCTTCTTTATCTCATTTTTCTATCTGCCATGTTTAATATTCATTTGCGGATTGCCCTAAGCTCTATAAAAGTAAATCAATTTGTAGCTCGTGTGAAAGAAGAGAACTAATATGCTTGAAATTGACGTTGAAATAACAGCACCGGTGTCGTTAATTATGTAAAATTATGCGCGAATAAACTGTTATATAGTGCAAAACAACGAGACTGCAAGCTATGCTCTTTACAGGCATTCAGAATAAAAAGCCGTTGCATTCAATAGGCTTTTATTATCTGATAATCACAAATACTGTTGTACATCGAATAATAAAAATAACAATTCCGCAATGCTTATTAAAATTAATGTGAAATATCTAATCATCTCTTTAGCATCTCACAAAGTTAATAGATTCAAAGATAGGCTACTGTTGTGTAAAATGTAATCGGCGCCCACACAACTGCACCGTATCGCCAATTTTATCATAGTTTTTTTGGTATGGATAGAATAAACTCTAATGGTATAACACCGGTTACATCAGGTGTCAATGACCAGTACAATTTAAAACCTGTGGTTGGTAAATAAATTCGAATCTAAGATCAAAGGTTATGCATAGTCGGGTCATTTTTCAACGATACTAGCTAATAACGCACAATAAAAGAACCGAAGGTGCTGCGCGAACCGCTAACTTTGAGGACACAAATATGTACAACGGGATATTATAATGTTTTCACGGAAAATGCCAAAAAAATTTATTACTATTCAAGAGTCACGACCTGATACTACTATTTTAAACATTTATTAATGCGATTTAGTAGGCGACTTAGAAATATCATAATTGCAGCCTCCTTTTATTAGCACCGGCAATAAAGTATTTAATTACATAAACACATTCGAACGAATCTTAAAAATACAAACTGAAATAAAATTATTTTATGTCACATTAATTATTACCCTTTTACAAAAATATTAATAGCTTTTGTTGCTAAGACAGAAATTCCTACACGTATTTGGCGCAATTAATACATAAATGTAATGCCCATCGGGTATCGATTTTCTTACAAAGAAGCAATGCTTTAATTGTTGATAATACACAATCATTATTGTGGCATATCGACTTCATATATTTATAATATTAAGTAATAGAATTTATTCACAATCATATTGTAAAATGTCAATTACCATGGATATGGAAAGTAAGAAAATAACCGAATTAACCAATTCACGTTGAAATATTTTACCAGCTAGCCGGAAAAAATTATTACTGACCCGTACTGCTGGTTGCATAAACTTTAAAGACAGATTGTTTTTGTTAAATGTCACGCATGAGCTTTAGTAATTTTTAATCTAAATAGCGGTCACTAAAATTTGCTGCAAAACCGACCGGTATATGGAGGTGGCCGTTATTGGGAGGAAAAAAATTATTTATATGCGTTGTTTATTAAAATCTTTTACGTATGGAATATAATACTGTTCGCTATAGGGTACTATATATCTGCATTAAAAATTACTATAAATGTGCTGATGCAATATTAAATAATTAGACTATATAATAATAGAAGAGTTATACATATTGAATACATAATACTTACATTTACATAATATGTACTTATTTTCTAATTGCTCGTTATACCTATTACAATAATTAATTACATACATATACATACCATTAAATTACATTTTTGTGAAATATTTTTGTATTAAGGTTTGTTTTATATTATATTATAGTACTTCTACCGCTAGCTCACTCTTATCATTAGAAAATAGAAAACTTTGCGCATCTTTTAGTATTTCACACACCTCACCCATATCTTTAAGTTTGGCGTAAAAACTTCGAATTCTTCTGCACCACTTTCATTGTTCGAATCACAGCATTCACTATAGTCTAATTCACTAATTATATCTTGAATACTTAAATGGGGGCTTTAGGTCAAAATATCACAATTAATAGATTCACAATTTTCAAGGCTTACATGTTGATTACCTTCTAGTAATACAGGAAAATGTCGTCTTCTTTATCGAAATCTTCTTGCAGCACCTTTTCCGAGAATCCTGCTTTCGCAAAACATTTAGCAATTGTAATAGGCGTAACGTTTATCCAGGCTACTGATATCCACACTAAAGTGCTGGTTAAATTGATACTTTTTTCCGTTTCTTTAAAAGGACGTTCGGTATTTGTGAATGTTAGCAGCTTTTTGATTAAAAACTTCCTGTAGGCCATTTTAAAGTTTTGGATAATTCCTAGATCCAGTGGTTGGCAATGGGATGTGGTGTATGGGGGTAGAAAAAAAATGTTCACATTTTCAAGAGTCACTTTGGGATGAGACGTGGCATTATCCAGAAATAATAAAACTTTTCTATTTTCTTTTTCCATTTTTTCATCAAATTTGTATGGGCAATATGTTGATATGAGAGCCTTTAAAAGTTTAAAGCATCTTGGGTGTTTACTTTTTCCAATCATTAACGGATTTTCCTTATCACCTTCCATATTTGTGCAAAATATAATTGTCAATCTTTGTTTTACAGTTTTGTTACCACTACATTTATCGTTTTTTAAAGAGAACGTTTTGTTTGGCATAGCAAGGTAAAAAGTCCGGTCTCGTCAGCATTGTATACATTTTTGGGTGAATACCATTTCAATATTACTGACAGCTTTGCTTTCTAAGCTTCAACAATGTCCAGGTTAATATCAGTTGACTCCCCGTAAATTGTTTTAAAGGTTATGTTAGGTCTTTTACAAAATTTCTCAAACCATCCATTTGAAACTTTAAAATCCGTCATTTTTAAATTCTCCTCAACTTCCAATGCTTTTCCCTTTCATTAAAGATCTAGATATAGGGATATTTTTATTCCTAGCTTTACAAAACCAATTGTAAACTACTCGGTCAATTTCTAAACTTTCAGTTCTAGGAAATTTTCTCTTCTGTTCTGTATTGGAACCTTCTTCAAATAGCTTTTTTAAATCACATTTGATTTTAAAATATCGTTAACTTCTGTTCTTCAAACACTAAATATTTCAGCCAACTTTCTAGCACTGATATTAAACTTTTCACTTTCCACAATTATATCAATTTTCTCTTTAAGAGACAAACGTTTTCTTTTTAGCGACATTGTAATTTTTCTGTACGTCTATATGAAACACCACTGTTGAACATACTAACTCAAACTATGTACGCAAAATACGATTTTTGGGGTGAGCTTAATGAGCCTTTTAATTGCACTTTCTCTGTAATGACAGTCTATTGTAAATCGAACAAATTCTTTAAATCTGTTCTTAAATACCGGTAATTACTTAAGCCTCACACAATAAAACAATTATATATTATGCACAACTTGAACGTTAAGCTGTTGTCTACTTAAGAATGACCGGAAATGGGAGGTAGAATTACATGTATTTTTTCAAGAAAGTTTACAAATAAGTAGCCGTGGCCGTTATCAAGAGGTGGTCGCTATTAGGAGGATTAGTATGGATATTTCGGTATAATTGGTTTTTGACTTGGAAAACTTGACCGGTTTTAGAGGTGACCGCTTTTAAGAGGTGGCCGAAAATAGAGGTTCTACTACAGTAAGTAGTAGAATGCATTAAAATAGGAAAAAGTTTGATTTTTTATTTAACAAAACTAGGTAATTTGATTTCCCATATGTATTATGGTACACATTGAAGCTGTTTTAATTTTTCTTTTGCAGATAAATTGAACTGTGATTTCAACGATCCTCTAACAGTTGCTGAAGAAGGCGAGCAGTGTCAGTTTGTTTTAGTTGCAAAGTATGTATGTATTAATTCTACTTAATTTTGAATACTTTTTAAGCCGAAAGTTGCTAGCCTGTTTCTATAAAATAGGTGATACGTAGTTAACCACGGGAGATTATCACCAATGTTGTGGCTTTTATGAAGAAGGAAGCTGAGTGTGTTGCAAATAAGCAAGAGTTGTAGATTCCAATTACCATCTATAAGCAACGAGTCATGGCAGCAACGGGCATATCCGAAAAGCTGTACAAATCATTCATACAAAAATCAAAAACTATTAATGCTGAAACATCTTTTTCAACTCCAAGGAAGAAGCGACCCAAGAAAAAGTCTTATGAGTTTGTAGAAGGGTAAAATAAGCTGTTCGGACTATTATTATTGATTTTCATATGAAGCCGACTACGAAAGGTAACATACTTTTATGATGTTTACATTAAAGCAGAAGCAGCTGAGATTACATCTAAAGGTTTTTAAGTTTAAATGACTTAAACTTTGGATAATAACAGGTGCGACATGTGATTAAATTAATAAGTTGCATCTACTTGGACAAAAATGTTGATAGCAACATCAATAAAAAAAAACTAAGGTATATATGTAGTAATTAATTATTAATTTATAAGTTTTTCCTGGTCGTTGGATGCATTGTGTAGAGTTAGAGGTATCGCTTAATGAAACTTCATGCACTGAGGGCAATCGCAAAATATTGATGGAATCTCATGATGTTAGGATTAAAAGAATTAAATACTTGAAGCAGCTTTTTATTTATCAAATAAAACTGATATGGTTTCTTGATTACGTAAAATTAGTTATGACCAATCTGCAACCAAACAAGAGTTATATGAAATAATTAAGAACTATAAGAGTTTACAAATTAGACACACTAACGGCCACTTGTATAATCTCCGCTTAAAGTTAACTATGGCTTAATTTCTAAGGAAACAATTGAGACAAAAATTATCGCCCAGGAAATTAAAACAAAGTTAAGTTTAAACGGAGATTGTACAAGTGGGCCTAATGGCCAGCTGTCACTGATGCCTTTTGTTCTGACTCTATTGTTGATGTGTCCTGTGAAGATAACATATGTGCCACTTTAACTTGACCATCAAGTGATTTTTCAACGTAGCTTTCCGCCACTGCACTTAACCTCCAACCACCTAGCCTCTTCAAGTGCAACACATCTCCAACAGTGTCTGTGAGTAATGTAGCAGTAGTCCTTCAAAAACAATGCCCTGTGTACATGTCAACATCACTTCATTTTAAATAAATTGGAATTTTTTTTTAAGTAATTGTCCAATACTATTGTGACCCAAGGGTTGTCTAGTTATCCTGCCAAACCGCAACTACATGAACAGTCTGTCGTTTTCAATATCTTTTTGAAGAGCAATATATTCTTGTAATATTACAATCCATTGACGATTGGTTACCACAAAAGACCGGGGTTGGTATGTGTCGGGAATAGTAATACAAATCATATCTTTTAGAAAGTTTATGTTAGTTACTTTCATTTTAAACTATTCATCATTCCGACAAGCACCACACACCAATTACAAAGCCACACAAAAAAAAAAATTTTTTGGGTCTGAAGGTCAGACCATGTTTACTATATGTTTTAACCCCAGCACGTCAAGGTTCTGACATAACCTCAAAAAACCTCATACAAAATTTTATTTGAGTCCGGGGACATATGTTTTTTTGATCGCTGAATCTAAATCCGAGGTCCAAAAACCCAGTATGTCAGGGTTTCGACATTATCTCAAAAACTTCGTAAAATTTTTTCTTCCGAGTCCGGGGGTTAGACCATGTTTATCATATGTTTTTGGGGTCGCTGAATCCGAATCCGTTGTCCGTCTAAGTCCCTGGATTACGTCTTTCATGCCGTCATGGCAGGCGCACGCAAGCGTTTTACGACGCAGAGAGTCGGATCCTCAGTATCGGCGGCTCGTCAGGGTGAAAAAGCGGGGCCCCAGGTGTCGTCATCAAGCGACTGCAGTTTCACATTAGTTGGTGACTTGGCTAATGTGGAATTGAATGCTACAATAAAGCGGCCCGAAGTTTCGTAAACACATGATTGTCATGCGAATCACGACAATTTTTGTTACGTTTGTTCCAAATATGAAGTGACATCTTTGCAAGAAACGATTAACTACAATATTTGCAACTTATACAAAGAAATTTTCATTTCAAAGATGAATCAACATAATTGCTGGGTTCCGCGTGTCTTTTGTAACATGTGCAAAAAGATGTTGTATCGATGGAAGGCGGACAAAAATAAAGAGAACATAAAATAAAAAACAATAAATTTTATGAAGTTTTTGAGGTTATGTCGAAACCTTGACATGCTGAGGTTTTTGGACCTTGGATTCGGATTCAGCGACCAAAACATTTGATCTGTCTACAAGAATGAACGAAATTGTAATACTCGAATTACCCAAACTAGGAGCCCATATCACAACGGCCACTTTTCACAACTTTAGATCGAGTACTTTTCCTAACTCACAACGCCAACGGCGTTTTTTGACGTGTGTTTACAATAGGCAACTTTCCTACAAGTTCACCCAGACTTTTTTCACAACGCTCTCTTTGATCATAATAAACACTGCAAAGTTTTTTCTAAACGGTCATTTTTCACAACGGCCACCTTTTTCATAGAAGCCATTATAGACTCCTTTTACCACTACAATCATTATAACAATCACGATTTTTGTTAATAACGGCCGTCGTTGTTTTTTTCCCAACGGAAATCTACAGTTTTAGCAAGTAACTTCTTTGTATCGGACATCCATTTACAATCTGCTCTCCTTCTATTTTTTTAATTATCTTTTTTTTTAAATTATAACTAACTATACGCAAACCCACCAGCCTGTATCGACATCAATTACTCCACAAAATATCTTTTATTCGCAACAACCACAACAAAACTTACAATATTTACAACCAGTTCAATACAATAGCTAGCCAAATCCAACTTGTAGCCAAGGAGGACAATGGAAGAAGTTAATTAGAAAAACAGCCCAGAACAGCTCAAAAGAGTGGCAAATCAAACAAGATTACTGGTTAAACACACCATCAAAAATACAGAGTTGTGAAACACAGACGAAGTAGATAAAAATGAAGACAGTGGAACATATAAGAGCGAAGTAAAGAGTAAAACCCCAAAACCACCACCTATTTACATTGACGGTGTCAAATTCATTAAACCTCTAACCAAAATGCTAGAAAAAATAATAAAAGGCATGTATAATGACCAAGTCAGGTTGCAGCCAATGTCAACAAATATCGTCAAAGCACTCACAAAAAAGCAAACCCAATTCCACACTTACCAACTAAAAGAAAAGGGCATTTTGAGTAGTTTTAAGAAACACGCACTCATCGACTGATCAATCTAAATTAAAACAAGAATTAGAAGCTCTTGAGCATATAGTAAGCAATATAAATAATATTCGGCAAAGATAAACAAAAATAGCCCTCTCGTTATTTCATATCAAACTAAAATCCAATCCTAATAATAAAGACATATACAACATAACACAACAAATTAATGAATACAATCGTCAAATTTGAACCTCCATATACTAAGAGGAACATACCTCAGTGTATCAATTGTCATCGATATGAACGTACCAGAAAATTCTGCTTCAGATAACCAACCTTTTCTTAACGACTAAATATTTCCATTCGTCCATGCTTTCTAATTCCTTCTCTTACTAAAACCAATTAATTCTGCTCTCATCTTAAGCCCATAATCAATGTTACATGAGGAGTAAATAAAAACTAACAATTGATTTGTAAATTTACTTAATTCAGCTTTAACAAGAACTTAAAATTCGTAATTGCAATAACCAGGAAAGAAGTACAACCATCATGAGAGCGCAATATACAGTGCAGAGAAATCTGACAAGGTTGCCAAACTTAAAATGTTTCTTTTAACACAAAGAAGTTAAGAGAGTATGGGAAGCTAAAACTATAAAAATGAAAAAAAAGTACGTCCTTAAAAGACTTGGAACCGCGTAATATTAAGTAATAAAGGACTAACATGGACAGATGCGAAAAATAAGACAAAAAACCAAAAGGAGTGGACAAACGTAGTAGGTATATGAGTGAAAATTAAGTTGTATAAAAAATAAATAGTATTTTATTTAGTTGTGGTTAAGGCAAAAATGTCTATGTGGTAAAATTATTTAACGAATATGTACTAATTTCCAAAAAAATTGCAACACCCAAAAGTTGTTGAACGATTTTAATGAAATTTTCAGGAAACGTCTATTTTCATTAAACAAAGTGATGATTAAAATTTAAAATCAAAAGAACAAAAGCTTAAAAAGTTTTTCAATAATGAGTTGCTCCGCCACTATTTGTAATGCACTCATCTAGACGGCTTGGCATGCTATCAATCAAGTGATCTATAGCTGCTTGTGGTATATCATCCCAAGCTTCTTGAATTCGTTGCTGAAGATCATGTAAATTATCTGGAGAGTGCGGTAAATTACCCAGTCGCTTACCAATCATATCCCATACATGTTCAATGGGCGACAAATCAGGCGACCGAGCAGACCATGGAAGGACAGCAATGTTAGATTCTTCCAAAAACCGTGTTGTAGCCTTTGCCGTATGAGGGCGCGCATTATCCTGCTGAAAATGAGATTTTGCAGCCCCTGAAGATATGGAAGGCCAACTGGTTGTAGCACATTAGCAATGTAACCAGCTGCGTTAAGGTTGCCGTCACCAAGGGTAATCTGCTACAGATTATTGACATTGACATCCTAAGTCCTGTACCTCTTATCCAATAATTTGCAAATTGTGAAAAAACAACAACAATTTGCAAACTTGACAGTTACTAAATGGTCTAATAATACTTCAAATTTATTGTTACTATGTGCTATGGAAACAACAGGTAAAACAACAAAAACTACTGACTAGATTTTATTCAAATTTTAATCATCACTTTGTTTAATGAAAATAGACGTTTCCTGAAAATTTCATTAAAATCGTTCGACAACTTCTAGGTGTTGCAATTTTTCTGGAAGTCAGTATATAATTTGAGTTTTTGTTGAGAAAATGACTCAACGTACGTTTATGTGATTTTAGTAAAGCAATTTAGTGACCGTGGTAAACAATGTTTATATTTTAAACCTAGAAATGTAGCAAAATGTTTGCGTTTATATTGATTGAAATTACCTTAACTGCGGAAAGCATAAAATTTGAAGTGTTTAAATATCTCACGGTCATTTTAGATACAGTCTACTTTCAACAAGTTCTTGTAAGATGTCAAAGGCAGTTTTAATAGATTGCAGATACAATAAAAGAAAAGAATGGATTCAAGATGTACCAGAAGCAGCTGCCTCATTAACACCAACACATGAGGCTATCGAGAGAACACTTGACACTAATAGTACCTGGTATAAAGTACTTGGCGTTGCCGAGTCGTTTTCAAACAATTAAACTAATAAAAACCAGAAACGTACTTAAGGTACCAATATAAACATTCTTTGCTTATAGTTTCATTAAGAGCCTTTTTCAATATTTCAAACATGTACAATAAAAGTTTGCCTTAACTTTGAGTTAATGGATTTATGGTGCCAACTTATAAAAAAAATTGCGAATTATTAGTAAGCACGTCCTCTCTTAATTTAGATAGTAAATTATACACTTTCAAAGTTTAATCAGACTCGGGGGCTATTAATTATATTATCTAGAAATCTATTAATTAATAAATAACATCAAATTACGTAACTGATTTAAACTTATTAATGAGGTTAATTTTAGAAGATCATCATACATCAGCAGGCGCAGAACATATTTTTAGAGGAGTAATTGTTATAATGATAGGTTCTTAAATTGAAATATAAATGATTCTTACCTGATATAATTTATTTTGACAGTTTGTAAGAATTTATCGATGATCTTAATTATAACACGGAATATATTTAATGTATTAGAATAATAACTGTTGTAAAAATTTAAGTAAATCAATAATAATATTATTGTTTTAAAAATTTTGCAGTTATAATTAGAAATTACTAAAGTATTATGTAAATGCATTTTTATCAAAATTTGCTGTCTTTTACTTAAAAATCGATTGTTTACTTTTATAACAGTAAACCTTCAAAATTGGCTAATATAAATTTATTAGGAATTTCCCCTACAATAAACCTAATAAAACAATTTCCTCTTTTCATATTGAAGTTTTATTATCAATAATTAAGTGACACACATATATTACTAAATTAAACTCTTGAAAATAATAATTAAACGTTTATATAAAAAGTATAAACATTTTTATTGGTAATTATGATAATAAAGTCTGCCAATAATACAGTCAAAAAAACACTAAGCTGAGATTTTACTTTGGAATAATAATTAGAAAACAACATCGTGTTTCACAATAACATTCTGCAACATAGTTTAAGAATAAAACATTTCCATAATTAAAAATGATCGCATACATCATGGCAAAGTCATTTCTTACAACATTTTTATTCTATAACTGGATTGTGTTAAATTATTATTTCTATTTGTTTTCTAATCTATTCATTCTAAAAAAAACTTGAAAAACACATCTTCACTTTGTTTTCGTCCGTTTTATAAAATTTCTAGTTTTTTTCTAAAAACGTTTATTTTTTGCAAAATTGCTTTAAATTGGCGTTTAAAATTCGTATCATACTTGTGTATGATTAATTTTCATTAAGTAATGTATTTCTAATGTTTATAATGGAAACTAAATTTAAATCAGAACTGAAATAGTATTCACTAAAACAAAATTACACACCATTCTAATTTAAAACCTAAGAATATTATGATTTTTCAGTAGCATTGCTGATAGTCCAAAATCTGAATGAAAACCTAGCTTTTACAGCTTGAAATTTGGTTAATCTTCGGATTGACTGACCGATTAGGTAAAAAGTTCGTAATAGCTTGAATGAATGAGGTACTTGGTAAATCGGACTGAGCTGCTTGTACAGTCATCGTCAGTGAAAATGGACATGTCTAAGTACAAATGTAGGGTATGGAAAAAAATAAAATTACGTCGTTTGCAATTTTAAAAATTTTATGCTCATTTGTAATCCTTACTAGAAATAAGTTTTGTTTAGCTCAACAATGCTCTTTGAATATTTGCTCATCACTTCTTACTACCTCGTTAAATAAAAACACGGCGTAACAAAAAAAACATTTATTAACACACAATTTTCAATAGTAAATTTTTCAAATTTATATAAATGCGCGGTAAAACTTATTCGCATATGCGCATGAATTTCTAATTACATTACCCACGTGTTGCGCATTTGGTGCCAGTTGAAGCCGTTCGATACTTAGTAGGGACAACTGTTTTTCAACAGATAGCACTGTTATAGGAAAATATGCTTTTACTTAATGACCGCCTTAAAATTTAATCCCCCAGATAAACATAAATTTGCCTTGCAATTTAAAGCGGCGTAAAAACAAGTTTTTTCGGTCGGTTTCAAATACCCTCAGATATGAAAGGTACTTACATTTCTGGTCAATAATTATATGCGGATTGGCTATAAATGGTTTAATAATGAAACAACTTCTTGTTGTTCAGTTTTAGAATAAAGGAACCGCATGAAATTGAAGACGTAGTACAGTTTTTCACCAAGTTACTTTAGGATACTGTATGGCAATCAACAGCGAAAAGAAATAAAATAGTGCCGGATGCGTATAACATACCCCTACATATTAAAAAATCTACCTAGTAAAGGCGTTGTACTATCAACTACAATATATAAGTCAATATTGCGGTTGTTCCATTTCCCTATACAATGGAAATTTGCTCAAATTATTATGATTTCAAAACCTGGTAAACCTATTGAAGAAACCACATCCTACAGACCAATAAGTCTCGAAAGACTTTTACTCAACAGGATCAAAGAAAAATACATAACGACACAATAGTGCCACAAAATAGTTAAGCCTTGAATACTTTGATGAATTAAATTTACTTTATGTTTCAGTTTACTATTATGTAAAAACCCACATTTTGTGAGAGTAAAAGACTTATACTTAGTAGAGATATTGCAATAGTTTGTCTCTTTCTCTGTCACACTCTATATAAAAGAAGAAATGTAACTTTCCGCTGATTGATTTGACTTTAAAGGAGGAGAAAGTGGGTCAACGATAGGAATTCACAAAGGTGAAAGTTTGAAACCTCGGCCACAATTGAAATTGTTGGAATGTTCGGTGATTAAATTTCCTTTTGTAGATGCCTATCGTTAACTCCACCTCTTCTCCCTTAAATTCAAATCAACTAGCGCTTAAGTTAACACTTGTAAAAATGCTTCTTCTATATATACGGAGGGATTTTCTTAATTACTTAGACCTTTTTTCTGTCTATAATCTGGCTTTGTTAACACGTTAATTACCTGATTTTTAGTTGTGTACCTAGAACTGTTTTTGACATCTTCACAATAAGTCAAAAACTACATTTTAGTTTGTCTTTATTTTCTTGGTCTCTTAATAAAGTTTTAGAAAAAAATTGCGAAATAAAATATCCGGAAAAAAGTAATTTTTTTAATCCACGTTTCACTAACACCACTTCATATCGACGTATAATTTCGCATAAATTTTGTGAGCAAAGTATTTCGACGACGCAGTAAAAATAAGAGTATTTTGTTTTGTATAAATGATAAAATTCTCTAATAATGTTTGTATTTGTAATAAGGTAGATGTGGGGTTTGGCGGTGTAAATTACAAAAAGATGTTTTTGATTAAAAATTAGTTTAATGCCTTCGAATATGTTGTTGGTGTGAGTAAAGTTTACACATAAGGTAATAGTGGCAAATATGGCCCAGCGGGTAATATGGTTCACAACACCTAACGCAGGAAGTAAATCTATTTATCAGCAATCTGGCAATGTCAGATACCTGCCTGCATCTGTACCGACCAATAACCACGTAATCTGTCGTCTTGCACCACCCTTTGATTTGAAGTAGTTAGTTAGAGTCTGATCGCTGTGTTATGGTTATGCTGTTATAAGTTTTGTCTAATATGTTGACCACGTTGACCAAAAGTCGTGAATTCTAGGCCTTCACTCACTGGGCAATATTCCCTTAAAATGTTCTTTCTTGGTTTCAGGGTTAAAATGGGCAAAGTATGCAAAAATATGCGTAAACGGTGGCACAACTTGAAGGGGCTATAGCAGCTGTCAGAAGTGGAGAATTTCAGCAAAATGTTTGTACTATGTTTTAAGTACCTAGGCGCACTTTACGTCGATATTTAATTCAGGGCTTATCTATAAAAAAATTGGGTCGTTCAAGTAAATTGAACCATCAGCAGGAGAGAGACTTTGTGCAGCGGACTAAGTGATATTGTGAGATTGGACTGCCGCTCACTCCCAAACTTGTCCGACATCAAATGTTTCGATATTGTGATATAAACCACATTTCCAATAATTTTAATTTCGAAAAACAACGAAAGGCGCAATTTATGAACCTTGTACGCGCTCAAAAACTCAACAAAACAATTGTATCTGATTATTTGACAAAGATTTCCGAAGTTATGGCAAGATTGGACATTACATATAAACCCAACCGGAGCATGCGGAGAATGTCACGGTTGTGGCTTGTTGCAATGCTATGGGCAACTCTATTCCACCTATGAGAAAAACGCCTTAAGCCAGAATTTTGCAACAATTTACCTCATGGCTCCATTGTAAAAATGGCTCCTAAAGGTTCTATGACAACACAACTCTTGAGTGACTTTCTAAGATATTTTGCTCAGTATAAACCGACACGACATACACTTTTTGTATTTGATGGAGCTTCTAGTCACCTTGATTTTACCATTGCTGAAACAGCTGACCCTCTTGGTTCACCGTATTCTGTTTGCCATCAAACACAACGCACGAGCTCCAGCCTCTTAATAAAGCTGTTTTCGCTCTTTTGAAGCAACTTGGGACAAGGAGCTTTTAAGATGTTGGGATATTTACCCTCAACTAAGCCTAAATAAGGCCAGATTTTAGCCCGTGTTTGGCCCAAGTGCATGACAAGTACAGGATTGTTCCCCTAAATCCTGATGCAATACCTGATGCAGCTTTTGCACCTTCTTTCCCAACATAGCGAGCTATGCCTGATGAAATAATCGGAGAGCATAATGGCGACACCGAAAGGACAAACGAAAGTCTTCCAATAACAGATGATGCGATTTCTTCAGACGATGATGTTCCTTTGGTAGCTAGAAAAATGAATCCAGTTCCTCAACAATTTACTCCCGTTACTTCAAAGTCAGATAATGAGATTTCTTCAGACGATGATGTTTTATTGGTATCTAGAAAAATAAATGCAGTTCTTTAAAGAACTTCCCCAATTACAATGAATAAGTCTTTTCAGGAACTGCTTCCGACTCCTACACTTCAAGTTCCATCAACTTCCAAACAGCGAAGTGCTATCCCTCGGTTTACTAAAACAAACTACACACGGGTTATGGTTATGTGAAGCTTCTTGTGGAACAGAGGACCAACTTGACTTGCGAATGTGCGTAAAATGTTCAACTTAATTCCATGAGGCATGCGTTGGCCTCGAGCCTGATGACGATGAAAATATTGAGTGTTGTTGACTTCTTTGCATTTATGTATTGTTTAAATGTTTGTGTTATAAAATAAATTAAACCACAAACAATCTCTCCAAGTTTAAATATTTTTTTCTGTAGCCATATAATCCGACTATATTGGTAATATGGCCCAAGTGCAGTGTTAAGAATTTTTACACATAAATCTCTTACGAATCATTTCTAACCAAGTTAAATTACATAGGTATGTTAGCCAGATACTCACCAATTATGATGAAAAAAAAACGTGCCTTAAAACAATGTTTTAATTAAAACACAAATTACATTAAGGTGGGTCATATTTACCTCTACTACTTTACTAAGCTTAGGTTAGAAAGCTTAGTAATCATAGACGGTGTGAATTTCAAATTTGATATAAATAATTTGCTGTCATGTAGTCCGTCAACGGTGTCACCACTAAATTTGACACAAAAAATAGATTACATTCTAATTAATTTTGTCAATTAATAATTCAAAGTACATTAACGGTGGAAAATAAGTCAGCAGATAATGTATGATGGAAATATAAAGTAAAAATGATGATAAAGAGTTTACTTTAAAGTTCAGTTCAGTTTGAATTACGAAAACATTGAGTGCGATCAACAATACATTATTCATCAAAAATATACCATTACTTTGTATCGTAATTATGATTTCATATTGTTTTTCATTACATTAAGATTTGCTAAGTTAATGTGATGCCTAAAGTGATAATAAAATTAATAACCATATAAAATATATTGCCGCAGTTAATAAAATCGTCAGGTACAAGTGCACAAAGGAATAAATCTCTAATGATTTCTTTGAAACTTCAATTTTATTATGTGTTGCTTGTTCTCAAATAAAGTAGAAAGATAAAACCGTTGGATAAGGTATTTTTAAATATCTTAACGATAATTTGTAGAAAAGTGATGCAAGTTTATAACGTAGAGTAACAATGTTAAGTATTTCCTATGTAAAAATTAGTTCATTGTGCGGTACTTCTGGGTATTTATTTATAACCGGGCTTAATAAAAGTGTTGAAAATATTGATGTTAGTTTCCCCATGAGTCATTAAAGTATTTTTTTTCTTGAAACGTCAGTAGGTGAGTTCTTCAGATATTTAGTAACAGATTTTGTACTTCATGCCCTTTTTAAAAACTACCCCCGCATACTATTGGCACTCGTTTTCACAAGCAGAGTCAATCTGTATCGGCACAAATGCGTTTCTTTCTTTTGTAAATTTCTAATATACGAAATAAGAGTAAAGTTTACGTTTCCACAAGCAGAATCAATCCGTACTGGTACACTAGTATCTCCTCAATTTGTATCATTCAAATATGTAATAACAGAATTTGCATTCGTGTCGTTCTTTCCAAAACCACCCTGCCCACTATACGGGGTAAGAGTAAAGTTCATGTTTTCACAAGCAGAATCAATCCGTACTTGTACACTCATGAAATTTAAAACTTGGACACCACAATTTCTGTAAACAAAAGTTTGTACATTGTGAAGTGGGCTTAAGGGTATCTTTTACAATTCTAACAGCAGGTAGTCTCAGCAGGGGTTATCTTAAAGAAGGACTGTAGAATGAATCATTACACTAAGCACGTTTTAGAGAATAGGTAATTTACGTTGCTTACTTAATTTTTTCTTTAAAGAATATATTTGAAGGTATCGCTAATTAAACACCATAGCTCGATTAATTATCGAATCAAAATTTTGTTTAGGAAATGTTTACAAACGTCTACAAGCAATAACTTTTAAATTAAATCAAAAAACTAAACATGGTTATTTGGGTTGACTGATTATTACTTATTTTTAAATAAATCTAACCTACTAATTATTGTAAATTATTAAAAAAAATCATTAAACTCTCTATTCATAATATTTAGTCCTTACAAAATGTATATTTTATGACGTTTCATTTTTTTCTGTAGTTAATATAAAAAGTGAAAATAAAAACTAAGGCAATTCTTATTGTCAACGTATATATTTAGTTTTTTGACAAGAATTTATTACATAATTATAATTAAGATACTAAGTTATAGTTTAAAATTAAATGAAAACTTTTTTTTTAAATAAAACTATTACTATATAAATAAATATTAATCGTTTCCCATGCGGTATCAATGGCTGCAATTAGTGCATTACGGTTTACTGGTATAAAATTTGGCCCTTGTTGTCTTCGGATAACAGCAAGTATTCGAGCCCAAACATTTTCGATAATGTTAAAATCTGGGCTTTTGCTGGCCAGGGTAACAGCTCCAAGTTATTTTCTCGTATCCAATTGCGCACAACCCGCGAAGTATGAATAGGGGCGTTGTCCTTTAACAACAAAAATACATTATGAAAATGTTAATTCAACAGATCCCGAACTATTTTTTGGAGAAAGTATAGTAAAATAAGAATACTTACTTGTTGGAAAATATAATCTTCGTCTGGATAAAACACTTCGACTGAAGGTTTCATAATAGTTTCCAAAATATCTAAATACGCAGCAGAATCAAGACGTCCATCGATAGCCCAACAAACTCCTGGACCCCGCGCGCTAACCCAACCCCACACATTCACAGAAAAATAACCACTTCGTTTTTTAGGACATATGTGATTATTTTCGTAACAAGTTCCTTCCATTCTAAAAACTTTTAATGGTCCATCGTTGCGGCTATTGAACGTTTTTTCGTCGCTAAAAATCACTCGATTCCAAAATTCCAAAGGTTCGTTCACATATCGCCTTGCAAATTCCAGACGACGTCTCATATTTTCGTCACTGAGAACTTCTTTCGCAGCAGCATTATACTTTTTTATTCCCATCTCCTTTAATCTTTTTGTGCAGTTATACGGCATCCAGGAAAATGTGTATCTGCTATAGCCCTGGAGTATGTAGCAAATGGTTGTTCTGTTACGTAATGAAACAACTCGAGATCTTGAGCACGTGTAGATACTTTAGGTCTACCACTTCCGATGGCTCTTTCCAAAGTGTGTTAAAGATTCCATTTTACTCGGTAATGCCCTACGGTGCTTTTTGGTATATCTAACATACGTGAAATTTCACGCACGCTACGGCCCGCCGCTAATTCCGAAACAATCCGCGCTTTCAAATCAACACCGAGATGAGGTGGCATTTTAACAACCCTTATAATGCTAATGGACAGGATTTTCTTTTAAGTATTAAGATTACAATAGAGGACTTATAAACTTTAGAAAATATTTAATTATAGATATTTACACTGCAATTGCGCTTTTTCCTTAATAATTTCTTAGCAATAACATACACGTTCTTGGTTTTTAAGTTGTCATAAATTTGATATGATATAAATTTGTGTTTCTAATATTACATCACAAACTAATCTTTATTCGCCAAAAAATTGTTGCTTAAGTTGTAAAGCTTCGTACACACCTGAACAACAAACCGAGCAACAAACATAACAACGAACCGAAAGTCAAACAGAACGACAAACGATCTTTTATGATTTCCACAATTCCGAACAACAAACGGAACGTTTGTGCTGTTCCCATAATTATTTTCAGTAGTTTTCAGTTCATATATATTTATTATTGAGAAGAGAAAATGGCGGAAAACAAGAAGATAGTGCCAACCAAATTTTTACGCACAAAGAAGAGTAAAAAATTATAATTTACTTCGCTTTTTTTTATTTTGGAAATTTTCCGCCCAAATGATGCTAATAGGGACATCATTTTTTTCTTGCATTCTTAAACACTGATTAATTTAAAACATTTTTCTTCTGTCAACTCCATAATATTACCTAAAACACAACAAACCCACAAAAGGGAGGACAAAAAATAAATAATTTAATTCTCCCGCATAAGTTTGTTCGCCGTTTTGTTTAGATTCGTCCAAACCTGCAAACGCATTCGCGCGCATTTTCTTTGATGTCGGAGAAAAACCGACAAGTTGCGGGAACGCCGCAAACCGTTCGTGGAACAATCAGGACTTGCGAATCTGTTCTAAAATTCGTACGTAGCACCGTCCAAATTAATGTTCCGATTGCCGTTCGGTTCGTTGTTCTGTTTGTTCCTCGGTTTGTTGTTCAGGTGTGTACGAAGCTTTACAATAAGCATATTAATATGAACTATATCTTATGAAAGGAGAGTTATGTAACTATAATTAACGACTTAACGTTACGTTAGTAGATTCCATTTACTATTTACACATATTTTCTTGGAACATTCGATAATTAACTATCGGGATATGATGACCCTATACTTCGCAGGTTGTGCGCAACTGGATACAAGCAAATAACTTGGAGCTGTTACCCTGGCCAGCAAAAGCCCAGATTTTAACATTATCGAAAATGTTTGGGCTCGAATACTTGCTGTTATCCGAAGACAACAAGGGCCAAATTTTATACCAGTAAACCGTAATGCACTAATTGCAGCCATTGATACCGCATGGGAAACGATTAATATTAATTATATTGATACCTTGATAGCGTCAATGAGCAGACGCCTCCAAGAATGTATCAATAATAATGGAGGTCACACCCATTATTGATTTCTTATATTTATTTATATAGTAATACCTTTATTTAAAAAAAAGTTTTCATTTAATTTTAAACTATAACTTAATTATAATTATGTAATAAATTCTTGTCAAAAACTAAATATATACGTTGACAATAAGAATTGCCTTAGTTTTTATTTTCACTTTTTATATTAACTACAGAAAAAATGAAACGTCATAAAATATACATTTTGTAAGGACTAAATATTATGAATAGAGAGTTTAATGATTTTTTTTTAATAACTTACAATAATTAGTAGGTTAGATTTATTTAAAAATAAGTAATAATCAGTCAACCCAAATAACCATGTTTAGTTTTTGATTTAATTTAAAAGTTATTGCTTGTAGACGTTTTTTAAATCAAAATTATTTCTAATTTTATTTTGTAAACATTTCCTAAACAAAATTTTGATTCGATAATTAATCGAGCTATGGTGTTTAATTAGCGATACCTTCAAATATATTCTTTAAAGAAAAAAATTAAGTATGCAACGTAAATTACCTATTTCCTAAAACGATCTTGAAAACATACTTTGCTCTTGTGCCTTATATTAAGCAGGGGTAGTATTTCAAATTTGGGACGAGTATAAACTCGGTTATTAAATATTTAAACGGTACAAATTAAAAAGATGCAACTGTACCAATACGGAATGATTCTGCTTCTAAAAACGTAAACTTTACTCTTATGCCGTATAGTGAGTAGGGAAGATTTTACAAAGAAGGGCACGAGGTACAAAATCTTCATTAAATATTGGAAAGGTACAAATTAAAAGTTGCAAATGTAGTGGTACGGATTGATTCTGCTTGTGTAAAAACCTAAATTAATATGCAAATGTAGAGATATCGATTGCTTCTGCTTGTAAAAATGGGTACTTTACTCTAGATGATAACATATTCAATTAGGGGTTGTTTCAAAAAGTTTGGTTGAACATATAAATTTTTTTTTTTGATGCTACAAATTAGTACTAATTCAGTCCTATTAATTTCTACTTTTTTTACATTTTTTTTTGTTTTTTGACGTGATCCTGCTAGCTCAATATTAAGCTAATAGCGCACGTGGTAAAAATTTTGATTGGTGGTATAAATTACTACAAAATATGTACTAATTAATTCTTCCCAGTTGGTGCTGCTAGCTTAATAGACGTATTGTGCACATTAATTCGATGGACAATTCGTTGAACCAGACACGGAAGTGTTTTGAATTGAAAGTAGCAGCATGCAAAAAACACCGCTGTTTTATGTTTAGCTAGTTTAGTGAATTAAGTTTGTGAAATTTTTTTTTAATTTTTGTAATTTTAAAAATTTTCTGTCCAAAATGAAACCAAAGTTTTTGGCGTGATTGCTAAATTTAATAATTTTGTTACCAATTGTAATCTCTAAATGTTGTGAAGTACAATTAAAAAATAACAAAAAAATTAAATATCAATTTTATGCTCCAAAATAAGCAGTTTGGTTTTTAGACGGATTTATGGACTTAGTTTCTATACTTGTAAAACCTCATTCTGCAGAAGCGTTAATTTCTCAAGACTTTCGCAAGTACAAGACTAACAACATTTATTTTGCTTCAAGTAACCACAGCGAATATTAGTGTAGGCAAATTAGACTTTTTCGAAGCAAAAATGTATACAGTTTAAAAATTTTGGTTGTGAATTTCCAGTAAAAACGCAAATACAGATCCGAAAATTCCCACCCCATCAAGGGGAGCTTTATCTCCTTTTGCCCAAAATTCCACCTCCAAACATATTTTCACAATGGTCTTTTGCGTTTTGCGTGCAATCTTTAACTCTGACGAGAAAAAGTTATAAGACTTTTAGATTCAAAATCAAATTTTCCACAAAAATTGTGCTATAACTTTTTTGCGTATCTCCCACCCAACGCTTATAAATGACCTTGGAAAATAAGCATAGTTTTCAGTCCGAAGGCAAAAATTAGCATTGCGCCGTCTTTTGCTTCGATTATCTCGAAAAGTATTAGAGTGCGCAAAAAAACATATAGAAGCAAAATTGTAGAACAGTTTTTTTCTACAAGATTCATGTTAGATAAAATATTTTTGGGAAAGTACTAGTGGTCATAAGATAGTTTTTGTACTTGTGCATTTTATATTGTTAAACCCCATGTAAACATACTTGAAAAGTATGCGGCAGGATATCGATTTGCTTACACTCCTTATCGCTTTTTGTCCGTCAGGGAAAGACATTTGCTTTTGAGAGACACCCAAGGAAATATTAAGAAAAGAGTGTATAGTTCCCAAGACAGTTTTAAAAGATTACAAAGATAATATTTTATTTGTTTATGTGTTTAATGACTGCGACACCACTTCTGCCTTTTTGGCAACGAAAATTACAGACCGAAAACTTAATAAGTATAAGAAAGAATTTACAAGAAGTGGTCGCCGTATTTAATAATCCTTCATCAGTAAAATATGACATTGCAAGAGCTGGGGAAAAATTTACGCTTGCTCTATATAAGGCACTTCGAAAAGAAACATCTTTAAACCATTATTGATTCATTTTATTTAATAAGTTATTTGGTCAGTCGAATAACGCAGTCATTTTGTCCAGACTACCACCTACATCTGCTGCAGTAACACAACATTCATTACGAGTTTTTTTATTAAATTCTTTTGTGAAAAGAAAGAAATTTGGAAGCAACTGAATGATGTTGGAGAAAAACTAGCAACATTCTAATGCTAGTGCTCAAGACTCAAACGCCAGCTCCAGCCTCAATCCTACAGCTCATATCTTGCGGCTGTAAAAAGAGCTATGGAAAGCAATGTAGCTGTGTAAAGGTTGGCCTGCGTTGCTCTACAATGTGTTACATTTGTCTTGGGAAGAGTTGTGTAAATTCCATCGAGGAAGACCATTTTGCAGAGGCAATTGATTAAATATCTCATTAGTGGGATAGGCGTCCAGAGAAACCACTTAAAAAAAGCATTGAGAGCTCTACCTCAAGGGTGGTGTGGAAACGCACTCAAAGTGCTGAATTCACAGGTATAAAAATCATCATATCACCACTAATACATTCTGTAGTAATATTTTGTAATAACTACACTTGTTTCTGAAGCTCCGATATTAAAGTTCAAATTGGGCCGTATTGAACTCATCAAAAACGCGAAAGATATTGAAGCGACAAGATAAAAGCCAGATAAACCTGTAGAGATAAAAGAAACAACAAAAAGAACCGAAACAGTGAGTAATTCACTATAAGTAAAACAGGTGGAGGTTAGAAGAAAGCTAATAAGGTGCAAAATTGTATGCAATTATAAAATATCAACACAATTTAGGGTCACGCTAAAATTTCGAAGAAAGGCAACACACCATATGCGAAAGTGTGTGCGAGGGATATAATCACGAGGGGCAATAGAGAACATACAAAAGTCATTAGTGCAAATAAGCAGTAGATTAAATGGGATAGACCCAAAATTAGAAAAGATAATTAACGAGGTTAACGCAATAAAGCAAGAAAATAAGCAACTAGAAGATAAAGTCAAGAAAAAAGAATAGAACTCAAAAGTGAATAGAAAAAAAGAACCTGGTGATAACGGGGGGTGATGGATGAAGAAGGTAAAGGAGAGAGAGAGAGACAATAGAAGAAATCTTAGCGGTCATGAATAACATAGGGGAGGAGATAGATAAAGAGAAAGACCTAGAAGATTATATAAGGTTAGGGAAATACAAGGAGGCGGGAAAGAGACCAATACTAATTAAATTGGGGAAGTACAGAAAAAAATTGAAATATTCAAGCAGGCCAAGAGTCTGAAAGACCCAGAAATATGGATCAACACAAACTACCCTAAAGAAGTACAAGAAATACGGAAAAAACTTATCCTCTTAATGAAACAAAAAGGACAAAAAGCGCTGATAAAATACAACAAATTGATAATTAATAACAAGATACAAGATACGGAAGAAAGAAACCCAGCAATCTAACGACAGTCGCAAAAGGAGAATGAAAGAGAGGCAAGTACTAGCAATAAAAGATTAGTCAATGAAAGGTCACCAAAAAGACACTTTAGAAGCGCAGCTAAGAATAACAAAAACCTCAAGAAAAAAAAACTAGTAATAAGGAAGCGGACGGAAAACTAGTACAGACAATAGCAACGGAAAAGGAAATGAATGGGGAAATACAAACGAGAGAAATACAGAAATGAAAGATAAAAAGGGAATAACGGAAAACCAACAACAATACAGAAAGACAGGGACATGGAACATTAAAAGTTTGAATGGAAAAGAGGAAGAATTGAGCAAGGAATTTGAGAAACCTGGACTAGAAATATTAATAATACCAGAAACTAAAAGGAAGAGAAATGGATCAATGGAAACAGACAACGGACATCTAATAATATGGATGGAATAGACGAAAAGAAAGAGCACAAACAGGAGTAGGGTGCATAATCCATAAGAATATTAAAAACTCGATTAATAACTGGGAAGCAGTATCAGACAGAATATTAGTAGTAGAATTCAAAACCAAAAAAAAAGGAAATTTTTTTTGGAGCCAAAGGAGGAACCTAGTAGCTGGAGATTTAAACGCCCGTGTAGAAAAGAAGGACGACACAAAGTAATTGAAAAATTTGGAGAAGATGAGAGGAATAACAACGGTCGAAAACTTTTGGATTTTTGCGCAGTAAATGACCTGATTATATCAAACACCTTCTACAAGCATAAAAACATAAACAAGTATACGAGAGCAGTAGTCAGCAGAAGAGAACAATCTATAATCGACTACATAATGGTAGAAAGAGCAAGAAGAAATATAATTAAAGATGTTAAGGTAAAAAAGAATTTGAAATAGGCAGTGACCATTTTCTAGTAGTGGCCAAAATAAAGAAGCAGGGATCAGAAGAAAGGGCAGATCAAGAAAAGAAAGCTGTCAAGAAAAACATAGAAACAATAAGAGCCTATATATTAAATAATAAAGAAAAGGCCAAAGCAACAATTAAGAGAGGATTAAACGAGATTGTAAATGAAACAGAAAATAAGGATATGGAAGAATTATGGAAAATATTTAAAAACATAATCATAGAAACAGTCAAGAGTGTATGTGGCACACACAAAGAAAAAAGAAATAAGAAACAAACAGCGTGGTGGTCAACCAAAATAAAGCAACAAATAAAGCTGAAGAAAACTAAGTGGCAAAAGTATTTAAATAACAGAACAGAGAAGAATTACGAGGAGTACAAGAGCCAGAGAATTTAAGTCAAAAAGAAAATCTAGGAGTCCAAACAACAGACATGGAAAGAGTTTGGAGAGAAACTGGAAAAAGAAAGTTAAGGAAACCAGAAACTATTTTACACAGTTTTAAAAAGCCATAAAAACAATAAGAAAGCACAAATAATAGCTATGAAAAACGAAAGAGGAATTTTATTAAGAGGAGAAAAGGAATGGAAAGATGGAAGAAACACTTCCAAAAACTACTACTAATAGAAACAGAAGATGAAGTAGAAAAGGACCAAGAAAGTAATAATGAACTAGAAGAACGGACAAGAGACGAGGAGAACATAATTACAATGGACGAATTAAAAGAGCAACAAAAGAATTGAAAAACGGCAAGTCGCCTGGAGAAGACGAAATCACTACAGAAATAATGAAAAACATAGGAGGTAGTGGAGAGCGACTACTTCTGAAAATATTAAACAGAATTTGGCAAGAAGACAAGATACCTAAAGAGTGGGAAATAGGACGAATACTCCCAATCTATAAAAAAGGGGATGTCATGGAATGAAAAAATTACAGAGGCATAACGTTACTGAGTACTCCAATAAAGATCCTTGAAAAAATTATAGAAAAAAAAATGAGGAAAGAAGTAGAACCAACCTTATCACAGGAACAAAGCGGTTTCAGAAAAGGAAAAAATACGCAGGACCACATATTCGCACTAAAAGAAATCATGAGCAGATCGTTAGCAAGGTCGAAAAATGTTTATATAGCATTTATGGACCTGGAAGAGGCATTTGACCGTGTACCAAGAGCTAAATTATGGGAGTGCTTAAAAGAGAAAAAAGTTAATGAGAAATTAATAAGAGTGACTAAATGTATGTACCGGGTGAAACAAGGTTATAAGTAAGAACGGAGAGTCAGAGAAATTTTATACAAAGGAAGGTGTTTGACAAGGAGGAAGACTTAGCCCTCTGCTGTTTATCACTTTTATGGATAAACTAATAAGAACTGTAAACTCAAGAACAAATCCGTTATTTGTGGGATACAGAAATCTAGAAAAAGTGGAGATAGCAGGGTGGGCCTTTGCGGACGACATAGCCATAATTACAGGCAGCGAAAATGAAATAAAGAAAAACTTATGTGTATGGAACGAAGTATTAACAAACAACGGAATGAGTATGAATAATAAAAAACAAAAATGATGGTAGTAGCAGGAGGAAAGAACAAAATTGATGTTAGAATAGAAGACAAACCAATAGACCAAGTGAATATTTTCAAATATTTGGGAGTAACCAGATTTTAGAAAAGGTAGAAAATCTTTAAGAGAATGTCCTGAACTAATGAAAACAGGCAAATTTATACCCATTCTTATCTACAATTTTAGTGGGGATTAGCAGGGAAGGGTGACGTTAAGATAATTTTCTTATCCTAAAAACGTCACCAAACTTATGATCATTACATACTGAAACAATATACTTGGTAATATTGGACCAATATAATTTCTAATGTTGAGCCAATATAACTTACCAATATTGGTACGATATTGCACTTTGTTTCCTTCATGTATTGGTCCAAGATTAAACTGTGTATTTGAGCCAGTATAGAAAAATATTCAACCAACATCGGTCCAATATTGCATAAGTAGTTGGGATACTACAATAAGCTATTAAAAAATATTTGGCAAAAATTTACTATATTTCAAAAATATCCATCAATCAAATTTTATTGTTCTTATATAAAATATTAAACAAAGAATTCGTTTTCTATATATTAATACAATTCCTTAAACCCATCCAACCGTTCCCCCTTATTTCCCTTTCTCTATTGTTTCATTATTTTCTTTTCTTCCCGTTCCATCCTTTTCCTTCGTTCCACTACCTTCTTCATCCATTATATCCCTTCCCTCTTTTCCCCCAATAACCTATTCCAATCCATTTCCTCTGGTCTCAGCTCTTCACATTTTTCCTTCATATGTTTGATATTCTCCCACCTCCCCACACAATCTACATACCTTCTCTTCATCCCTCTTCCAGTATTTGTTTTCCTGTTCTTCGTTTCCTGTCCTAAACCTTGCTATTAACCTTTTTCCTTCTAACCCTTATCCTGATGTCAAGTACTTCCGTATTTCTTCCGCGATGATTTCCTTGTATTTTCCATTATATTTCCCTTCTTCTATTTTTGTCTGTCTTATTATCTCCTCTACTAAACTTCTTCCCTCCCCTCTTATTCTTTTTATCTCTTCTCTCGCGTAACCACCTCTTTGATAATACTTTTTTCTTGCCTCCTGCTCGTGCATAACTTTCTGCATTTCTACCCCTTTCCAGCATTCATATAGTATCTCTTTTTCCTTCTTGTTCTCCATTCCTTCTTCAGACTTTATCGCTCTCTTTCCTGTTTGTATTCTTATCTTTTCTAGTTTTATCTCTTCTTGTACAATATATCCCGGTGTCTCCTTTTCCAGTCCCAATGTCCACTTCCAATATTTTTCCTGAATATCTCCTAGTTTGTCCCATTTCTTCCATCTCCAAATCTCTGCTCCATACATCATAACGTTTTTTACTAATCTCTCAAAACCCATCTTCTTTCCTCTATATCTTTTCCAAAAGTTCTTTCTCCTAGCCCCCATGCTTCTCCTACTATTCTATTTCCCTTCTGTCCGAGTTCTCTTATTGGTCTCCATCTTATATTTCAAAAATATGTATTGGTTTTATTTCTGCTTGTAATGTACACATAATTTCGGATATATCTTAAAAAAGTATAACACTAATATATTAAACGGAGATATTTTTTAAACAGCTTTTATAATATTTGGCAAATATACAATATATCTCAAAAAAATAATGTGTTTACGTCTTTTCGTAATATACACATAATCTAAGATTGAACTTACAAAAGAATTACTACTTTCTAATATATTAAATATATTATACAAAAATATCCTTTAAATACCTTTTTATATCCATTTTTCTAATATTTACGATATATCTAGTATAAATTGCATTATCGGATATTAGGATAATATCTCTGGAATATCGTGTGTACATTCGGTGCTACTTGGGATAGCTTTAACCCAATTCTTACCATTGGTATTGAATAATCTTAGTAAAAAGTAATGGATCGAAATTATAGGTAATTATATCAAATTATTGTAATATATTAAAAACAATAAAAATAGTTTGCTGTAATAAATATCAACGGTGTAGTGCAAACAAAGTGACATTTAAAAAATTTGATAGATTACATTAGTAGTGAAAGAAGTAAGGTGATACTTTAAAGCAACCTAGAAATAAAGTAAGAGTAACTTGCTCTTCAAAATTAAAAAGTAATTAAAATGTATTTAAAAATATACAACTATTAGAATTTATTGAACCTAAATATTATCCGTTACGAAATATTTACTTATTACACATTGTTCATTAAGAAAAAAAAACGTGTCAGAACAAAAAGTATTGCGTTTAAAAATAGTATAGAATACTCCAAAAATATGTACCGGGCTGCTGTCCCGTAATCACTTTTCTGATTTAGAAAAGGTCAGGGTCTCCATAAATAAAAGCTTACATTTTTTCTTCTCTATGTACTAAATATGAATTATAGAGTTTCTACGTTCGTAATAAATTTTTAAATATGGATATCTCAGTGTTAAATATCGTTCTTTTTGTGAGAGCCATTTTCATAACAGGTTCATGTAATAAGATTTTTTTCATATAAGGTACCCGCATAAATAATGTTATTTTATTGCAACATGAGTTTTAGCGATAATCCAATTTTACTAATCTGCAAACGTACGCTATTCGTCGAATGACTTTAACTTAAAAATGTAAATGTAAATTGTGATGTTATAGGTCTGTGCATTAGCACATTAGGAAAGGAACCAAATGATATACTCATTTTTAAGTATTTAAACTTTCTTGAAGTTTTACACTGTTATAAATGTGGCAATAAAATTAATTATGCGATGTTCGAAAACTGCTTCGAACCCTAACTGCATTCGTTTGTATACAGTACGTTTAATAAAAATGGATTTCAAATGAGTCTAATTAAACTTTACAACAGATTTAGTAACTAATATCAAAATAATTTGTTAGTTTTATATTAATCGAAGCAAATCTTTGCATAAAGAAATAAGGTAGCATAAGCTAGTGTTATTCTTTCTTCGTCGCCGTATTTGCTTATTCTTTAAAGAAAATGTATTTATATATAAACATTATATGTGTATAATTGTAGTGGAATGTGAAATCTCATCTTGTTCTCGATGATGTTACGGAATTTTAGGTACCTCACCTGTGGTCAAATGACAACATAAACACGTTTTTATTCTTCGAACAAACACACCCAGCATCAAACATGTTTTCCATATAATCATCATTGCTAAATATAATAGAAATTAAAACGATTATGTAGATCACATAAAATCTCGACCTGTTATACATACATAACTTACGTCCCTGTAAGGACATCGGTGCAATTTAGACCGAAAATATATCCATAAAATTAACCTACATTTTATAAAGTCTCCCTTTAGTGCTTAATTTTGTAACTGCATGCGTGCTATAATATGTAATAAAGGTGTTTATGCAGTTAAAACTGAATGTTTAATATGCACCGTGTCCCACCGTAAGGCGGCCATTAGACCTTTATGGAAATTAAATCAATTTGATATTTTGCAAATTTATAGATCCGGTTATACCGGAAGTAGATATTAACTCACAATTGAATGTCTCAAGGAAGAAGATCAAAGAACAACAATTACGTAAAAATATCAATCAAGAAGAAAAGTTTTACAAAAAATTAAATAAAAAACGGAAATGGTGAAAAGACAGAGCAATTTCAAATTAAGAAGGAAAATTTAATTGTTAATAAATTAGTAGAATAGAGGAACTAATTAAAAACACATTTATTTAATAAATTAATAAATTAAAAGGGGATTTATACAATGTTCTAAATTGTGGGTTAGTTATTTTAATTTAAATTTGTATGAATGATCTGAGCGAGTGTTGCCGGGGATATGAAAATTGCCAATCAAACAATAAATAAATAAAAATAAAGAGAAAAAGCAAAATTGCAGATAATTTTTAAATTGTAATTAAAAAAGTAAAGTTTAATTTAAATAAACCGATAGTCGAAGAGCTTTACATTACAGAAGTTGATATTGTAATACATAGCAATATATCACCTTTCTATATCAATATTTTCTTCTTCTTCTTTTTCTAAGTAGACTAAGGTCAGCTTTTTGGGGTTTAACTTCTCCCAACGGATTAATTAACTGTGGCTCTTTTGATACTGGCTTATCACACAATTTGTCTACCTGTTTGTTCCACTGTATTCTTCTTTCTCTTGACAATTTAACTGCCTCTTGGATGTTGCTTAATTGTAACAGGACTTCGCTACTTATTCTACAATATTTTTTTTTCCATGTGAGTTTCTGATTACTTTCATTTAGTATGTAGTTTGTTAGTTAGTGTAGGTTTTACTGCAATTTTTTAGTTGTCTTTGTTCTGTTGTTTTATCTATTAGGTATTTTGCACTCCTGCTATTCGCTTTCATAGTTTGCTGTTTTACTTTCTGTTGTAACTTTCCGTGCCTAGTTAATGTTGTTTCAACTAGTTAAAATTATTAAAATGCTCTAATATCCGTTCTTTTACTTTTAACTTGCATCTTATTGGTTCTTTTATTGCTACCACGCGTTTTGTTGGTATTGATGATCACGCTTAATTTTTTCGTTTCTAAAATTAATACAGCTAGATGAACTTAACGAGTCGTCATGTCTTATTCCAGTATTCATTTGTCCGTCTTCGCTTAATCAAGGTCCTATTCTTATTGTTTAAAATTATTAGACATAAAATGTACATACATTTTGTCAAATCTCTTTAAATAGTTAGAAATTAAATTGTTTCACAAGCAAATTTGCATAAATTGAACGTTTTAAAATACTTAATACATGTTTGTGTATTAATTAAATTTCGTTGAAATTTAGTCAAAGTGTTCCGTTTTGTGTGTACGTGACTGTTGCTTGACTACCTTATCTCGCAGCTGCAGTTTGTTTGTTCGCTTCACCTTGAGACAAAATTTTTGCTATACAGTGTATTCTTTCTTAAATTTTTGCGTTTTCATCAACTGAAATGTTTGAGTTTTCATTAACTGAAGCGGGAACTTAAATAAAAATTTTGTATTTTGAAGATTAGTTAAAGGATGTTTCTCCTCGCTTTGCAATTGCGGATAATACAATTTCTTTAGGCCGAAGTAATCAGTTTTTAATCACGTGATCAATCCGTTTACTAATGTTAAACACATATTTACCCTATTTATTTTGTAGTTGTTCTTATGGTAATAAATCTTGTTAATGTTATATTGCAACGAACCTTTTTAATTTATGTTTGATTTTGTTTTTGTGCGGTTAGTGACAACTTTTACAGATTTGTGTTAGTACTTTCTTAAGGTAAGTTCATCAGAAAGTATCCTACAGTACGGGCTTCCGGTGAACGCTATTATATGTCGTGACCTTGTTTGTATCGATTTTTATTAACGGTTTTGCAACCATTTGTTCCGACCGTTATTTTACCAAGATAAATCATCTTGCGAGTCACCCTCTTCGAGCTAAACTACGGTGCAACCATATTTATGTTTAGATTCAAAATTGTTATCTTTTTTGCGATTAATTTTGCGTGTAATAAAATTAAATTTAAAAAAATAAAATAAAAAAAAAAAAAAAAAAAAATTTAAAAAAAAAAAATTCAAGTCATTTAATTATTGTATGAATGATGTATATTTATTACCGAGCTAGGTAGTTCTTCTGTAAAACGCGCAATTCTTGTTGTATGTTTTATACTATTTTGCGTCTATAGTGAGTTTCCGATGTACCTGTTTTTCGTTCATTATTTGGACGTCTAGTGTTAGTAGTGCTCTATCAAAGGTGTTTAACATTGTTTTAAAATCTCATATTTAGTATTATCTTGTCCTATAGTGTTATGGTTCCTATTCTAATTATTTCCTTTTCTAATTTATTTTCCTTTTTTTAGCAGGGGTCGTTATCATTAGGTTCCGTTTTTGTTCCAAGATACGTTTGAGTCTTGTCTTGTCGTGGCATAATTGGAGGACCAGGTATCTTTCTTTTATCTCGTCATTTTGAGGGCTGTGATCAGCAACTGTAAATTTAATTATTATTTATGGTAGTTGTAAGAGAGCGGTAGGGTTTTAAACGTTGGGAAACGCGGTCTTTGAAGAAATAGTATATGTTGTAATCGGTGGCTTTGCGGTTGGGGAGGATTTGGTTTTTTGATGCGGCAAGTTGAATACCTAGAGTTTTTGGGATGTCCTGCGTGGAAGGCGTTGGATCATGAAGTTTGTTGTATGATCGGGCAGAGAGATTTGGGAGATTTGCCGATACGTCGTTGTGGTAGTTAAGTAGAAATCGGGATACTCTAGATTAGATAGAGGAAACATGATCTAGGACAGTGATTTGGTAGTTTAAGCTGAATTGAGATTCTAGGTTGTCGGCACGGGATTTGGCCTTTTCTTTGGGTAGAGAAGAGGATGCCATTGATTGAGTGGGTGGGATGCTCGTGAATTGGTTGGCTTTGCGGAAAATTTTCTGTGTCCGAAATGGTTGTTGTAGTTTAAGGATTTCAGTCAGGAAAGAGTTTGTTTAGGTAAGTGTTGGTTAAAGTGTTTGAGTGTGTGAGTGTTGATTCATTATATGGCAGGTAGGTTACTAACCAGTTCCTCCCCACTCCAGGTGTAGTTTCTTCCTACGTAAGCTCAAAATTTACATTATTCGGTAATTGCAAACTATACTTGTACGTAACTACACAATCGGTCTATGAACCATAACTAGTACACTTAATTATAAATATTTCTTTACTTTTGTTAATTTTTTTTCTTGAGGTCCATACATTGTTTATATAATACATGCATATATAGCAGTTTTTGCTCTGTGAGTAATCATTATCAAAGTTTCAGCTAGTAACATAGTAGGTTGTGCGATAGTTAGCATTATTTACCTATTTTTGGGGTTCTTATTTAGTTTTGAATGTTTGGTTTACAAACCTTGAGATATTTGCGGATGATATAATTCCTAGAAAACGTAATGAAAATAATATTTTTTCATGTTATGTGTAAGAGCTCGGGTAATATGATCGGCACATTCTAACTTCAGAGCAAATCTTTCATATGTCACGTTTTCTATAATTATAACTATAACTATAAGTGACCTGGGAAGTTTTTTCCCAGCCCTTATCTACAATTACTTCTCTTTCTTCTTTTGCTGCATCGGCAATTTTTGAGTTTAGTCGTGCTTTCCAAATAACTCGAATGTCGTCATCTAATTTTCTATATAATGTGTTTCCGTAGTAGAAATGTTGATTATCAAAAATAATTCTTCAAATCGACCATGTTGAATCCGAACTTATGCTGCCCCTCAAAAATTGACAGTGGCATCCTAGAATGGGTAGGCACATCAATCGTTTTCTGCAAGCGCTGTAGAAATAATATAAAGTAGATATCTTGTCCATAGAATATAAGAATATAATGCATGGTAGTTTCTTAAATAAAAATGATAGACTACAGTCGTTCTATAAAAAAAAAACTTTTTGGACTTATTTGGTATTTCCAGTAGTGGTAGGTTTTCGATTGGTAAACTGCTCTTAGATGTAGATGCTTCCACGACCGGAGTCATTATTGAAACAAAATTGGACCGTGTCGAAAAGGTAACCATAGTTAAAACTAAAACGTCTTCCCGGGTGGTAACTATTAAATTACAGTTACAGTTGACTGTTGGCATTTCTTAGTTTATACTATTTTTATGTGTTTTTTATACACGAGATGTCGTAAAACACACATTTCACACATTTCAACATGAGTATTCCGGATATCAAACAGTTCAGTTGTTGTAATTCCTACACAATTCACAAATTGTGAAATACTATATAATTTAAATATTCAAATAAAAGAAAATTCATTGTGTCAAATTAGGACAACATTCTGACAATACTACTATGCAAATTAATATTTCTCCAAAAAAACTACATTGTAATCGTCTTGGGAAATATTACAGAAGCTTGTAGGAGAGTCCTTGCTTATAAATCTAAATTTTCGAAATCTCAAATCCACCGGAACTCATAGTGATGATTCTCTCGACCAAACTCGAAAAACTAATAGTTTTTGAGATATAAGCTTCAAGTTTTGGTTTTAGAAACAAATGGATTCGCTTGGATTGGCGGAAATTCAAGTCTAGGAATCGTATTCATGGTCAACTATTAAGTATGACTTAAGACGATCTTTTTCAAGATCATCTTATTGCTTAAGGGGATCTTTAATAAGACGGCAAATAAGACAATCTCATTTGTTATTTGGTCACATTAAGAAAAATTGACCAATGACTGCAACCCATGGTCAAGAATGAGTATGTCAAAATATGTGTTTTCTAAAGAAAGTTAAATTAAATTTAAATTAGAAGATTTCACTATAAAATGTAATAAGACGATCTTCAAAAAAGTTTTGCTTGGCCAATATGGTCTTATTAGGAAAACATTAAAATTTGCTTATTTTAGGACTTAGGAAAGTATAAATGTCATCTTAAGAATTAGAATAAGAAGATCTTCGTCAAGTTTACTCCACGAATCTCGGCATCCATTATGTTCAGTTTTTGACGTCCTACATTTTGCATCCTATTCATGGGAATTTGTACCAACATTTTTTGAAATACAGCGTCGCGAAGAAAAAAAGTTTTGAAATTTTTGTCTCGGCGAGAAAACCCGAAAGAATGCCACGCTAACGCACTCATATTGCGCTGTTTTTTTTGCTGGCAACAATTTTGGTCCTATCTCGCAAATTGCTTAGATTGAAACCGTTCAAGTCGGGCGCTCAAAAAGAATTCGAAATAACGTAAATTTCTCTCCGACTTTATCGGGAAAAGTATCAATCTGAGCAATTTGCTGAATTAAACCTAAATCTCTGCAATCTGAGTGTGCTAGTGTAGCGTTTCGTCGTTTTTTTGCTCGGAAAAATTTTAACAATTACCCCTTTCGTAAAGCCATAACTCAATAAATGCCCGTCCAATTAATTAGCGAGATGGGACTAAAAATATTAGGCGTTAAAAACTGAACAGAATAGTTGTGTTTCAAAGACTCCAGGACTACTAAATTTCCGCCAATTTAAGCGATTCCATTTGTCCCCATTTTGGTTTTTTGGTTCATGTTACTGTACAATTCTCCTACGTATTGACAATGCAACTCATACTCCTATTTTCAATGGATGATGCATGTAGCCCCAAATTTCCATTAATGTAAAATTTGGCCATAATCAATATACGGTAAATTGACGCCATCTTTGTTTTTTTGTAAATAGAACGATCCAATTTTGACAGCGTATCTTAATTCTACATTAAATTTTATGATTAGGACGATCATATCGTCAATTTGGTTTGCAGCAACCTCTTAAGATATTAGCTACTTTTGAACCATTGATGATAAATAAATGATTTTTTGTTTTGGTTTCTAGAGGTTCATCCGATATTTTAAATTGTTGCTGACACATCTTTCGTATCTCATTTGCTTACTGCAATTTTTCAAAGTTGAAAAGATTTATTGCAAACTTCATTCTTTATTACATATTTTTATTATAGTCCTGCTAGAATTAAATTTTAGGGCAACTTTAATTAATCCTCTATTTGTGTCAAAATAGGGTCATTCCATTTAAAAAAAAAACAAAGGTGGCGTCAAAACAGCTTTGGATAATAAATTATCTATTCAAACAGATGCAAATTGAATAAAGAGATAAGGGTTTGACAAAAGCCAACAGAAGAGATTGAAAACTATAATTCGTTTAGCGAACACATTGAGTTAAGCCACCCCTTCATTAATTTGTGATAATTTGAACCAATAAACGCAGAGACCACTTTACACTATGTAAATTTATATAAGCGCGAAAATTCAAAAATAGTTTATTTATACGTAATAAAGTAAACCAACAAATTTCAATAAATGTAAGACTTTTCAAATATTTGGTAAGTATAACGATTGTCTCGCATTCTACATAACCCCACATAACCTAAAGTTGTGGTAACTTCTTATAAAATGTAGATTTATAAATAAATAAAGGTAAAATGTATTTATAAATTAAGTACCAAACCCTCAGAAGTAACAACAGGAACGGTTATAAAATTCCCACAATTGCTTACCACCAAAGAGCAAAAGAAGAAACATTACAAATTAAACAAACGTTTACACAAATTATTAAGCAATTTAACGGATGAAACTATATTATGGCTTACGAATCTGAAAGACATCTGAAGTTCAGCAATATTTTGTATTCTGGTCCCGGCTATCTGTTCTTATTTACCTTCTATAATGTTTACACACTTAATTAATATTATTACATATGAATACTAAGGTGGGTAAGAGTTGACCTGTTTAGGTTTTAGTGGTTTTCCTAAAACTTGAAGCAAATGCTTTGCCACGACAAACCAATCCACTATTGCACACGTTTCGTCACCACATTATACAGGTTTATACTGATCTTCTGGGGCACCATACATAACACTTACATAACAATACAATATTTGTGTAATGTACCATACGAATAAATAAATAAATAAATAAATTATGTAATTGGTTAATATCATATCATATTCATATTATGAGAGTTAATTTAGCATTCTTACTTTAAAAAAACATAATTTTGTATTTTGTTATTGATATTTAACTTTTATGATAAACAAGATTCAGATGAAGAGTCATCTCCTAAATGAATTACAACAGTTCCACGATGATGTCTATTGCAATGTCGACAAGATGCAAAAGTTCTATCGTTGTTTTAACCAAGCTTGTACAGGGTGTCCCACGTTGAATAACCGCAATCGATTTCTCGGAAACTAGACGTCTGATCATTCGTAAAATTTTGTCAATTGCTAATGTCAACAGAGCCAACTACAGATACAGTTGATAAATCGGAATTATTTTTAATCAAGCATTATTGCAGCCCGGTAACAGGAACCAAGTAGTAATAGTTCATGTTTCAGATGACGCTTTCATTAATGGTGCATCGTT
>JALBCR010001349.1:162500-227500 GCA_030710515.1 Abscondita cerata
TTCGAGTTGGAAATACACATATTACGACAATAAAAAATGTCAGTAAAAGAGTATAGGTAAAAAAGAATATTTCTGAATACATCCCATGAATGATTCATAGGGTTCCAAGAAACCACGACCTAATGCGATCCAAATTTAAATTCAAAACGAAAACAAAAATATCATTATAATCGTTAAATTAATTTAAAGACAGTCTTAAACAAAACACACAATAGGACCTATTGTATTATTAATATCCATTTAAACAATGCTTTCTGCATTTTTTGTACTTGTACGAACCTTTGATCAACGGGCGTTAAAACCTGTTTTTTTAAGTTTATGACACCGACAAAGAAAGTTCTAATTGTTGATGTGAGTTCTATTTGTTATTATGGACAACGTCATTGTATCTAAAAGAGAAAAACAAAAATTTTCTCACAACGGCTTTCTTTACTTTTTTGATAAGTTTAGTAAAAAGGATGAAAGTGTTAAGTTTTGGAGATGTGAGCAAAAACAAAACTGCAAAGCAAGAGTTCATACTAAAGATGAAGCAGTTATAAAAGAAATAAATTTGCATACCCATGATTCCTTCTGCAGCAACTTTTAATTTAATTATGTGTCACGAATAACATTTTCTCATAGGTAATCAATGAATGTCTATCTAATACAACACAAGCTTGTCAAGGTAAATTACCCAATAACTGTGCCTTAAGGAAAGTAATTAGACGTGAACGTAATGAAATTCAAGCTGCACCCCCAATTCCTGTTCGACTTGAGATACACCAGAACGATACAAACTTTACGAAGCACAACCTGGACTTGTCGAAAATTTCCTGTTGTCAGATAGCGAAGGACCCAATAGAATTTTAATATTTGGAGGTCAAAGTTGGTTTGAACATTTGCGTGCTGGAACTACTTGGTACGCGGATGGCACCTTTTCAATATCACCCCCCTTGTTTACACAAGTTTACGCGGTAATGGCTGTTAGAAACAATGGAGTACATCCAGTATTCTACGCTCTTCTACCAAATAAATTACGGGCCACATATATGCAGATGTTCGATTTAATTAAGGAAATGGTACCAAATTTACAACCCACAGAAATACATTGCGATTTTGAGCGAGCGGCGTTTACTGCAATGCTGGACAGTTTTCCAGGTGTCAACATAAATGGATGTTTTTTTCACTTAGCCCAAAACATGAGAAAACATTTGGGCATTCTAGGACTTCTTGCACAGTACAACAATGATGCCCAGTTCGCTCTCAAAGCCAAAATGATAATTTCTTTAGCATTCGTACCAATCGCCAACTTAGATGACGCATTAGATACACAATGCTTTACACCCCGACCTGCAACCCTTGCTTGACTGGTTTGAGGACAATAATTATATAGGACGAATGAATCGGTATGTAGAATATTTTCAACAAACTTAGTTACTTAACTGAATTTTGTATGTCCGTTTATATAGTTCGTGTACGACTCAAAAAAATTGAATTATTGATTACGAATATGTCAATCAATGTATTTCTTTTTACCCTGATTACTAAAATTAAAGCCATCTTTCTCTTATTTTACTTTTTAAGATTAAAATTGGTTTTCTAACTTAAAAATCATTGACATGATAGTCAAAATTTTAATAATGAATGAATGAATATAGAATGTCTTGGCAGAAAGTGTAGGTACTATAAATCCTAGAAAATTATGTTAAATAAACGTTTTATGGTACAACTGGAGGCTTACGTCAGGGGTAAGCGAATGGATAACCTTTTCCAAATTTTATGTCACTGGCGGAATTTCAATTTTAACTAAATTTTTGGGTTTTCAAATCATTTTTAAGTAAATAACATAATCTTTCTTCATAACGATAATGATATTTAAACTTAAACATAAAGTTATTTTAATTGTAATGTGTATAAATAGTTTGGTGTTTTTGAGCCATAGCATTACAATTATTATGGAAATTAAACATTTATCACTATTAACAAAAAACATAATTTTGTTTATTGAAATTTGCGGTTGAACAAAACCATTTTTTTGAAAATCTAAATAAATAAACTTTCTTTTTAATAAATAAATAAATTTTTCTTCGTTAATAACGATAAATGTTTAATTTGTATAATAAATGCAATCCTATAACTGATAAACACCAACCTATTTATACACATTAAATTCAAAATTACTGTGCAGCTTTATGCATAAGTTTAAATATCTCTAAAAATAATGAGTTTATTGTTATAAAGGAAGAGTATGTTATTTACTTAAAAATAAGTTAACCACTAAAGTCCTTAAACCTGACGTACGCCTCTGGTAGTACCATGAAACCTTTGTTTAACATAATTTTGTAGGATATGCAGTACCTACACTTCCTGCCAACAATTAATGAGATACACAAAATAGCTTTAAAATAATTGGTATGAATCAAATCGTAATATTTTCATCGCAAAATTCTACAGTTAAAGTATTTCCAATTATTAATGATACACCCTGTATATTACAAAAAGGAGTACCAATTTGAAGAGTACTTTTCATGAAGTGAAAATTCTGGTTATACGGGAAGGAACACTAATTTCGTTATATTAGTGGCTACCTGTTATTTCCAGTGTTTCGAGATGACGGTAAAGTATGGTTAACAAAGTGCTAACAGAATTCAAAACGGAGTTTAAAAAAATAGTAGTATACAGGGTCTTCCATTTACAACAACAAAATTAGTATTCAATTCTGATATAACTGGAAGTGCCATATATACTGTACTGTGGAAATTTAGATTTAATTACTTTTATCTATTTTAACAATAACAGATTATTTTTCTTATTTCGATTTAGACTAAAAGTATGTAGAAAAAAAAATTAGATGAGGTCAAAATTGACTCAAAACGGGATATAAAAAATTTATAGTGATTGATCACAACCAGCAGTTGGTTATAATATGACAACCCAATTTCCATCTTCAACTGGTTTTTTGAATTTATGAATTATGAATGACAATGGCCGAGGAGAACTCACAATTTAAAATATGGATGGGTTAAGCAAAAGCTATATATATATTATGAACAACTTCTTGCCGGAAATGTGCCACCCGTAAAATTAAGAAAATATAGAAAAGCGGATACTAGAATTTTAAGATAAGTACAAGTCGATGTAAATACATTAGAATACATAAGGGGATTAGCACATAATTATGAATAATGTATGAAATTACATGTAGACTAATGTGATACGGAGATTTTTAAGAGTTGATTAACTTTTTCGCCAATAAATTTTAATATTGGATTCATTCGTGAATTTCTGCTTGTAGGAGAACAAACTTTGAATAAAAAGAAACTCCTATTTTGCTGTAACTATTTCTGACTTTTTGTCACATAAAGTACCGTTCCCAACTTCAGGCAGGGGCGGTTAAACAAATACAAATTATAGAAGTTCAATAAAACACTTGAAGTCGTGCTAATACATTTAATGTGTAAAATTTGAAAAATTTGACTAGTTTCGACTATATAGACAAAATAGTCATCATCAGATTAGTTTCAGAAATAATTAAATAGATGGGCTGCGAACATAAAAATGTAATACTTAGAGCTAAATTAATATGAGGTTAATGTTTTTACCGTGTTTTTTTTTATAAAAATCATTAGAAAAATACAAAGATACAAAATTTTCACAATAACATCATTAAGTTAAATAAAATTTTTTTTCCACTACTAGCTGTGAAGTCGACAATTATTGCGTCTCCTAGCCAACTGAGAAGTTGAATTTCTCTATTAGTGGTTAATAATTTTTCTATTGTTGACCTAGGTTAATAATGGACAATTTCAAATTTTTTGAGAATCTAAGAATAGTTGTTTAACAAAAACGAGTGAAACATAATTTTGTATATCCAGGTGATTATCTTTAACTTATTTGCTGCTTAAAATTACCTAACACGATAAAATTATTTGAAAAAAAAATGCCATTAGTTTAAAATTCGCGCCCCCATCCCATAACCGCAAATACATAACCTGAATTTATTTATTTATTAAATATGATGGTAGAATCAGTTTTTTCAGGTTTTCCAAAGGAGATTTAACCAGGCGAGTTAAGTTACATCAAGAATTTTAAGTAAATTACAAACATTTGGTTGTAGGTGTTTTGAATGGTTAACAGAATCTGGAAGGTCCGATCTGTTGCATAAAAATGTCGACTCTAAAAACTTAACGAGTATGTGGCGAACACTTGCCATTCCTAAATGAATTACAAGTGTCAATTTCTGAAACCCAATATTCAAATGATGCAAGGTATATTGGCGAAGCAATAAATGCCCGTTAACATCTCTAGCTATACCAAAACTACTCAAGCTTGCAGCTCAAATACTCTTAGGTAAAGAAAATTACGGAGGAACATTCTTAAATTGCAACGTGAAAAGAAAGCACTTTAATTGAAGTTAACATCTCCCAACGATTACTTCCCGAAAGCAGAGCACAAATTGTGACAGCCAAAGTGGACTTAAAAATAAACCACTAAGAAGCAGGAGATAAATAGAGGAATACAAACAATTTTCACTAAAATTATATTTTACGAGCCCCAAAATGTTAATTTTAAAGTAGGTTTTAATTTTTTTGCCAGCTCAAACTGCTACGTGATCATGGTTAGAGTTATATATAAAAAGTTAAACAACCCTTGTGCTACATCTTTACAAATACGATATGTAAAGGTGACAAATTGAAGTCGATAGTATTAAACTGCATAGAAAAGCTACAACTACAATGCGGTGCCAATGTTAGGGCAGTAGTAAAATTTTCGAAACCTAATTAAAAGAATAGATGTATCACCGGAAAAACCATACCTTCTCGTAAACGATAAGAAAATCTATTATTTCTTCGATGTCTCCTATTTATTGAAGTCGGTGCAAAATAACTTGATTAAATACGATATAATCTTTAATAACAAAAAGCATCTTGGAAAGACATTAAAACTTCTACATATCAGACAAGTCTAAACCGTTGTGATTGGCTCCTAAATCAACTAATTTACATATTACTCGAATAATTTTCAGAAAATGAAGGTGGAATATACTACACAAGTGTTTAGTGAATCAGTTGCAGTTGGTTTATCAACGTATGTAGCTTTTAATGCTTTTTGATTTATTTGCATTCCTGTGCTACTTGATTTTTACAAGAAAAATGTTTATTTTTTTATTTTTGGTTTAAATTTGGCTAGTAGTGGAAAAAATAGTATATACACCATGGTTGTGAAGTCCATTATTGCCTACGCACCTTATTCGCGAAATAAACTGGTGCTAAGGCAATAATGACAGACTTCACAACCTTGGTGTATAATATACTATTTCTCCCAGTACTGGTGAAAGCAACATTGGAACATGCTAGAATGCATAGAAACGGCAATTTTCCAAAAATTGACAAAATGTCGTCTACAAACGCGAATTTGAAAATTAGAGTACAACAAAACACGTGACATAGTCCAAATTAGTCAAATTTTTCAAATTTTCCACATTAAATGTATTAGCACGACTTCAAGTGAACTTCTATTTACTAGCAATACTTTAAGTATGGATCCTTTCTTCTCTGCAAAATACAAATTAAATTACATTCTGCCGTTAATTATAATTTTTAACTTAAAAAATAAAATAACCTAATTATAAATCATTTGTAGCGTTTCCACTTTGTCGTTTTATAAAAATTCTATACAATTATTTGATATCTATATAGCGTAATGGTTTCATAGATGTACATTTATTTACTGATTTATTTGATAACTGGACAAATTAATTACTCTTTTACAAGTAAATTAGACTAATATGAACTACGTTTGCTTAACTGTTGTTAACTATCTTACTTCCCAAAATTATAATTGTTGAATTATAGATTGTAAGTTAATTTGTAATTTGATTTATTACTAGCGCCTTATAAAGGAATTTTTAAGTTATAAAATATACTCCAAAAATGCATTACGCCAAAATGGCCTGATGCCGTAACGGCTTAACGCCATAATGGCCTGACGCCGAAACAGCTATCGCCAAAACGGCCTGACGCCGTAATGGCCTGACGCCGAAACGGCTGACGTCAAAACGGCGTTGCCGAAATGGCGACGGCCAAACGGCGTCGCCCAAACGTCCTAGACCCGGCTTAACTCCGTGTGATCGCTGAACGTATTATAGTAAATTTAACTTGTACTAATTCTTTTTTACTCAGTCTGAAGTTAATACTCGACTATGGCGATTGTTTCCATTACCCAAAATGATCAATATAATAATAAACCAACAGAAACCACCAAAAACTGCACCAAAAACTTAACTCGGACACGTGTTTCAACAGCTAAGCTGTTATCATCAGCGATACCGATACTAAAAATAAAAACAACGGGAAGCTTATATATACTATCTGCTTATCACGTATCGTTAAACTTAATTGATTCTTAGATAAGCTTAAATAATTCCAAAAATCCTAATGGACCGTTATCATCATAATTCATAAGCAAATTTCTGTTTTTAAAAATTTCTAAACTTTCATAAGAATCAAGTTCGTTTTATTATCTACCCTCTTAATTAATTCAATGTCGCCTACTCTATGGCCATTTTCAAGCATATGCATGGCAACACTGGACCTATCTGTACGATGATATTTGACATGAGCTACGTGCTCTTTAAAACGAGTTTTAATAGGTCTCTTGGTTTGCCCTATATATACTTGGTTACAGTCTTTACAATTAATTTTATATATTCCCGATTTATCACACATTTCTATTGGGTCTTTCGGATTGCCTAAAAGATTTTGCAAGTTGTTACTACTAGAGGTTACTGTTTTATAATCAAATTTTGAAAATATTTTTTGAAGACCTTTTGTGTATGTGGGATAATTTGGTAATTTGACATATTTCTTATCTATTTTGCTATTACTAGTTCCTAACGTTGTAATGTTTCTAATGTTTAACTTATGTTTATGTTTTCTAATTATGTTTGTGACAATTGATTCTTGAAAACCATTGTATGATGCAATCTGCTTAATATTTCGCAGTTCTTTATCAAAGTTTTGTTTTGACAATGGGAAATGTAATAATCGGTGAATCAAAAAGTTGAAAGATGCAAGTTTATGTTGCATACTATGGTTGGAATCATTTGTTATAAACCTCATAGTGTTAGTGTCTTTACGATAAATATCTATATCTAGTTTGTTGCCATTTCTTGTCACTAAAGTGTCTAAGAAAGGTAACTTAAGGTTTGTTTCTGTTTCATAGGTAAACTTGATCGTCTCAAATTTTGAATTTTACAAATTGCTGAGGGCTGTAAACTTTAGTGTCGATGACTGGAAAAACGTCATCTACATATCTACACCAAATTCTAGGAAAATAATCTAATTTATTTTTTATATCAGTTTCAAATTTACCCATGAACAGGTTAGCCATAAACGGAAATAAGCTGTCACCCATTGTTGTACCATAATTTTGTTGATAAATATTATTGTTAATTTGAAAGTAGGTTTTACTCATACATAATCTTGCTAATTTAATAAAATTATCTACTTCTGAATTGTCTAAATGGTTTTGGTGTAACATATCTTTCAAATAATCTAAAGTGATATCTATCGGAACGCTTGGAAACAATGAACAGACATCGAATAAAACTAAAATTTCGTTCTCAGTCAGCTCAATGTTTTTAATTTTTTCAATAAAATCGTATGAATTTTGAATACTGAAATTTGATTGTTGATATTCAAAACTGTTAAATTTATTTGACAACCATTTAGATATCAGATAAGTAGGAGCATTAATACCTGAAACAATGGGACGCATCGCTTTTCCGGGTTTATGTATCTTGGGTAAACAATACATTCTAGGAAGAACCGGGTTAGATACCGTTAGTCTAAACCTAAGTTGTTTTGGTATAATATTTCCACATTCTAATAAGACTCTACGGGTATCAACAATCATTTTGGGAAGAGGATTTTTAGATATTAATGAATAGGGGCCTTCATTAAGCATCACCTGAACTGACTCAAAAACAGAAATTTGCTTATGAATTATGATGATAACGGTCTATTAGGATTTTCGGAATTATTTAAGCTTATCTAAGAATCAATTAAGTTTAACGATGCGTGATAAGCAGATAGTATATATAAGCGGATATAGGAAAATTGCTCGTCGGCAATTGCTCGCCGTCAATTGCTAGCCGTCAATTCCTCGCCATGAATTGCTACCCTTCTCAATTGCTCGCCACTTCAATTGCTCGTTTTCTCGTTTTATATGTTCCGGTTAATTATTCGAAATCAATTGTTAGAAACCATTTAACAATTCCATTTTAACATTTTGCATTCGTTTATTGGATTTATACTTAAATCCAATAATAACAATAAAGGTTTAGGTACCTACTACCTACCTACCAGCAATTAAAAACAGATAATAGATTATTTAGAAAATGCAGTTAACGATAAACAAAATGAGCAATTAAAAACAGATAATAGATTATTTAGAAAATGCAGTTAACGATAAACAAAATATAGCAATTAAAAACAGATAATAGATTATTTAGAAAATGCAGTTAACGATAAACAAAATGAGCAATTAAAAACAGATAATAGTAACGAGGCGTTCATTACTAGACGGTTGTTATAAAGTCGGCGATATTAGAAAGTTTCGCTTCATTTGCATTCTAAGCAGCGTACCGATTGCTACGAGTTTACAAACTATTTTTCAATACAACCCTTTTGACGAAGATAAAATTTCTGTAAAATGGCTTTGCAGTTTTTGCAATCCGAAAAAGGAAAGCCGAAGCTTTACGACGAAGGCCATCTCTATATTAGAGATAAGGACAATGGGGATAAAACGCATTGGAAATGTGAACATTCCAAAAAGTTCAAGTGTTCCGCTCGCGTCACAACCGAAGGCGACGAGATTATTAAACGATGGAAAGAACATAACCACGTTGCCGACGCAGCAAAAGTGGAGGTTACTAAGATATTGACTTCGATTCGCGAGGCTGCAAAAAATACCAGAGATATGCCCCACTGTATAATCTCGGATGCCTCTGTTGGATGCAGCCAGGCTGTCGCACCGCACCTACCCCGAATCGAAAACATAAAAAGAACTATAAGGCACGTTCGTAAGCGGAATGAAGATCTACCCGCAATTGTTAACCATCGCAGGGATCTCCAACTTCCAATGGAGTTTACCACCACTTTAAATGGAGAAAAATTCCTTTGCTTCGACTCCGGCCCAGAAGATGAGCGCATTTTGATGTTCTGTACCGAGAAGAACCTACAAATTTTATCGGATAGTGACCATTGGGGTGTCGATGGCACATTCAAGACAGTGCCCTCGATTTTTTACCAACTCTTAACAGTCCATGGATTGAAAAGCAAACTTTCAATACCATTACTATATGCACTGCTGCCCAATAAATCAGAACAAACATACATTCGTTTGTTCACCCAGTTGAAAGTGCTGAAAAATACTGTCACTCCAAGGATTATAACCACAGACTTCGAAATGGCCCTTTCAAACGGAATAGTATCTGTTTTTCCAAATGTACGGATCCAAGGGTGCTTCTTCCATCTATGTCAAGCTATATTCCGGGTGATACAAGCTAAGGGTCTAAAGAAGCGTTATGAAACTGACGCTGACTTCGCCCTGAGTCTGCGGATGTTACCAGCTTTGGCATTTGTGCCAGTGGGAGCGGTTACCGAAGCCTTCGAAGAACTGTGTGATGGTAACATAATCTACGAAGACGCCCAAGAGGTCCTCGATTATTTTGAAGACACGTGGATCGGGCGACCCAACAGAAGACATAGTCGACGACCACCGAAGTTCTCGCATGATCGCTGGAATTGTTATGATGTCGCTTGCCAAGGGATGCCCAAAACAAATAATTCTCTTGAGGGATGGCATAGAGCCTTTGAACAACAAGTATCGGGGCACCACCCAAATATCTGGAAGTTCATCAAATGTATCCAGAAAGAACAAAGCTTAAACGAGCTACAAATAGAACAACTACTTGCTGGCGATGTCCATCAACAGAAGAAAAAATACAGGGATTGTGCTGAACGGCTCCAAAGCATGGCACTATCGTACAATGGAGAAAACCTGTTGGAATATCTCCGTGCGATAGCCCACAATATCGCATATTGATGCAGTTAGAATAAAAACAGAAAAAAAATACAAAAAAAAAATTCAAAAAAATATGAAAAAAAAATTTGGGAGACGAAAAAAGCCGACCTCCACGTGGTGTCTCCTGGGTAACGCTAACAGGCTTTTAAATTTTGCAGTGGCGAGCAATTGAAGTGGCGAGCAATTGAGAAGGGTAGCAATTCATGGCGAGCAATTGACGGCGAGCAATTGCCGACGAGCAATTTTCCGGATACCATATATAAGCTTCCCGTTGTTTTTATTTTTAGTATCGGTATCGCTGATGATAACAGCTTAGCTGTTGAAACAAGTGTCCGAGTTAAGTTTTTGGTGCAGTTTTTGGTGGTTTCTGTTGGTTAAATAGACGCTGCAGTTGGTGTTCCTTTCCTTTGAATATAATAATAAACCAAATAGTGAAAATATCCAAAAGCTAAAAAAGTGTGCAATCAAAAGAGAAAGAAAAAGAAATGATTAACAAGTTCCAGTGAGAAGGCAGAAGTTTCAATGCATGATACATTAGAAATGAAATCGTTATTTCTTGGAGACATTAACATTTTGTAATGGTCATCCCAACAAAGGTAAAATATCTATTGCGGTTTATGTAAAAGTTTACATTTACAACTGTCGTCAAAAGCTGCAGTATATAAAATTTTTCCGAGATCATAAAAGTTTATGCATACGGAATATCACGCTTAAAACGCCAGCGGTATTGCAATTAATAAAATCTCGAATGTTGTTGCCTTACATTCCTCCTTTTCTAGTAAATAATGGAGACAACAGAAGGACATTAAAATAACTCACACGACCTGTAATCTATTAGTTTATTATAAATGATCAGTTTTAATCAAAGCTTATGCGATTGCATAGGAGCCCGAAGTCGCATTACCGGCATTGAAGATCTTATCGTAGAAATGAATGGATACGCTACGTTGTATTTCTGTAGTAACCATCTTTAACAGGTAAATATTATCATACTAAATTTTAATTAACATAAAAATTTGCAGGTGCGTACTTATGACGTTCGCTTTTATATTTTTATTGCCGCAATAATCATCATCATGGACCCCTTTATCCAAGCACTTCATGAAAGCGATCATATATAAAAAATTATTTAAGGACGAAGAACTGTGTCCTAACTGAGAAAGTATAGTTTTTTTTTAAATAGAAAGAACAAACGTGCATTTACATCAGTACACACCCCTTAAATACAAGGTCAAGAATATGCACAGTCATTTAATGAATATTGTTTTAGCACATCCATATTCGTTCACACGGTCAGATATGTATTAAGTGTAAATAGAGGCGAGGCATTTTGAGACGTCTGCACGAATTGTACTTGTTAAGTAAACTTTAAGAATGTATTTACAACCTGCTCTAAAATCATGAACAAATTGAATACTTAATCACATTTGTTTGTAGAGTAAATGCGGTAAGACCTAATTCATGTTTAAACACAATTTCAACGATGAACCGTAATATGTAATTTCACATTTCTCGAATATCTTAAAATGCATTTCTCTGTATGGAATTATCATATTGTGAACTGATTAAATCGTTTCATTCACGATACATAACAATTATTTTCGTAAACTATTGAACAAAGTAAACTTTTTTCAAGTGAAACTGCAGACATTTGTGCTTGAATTGTAATAACAGTATAATATTTAATGTCAAAATCGAGAATGGTTTATTAAAAATAAAATGAACAAACTTTCATTAAAACGCCAACGAAATTAAAATAGAAGAAAAACGAATGTGAAAGCGGTTACAATAAATTCTCCGTATTTACCATTTTCTTACAGAGAACGTATTTTACTAACGCATCCAAAAACGAATTGAAATCCTTACAGAGAAACGATGCAATCATACAGCATCTATAAAATTTAACAATTGATAGCTTAAGTAACATGGTTCGACTATAATTTTGCTCAGGTCAAAAATCGTAATAAATTTTATTTGAATTGACCATAAGCAGTTATATTACGACAATATAATACAGTTATTTTAGTAAGTTTATACTAGTTGAAACTACACAAGGGATTGTATGTAGATGAGCTTTTACAAATTTGTCAGGACAATTGAAGTTAACATTCAATTATATGCATCCTGCGTTTATACTTCATTGCCCTACTAATGCCGCCACATAATGCAATTCACCTTGCAGTAATCTATAAATCTTTTCGAGTCATAAATAAAAATTAATAAAAAACAATTTGTTCATTGTTCAATTATCTGTAACTTTCAACGCGTGTGGTATTGGCGATGAATTATTAATATCGATTTTTATTTCGTTCCGTTATTAGAAGTTTAAATTATTGTTCTAATACGTTATCGATAAATAATACATAAGAATCACTCCTACTACCTTGTCCTTTATTTTATTGTTATAAATTAGTTTAACCGCATATTCGGTTAACACGTGTCTGAAATGAATTTAAATTCTTTTGAGGTATTTCAATTATAGGCGACCTATTTCTTAAATAATAATTTTAAAGGTGTAATATACCATTGTTGTTGATCCGATTATGATAATTTGCAGTTGACGTGTCTTAGATTAATATTTGCATCTAAAAAATAATCTTAATGTTGCGTAATAGCAAATGGATTTAGAAAATCTAAATAAGCAACATTATTTTTAGAAAATTTTTTAAACTTTAATTAGTCATATATTGTTATCAAATGTTACTGACGAAGTAACGTATTATAATATTTATTGAAAAGAAAGATTTTACTGAATTTGGAAGAAGTGACGAAGAGGAAAAATTGGCTTATACAAATTAATATATTTCTGAACTATACCATCCCCAGTAGCACCGAATGTACATAGTAAGTTTCAGAGATGTTATCCTAATATTTAATGTCATTTAAATATTGCAATTGAACTGATATACATTATAAATATTAGAAAATAGATTTTTAAAGAATATCTCCGTATAATATATTAAAAAGTGTCAAAAAAGATATATCTGAGATTATGTGTATATTACGAAAAAACGTAAAAACAATATTTCTTTTGGAGACCAGTTCTGACGATGGTTGAATCTAACCAAAATTTTTCCGTGTTGTGTTTAATTACAAATTAAGCAATAACAAAATAATAACAATTAATCTAAACAGTGTACATTAACATTAAAGTGAGTTTGTACAGTGGAACTGTATGTAACACATACTTTTATAGTTTCCAAAAATAGTGTGTTTCTAAGCGACCTTGTCGCGTTCTCTCAACTATCGACAACATGGTCGATTTTCAGCTGGCTTAGAAACGTTAACATGGACAATTAATCCAGAATAACAAAAACAAACCGACACAACATTTATACTCAGAATATTTTAAGTACTCATAAATACCCATCCAAAGAATAAGCAATCGTCATCCCTGCAGGTAGCTAAAATACACGATTATGTTGTTGGAGTTGAATCTATTGTACAACCAAAGAACGTTCTTTATGCCTCCAAGATTTCAAATAATCGAGTATGCATCTACCTATCTTCCAAGACTCTAATGGAGAATTTAATAACCAACTAAAGTCTGTATACTATTGGCGCGGAGTAATAAATCATAATTGCTTGAAATAATTCTTTATTTTCTTGTGAAAGCGGTACTTCTACGGTTAAGTAAAAACCAATAAATTCTAACCAAAATACGATCATTGTGCCGTTCTTGCAGCATATCGACCCATCTAGGGTCTGAGAACAATAGTTTAATCTATGTAAACACGTTGCCATTAGCCCAGGTACTGACGAAACGAGAATCATAGCCGTAGATGTGGGTATTATACCAAGATACAAAAATAATGGTATATAATACGTAAGAAGTAAAATTTGTAATGTGATCTACTATACAAATAAAATAAATAACATATAAATAATATATGACATAAATATAAAATAAAATAGTAATGCAGATATCGTCAGTACATTTATTACAATTCCAATTAATTTGCGGGGACCGATTTTTAGGCATCAAAAAGTAAATTTGGCTCAATTATAAAATTATGTGGTTGTCATGGAAACTTATCAAAATGAATAGATAAAAGTAACAAGCATAAAAATGTTCATTTAAATAACAAGACATTAGTAGGTAAAATAGGTACATATATTTAAAAATAACTGACAATACTCACTCATTTACAATAAATGGTGTTTAGAGAGTAGAACACTGTTTCAGGCACATTACGCTTGGTCATTTAACTTTCTTCCTCGTCTGAAATTTCCATTTCGGAATCAGAATCGCTGTCTTGTGTGTTTACTGATATAATAATTGGCTCCAATGTTATCTCTACTAAATTATCCAGTTGCCAACATTTGTCTTCTTCCTTAACGACATGAGATACACAGTTCTTCCATCTTTCAGGTGTTACTTTGTTTAATGCATTTTCCAGAAGTTTTTCACGTCGTCGAGTTTAAAAGTGGTATTGTTACGAGCGACGTCACCTTTACTTGAGCCCAAACCAACTCTATAGGATTCAGCTCACAATGGTAAGGTGGTAAACGCAGTACTTCAATGTCCCGATTCTTTGCCATTTCGTCAATAACATGACGTATATACTTATTCTTATGAACTTTAACAACATCCAATAATTCTCTTTTCACCATTTCATTCTCAAAAGTTATATTCTTAACAGATAACCAATCTATAATTTCTGCTTTCCTCCAAGCGCTGGTAGGTAAATTTTCGTATCTTCGTGAGTGGTAGCTGGCGTTGTTCATAACTATTATAGATCCTTGGGGTATCAAATCTAGCATCTGCTCAAAATATTCTTTAAACACATTAGCATTCATGTCTTCGTGGTAGTCGCCAGTTTTCTTTGATTTGAATTCTAACTAACCACCATCTACAAAGCCATCTTCATTGCCAATATGAGTAATAATTAACCGTGTTCCTTTCCCAGAAGGCGGTCGAAATCCTGTCGATAGCCCTTCTATAAATCCTTGTCGAGCACTCGTAACGGTATTATCATGCCATGTTTTTTTTACGGTATGTCCTGCATTGATCCAGGTTTCATCCAAATAGAATATACGCCTGCCTTCACTCCTATATTTTCTTATTTCCCGAAGATAATTTCTCCTCCATGTAATCATCTCTTGTTTTTCAATTAAAACGGATCTTCTATTTATCTTCTATAAAAACTATCGAAGAAGTTTCCACAGTGTTCTACGACTCATTTGGGGTAGATTTTCATCCTCATTTACTGCTAGTAAAAACTTATCAATTGTAGGAATCTCTTTCCGTAAGTAGAACGAGTGAACCTTTCTACGGACAGAATTCCTCATTGTATCATCTAATTCCATCGGGCGCCGACCAGGAGATGGAAGTTGTACCAAAATTTTTCTTTCCCTCACTAGTTTATAAATGGTGGATTTTGATATTCCCGTCATTGCAGAACATAATCTCTACAATATCATCGACACTTTTTGCAGGGTGTTGACATCGAACAGCGTCATGCACATTTAAAATTATAATTTTTTATTAGCAGATAACGCACCACTTTTAACTCGTTTTGCTGGTGAAAAGTTTTCCATTTCAAAATTATGCCGATTCATTACTAATAACAAACTAAACATATTTTTCATTTAGAAAGTATACGAAGAACTTCGGTCAAACAACTAATTATCTGTAATCTTTCGCAGAAATTACAACTCGTCTGCCGTAATGACTGCGCTAACGCCCCCACTTTACCTGATGATAGATAATCCAACACATATTTTGACGCTAAAGAATAATTGTTTTAAAATTACATTATTTAGCTATATCGATTCTTAATTGTAATAATAAGAACAAACCACATAATAGTAAATAATTTTTTTGAAATATTCCACAGTTTAATAAGATACAAATAGATTCATAACTTTTGTAAAACTCAGTATACGTACCTATATAAAATTAAAATTTAAAATAGACAAATTGAGAAACGACACATTTGTCATTTATCGATTTTAGAGTTTAATTTATATTCAAATACTGTGTTTTTACAAAAGTTTTGTATCTATTTATATCTTATTAAACGGTGGAATATTGCTGAATTAAATTATTTACTATGAAAAATAGATTCCACAAAGTAAGATTGAAACAATAAAAGAATCCACATAATAATTCATATCAAGGTAGATTTTACTATTATAATATATTTACCTACTAAAAATATGATTTTCCAAACGTATCAGGTCCCTACGCCACTGCAATACGGGAGATTCGATAATTCTGACAGGTTTATTAGTCCGCGCCAATAGTATACTGAGTATACAAGTTTATTACAATTAACGGCATTGATGGTCAATTCATAAGACTCGTAACTTCAGCCCAACGTTTGGTGATGTAAAATGTATGTCTTACCATTCCAAATACGGTAATTGACGGAGAAATAAAAAAAAGGCATAAAAACTGTCTCAAATATTACATTTCTAAGAGATGGAATGCCTGAAACTGAATATACTCATGTATTGAGCTTTACAAGACAAGTTTTCATAACACCTCTACCAAATACATCTATTCAAAATGCAAAACCATAGGTCATAGCGATCTTGTACTTCCCCTACCAGAGAAATAGAAAACAAAAACACTGAATTAATTAAAGAATCAAACAATACAAATTCTGACTCTACTCAAGTTCTAGCTACTGTAGAAAACTGTTCTCAATCCATTTCCACTTTTATACCAATGCCCACCTTTACCATAACAAACATCTTCACCACACCCCCCAAAAAATCTTAAAATTTTAAAGAACTTGCTGAAACCATGATAACGTGTGAACAATCTACTGCGTCTGATCAATTGGAACCATCGAGCACGCAATTAAAAAGAATGTTTTCTTCTACTCCAGAACTTAAGAAAGAAGAGTTTAAAATAAATTTCATGACACCAACAAAACAACAAAAAAAAAGAAATAGCAAAACCATTGAAAATATTCCCATTTTAATGGCACCCATCAAAGAAAAAATTGATGCACATTCTCCCCCTCTAATATTGAACTTTATAGAAATATGTGACTTCCTGAGTTCCAAATTCCGAAATAACTGCTAAAGAACACTGTAACGAACTACTAAAACTACAAACTATACTAGATTTTGGCTATAAAAATACCCAGAATAAACCACTGAAGAGTAATATAACTAGATTTAAGAAAAAAATATTTATAGCTAGCTTATCAGCAGCCGGAGATACCGACAACAAATCTTCATCGCAGCAATAATGGATACATTTATTCTTCATCTTAAACAACTAAAATTATTAAACAATGAAATTTCGTCGTTAACTATTAGCGTACAAGAAACACATTTTAAAAATCAAAAGGTAACACTAAAGCACTATACGTCGTTTGTCAAAAACAGATTAGCTGACCATGCTAGTGGTGGAGTAGCCATATTTGTTAAAAACAATATAGAAGCAAAAGTACTTGAATTAAATACTTATCTTGAAGCAGTAGCAGTGACAGTGACGTCTACCCAAAAGATAAACATATGTAATATTATATCTCCCTCATCCAAATGAAAACGATATGGAAAAACTAAAAAATATCATAAACCAAGTGCCATCTCCAAAAATTATCCTAGGAGATATGAACTGTCATAATGTTGCATGGGGAAGTTATGAAACTGATAAAGGAGGAAGCATTCTACTAAACATTATTAATAACTTAAATATCACTCTATTGAATAATGGGAAGTCACTAGATTTAATGCTTTTAATGGAACTATGTCAGCGATAGATCTCTCTCTTTGCTCTCCCTCAATAATGCCAGATTTTCAGTGGTCAACAATGAAATATCTGTATGATAGTCACCATTTCCCTATTACCATTAAAATCCCAAAAAAAGTAACTCCTTCAACTTTAAATTTACCAATCTTCGAAAATAAGAAATGCAAACTGGACGAAATAAATAATAAGATTAAAAATTTCAACATAAATGAAACTATCACAAATTTTAATAACATTATTACAGACTTGGCTATACTATCAATAGGGAAAACTAAATTTTGCAACAGACCCTCGTGTCCGTGGTGGAATCCAGATTTATCTAGGTATTTCTGATAGTAAACACGCTTTTAATGTTTGGAAAAGGCATAAAACAAATGAAAATTTAATGAAGTTCAAAAATCTAAGAGCTAAAGCGAGATATTCAATTAAAAAAAGTAAAAGAAAATCATGGATCAACTGAAATAATTTGGAAAAAAATTCGGAAAATTCAAGCATCCAACTTATGTAACTCTATATCCGTTTCCTCATATGACAACAATATAATATCTTCTAGGACGAGTCAGAAAACTTGCCGATGTTTACGAAAAAAGTTCTAATAATATTCAACATAGACAGTTAAATAACACGGAAATTCAATTTGTTAAAAAAAATGCCCTCTAAATCAACCATTTTCATATCAAGAATTAAATTTCTGTCTAAACAATCTAAAACAAACGAGTCCAGGGCCAGACAATATACCATCAATTTTTAACCAGAATGACATCTATTTAAATCACAAATTTCCAGATATCTGGTCAAAATCTATTGTTATACCAATTCTCAAACCCAAAAAACCCAAAGATAACCTGCATTTATATCGACCAATATTGTTAACTTGTAACATGTGTAATCTATTGGAGAAAATAATAAACCACCGGTTGTCATGGCACCTAGGAGAAAATAATCTCTTAACTCTCTTCCAAACAGGCTTTTGCAAAGGATGAAGTACAACAGACTAGTTACCTTGAATAACAAAATAATTTAAGCAAATGGAACATTATCAACTCCAAGAGTTTTACAAAACGGAACTCCCCAAGGATCAGTTCTAAGCCCAACACGTTTCTTAGTTGCAATTAATAACGTAGTTAAAGAACTTACTTCACCAATAAAAACCAGTTTGTATGCAGACGATTTAATAATATATACCAAAAGCAAAAATGTCTGCTTAGCTAGTCAAATTATTCAGAATAATCTACATCAAATAGCAAATTGTTCGTTAAATTCAGGATTCCAATTTTCCACAGAAAAAAAAGTGCATGTTATTTAGTAAAAAAACCACTTGCAACACTACTTTAACATTACATAATCGACCGCTGAAAATGGTAGAGGAGATAAATTTTCTGGGAATAACCATATTCAAAAACTATAACAATCTGGCCAAACAAAAATCAATCTACTAAAAATTTTTTCAAATAAAACATGGGGAGCAGACACACACACTTTGATAACTTTGAATAGATCCCTTGTACGCAGTAAACTAGATTATAATTCTATATGCTACGATACGGCTAACTCAACGGTACTTAAAAAACTAAATATAGTACAAACAACATCTCTTAGACTATCACTAGGTACATTTAAAACAAACCCAATCGTCAGTCTGCAAATACTTGCAAATGATCTTCTACTAAATTTACTACAACAACTAGTATTAAACTACGCTGCGAGAACTTTAAAAACACCACCAATATAGCATACAGGACCATTCCACTAACAAACACCCTTCACAATTGTTATCAGACGGTCCATACAAAAAATTGCCTTTTAGAGAAAGATTAAGGTTTGATTTTAATGTACAAGGTGGGCCAAAAGAACTCATTCAATGTTGTTTGGCTCTCTTTTTTTTTCTAAATGAAAAACTTCGATTTGGTTTTTTGATTATGTTTATTTGAACTTTTAGAATTTTATTGGTCAAGTCGAGAAGATGATATCGGCCAAATGGGCGCCGTCACAATTGATTGCCATACGGGCTCGTTTTATGGCATTTTTCATCACTCCGGTGAGAACTTCGGGCGACAGATTGTCGCACTCGTGTCGAATGTTGTCCTTGAGGGCTTTCAGAGTCTCGGGCATGTTCACATAAGCATGGAACTTCAAAAAACCCCACAAGAAAATGTCTAGAACGGTTAAATCGGGCGATCTTGCGGGTCAGTGCAAATCGCCAAAACGAGAGATGAGGCGACCCGGGAACGCCACTTTCAGAATATCGGTTGTGACTCGCGCAGTGTGTGCCGTTGCTCCGTCCTGTTGGAACCACAAATCCTCCAGTCCTAATTCGTCCAATTGCGGCAGAAAAAACTCGGTCAACATGACCTTATAGCGCGCACCGTCCATTGTTGTCATTTAGCCAGCGGCGTTTTCAAAAAAAAATAGTCCGATGACTCCTCCAAAGTGAACAGCGCACCATGCAGTCACTTTGAGCGCGTGTAATGGCTCCTCGTGCATCACTTGTAAATTTTCAATGTCCCAGAAGCGATAGTTTTGCTCGTTCATGTACCCGCTGAGGTGCTCATTATGATTTTGGTCAAAAAATCGCCCACTTCTTCTTCAAGGTTGAGGATGGCTTGGGTGTATATTACGCGCGTTTGACGGTCGGCAGGCAGCAGCTGATGACCAAACTGGACTTATTAAATTAGTCATGCTAAAGTTTTAGCTTTTAAATTAAATAAATTTTAATTTTGACATTTCATTTGGTTTAGAGGGAGTTTAGAGGTCATTTTGCAAAATCTCATAATATTTGAACGCCACTAATTTTAAATTTTTAACTTTAAAGTCGTACAAATTTTATTTTAAAGTTATTAAAAATCTGTTTGACAGTTACATTTAATAACATTTTAAAGTACACTTTGTAAATTTTATCAAAAATTGATTGACATTTTGTATTTCGACAAGAATCGACCGTGGCCATTATTTTTTAAATTTTCAAAAATCAACTGCACCTTTTTTTTTGTTTATTTAGTAACCGATAGAACCAAATTTTCGTTTAAATCAAATTATTACATCAAGTACTTGAAAATTGAATCCGCCATTTTGAATTTTTGTAGATCAAATTTTTTGTCAAATTTGAATTGGATATAGTCAAAAACATACTATAAGATACTATTGATTATTTTTCAATTGTTTTAGGACTGTCAAAAAAGCCATTTAAAATTTTTAATTTTGACTTTGGGGCGCCATCTTGGCATAACTATTTGTCTAACATAAAATTTTACTAAAAAAAGTTGTTTATTTTATTGCCGTCAATTACCCCTTTCAGGCTATAATACATATATTGTGACACCCTGTATATAAATATGTACGTCTCCCCTGCTTATAACTCTGAGTAGTTGATGAAGGGTTAAGTTTTTGAAAAAAATATTTTTTATATACAGGTGTTTCATTAATCAGTACAGAAAATGAAACTGGAAATTCCTTGCAAAATTTAAAGGGGTTTAACATAAAAAATTTCGTTAAAGCCTCCCTGAAGAGTTACAGCCCCTTAAAGATGTGTAAAAATTCACATTAATCGATTTTTTTCTGAAATGACTTGAAATAAAAAGAGAAATCTAAACATTCAAATACTACTACCAAGAAGCCTCCATAATTTCATAATTTTATTCACCCTTGTTCTCTGCAAGGGGTGAGTCTTACTACCCCTTAGAGTTTTTACCAGAACTTTTTAACTAATTTTTTTCAATTTTAATTTCAGATTTTGGAGGCCAATTCAATTAAAACTTTTTTGTCTCTTAAAATTTCACGTAAACTCAATACTTTTTACCAAAAAATAAATTAAGCGAACTTGCAGAATTTTAATTAATAAGTTGCGTATGCAAGTTTGACATAAATAACAATATTATTATTAACTATCATTTTTAATTTAAATTAACAATATTATTTCAGAGAGTGTTCAAATGGGCACCATTTTCTTGAATACAGGCTCTTATTCTTTTGAACAAATTTCCGTTAACGCTACCTAGCATTGCTACAGATTGTCTAACTCTTCAGGGAGGCTTTAAGGAAATTTTTTTATGTTAAACCCCCTTTAAATTTTGCAAGGAATCTCCAGTTTCATTTTCTGTACTGATTAATGAATATTGGATATTTCCCAAATATTATAAAAAAGATGTAACATATAAAATATATACGTACAATATATTTCATATATTATCAAGTGTTATACTTTTGTAAGATATATCCGAGATTATGTGTATATCACAAACAGACATAAAACAAATATATCTTTTTGAGATATAGTGAATATTTGCCAAATATTTCTTAATATTTTATTGTAATCAATGGTAGTATAATTTTCGAGATTATGCTTAATGTACATTTTCAACAAGTATTTGGATGTATGATTTGAAAATATGTTTATAGGAAATATTAATATTGACACGTAGTTTTTGGCTATAATTAACAATCAATTTTTTAAGTAGAGGTAATACTATTATTCAAGTAAGAGTACATTTTGTGATCTTTTTACGTCCTTAAAGTTAGCAGACCAGTTGAGGCAGATCAATAATTTTGTACATTAGAAATTAAGTGCTCATTAATTGCTAATTAAGTACCTCAATTACGATTTAATTGCTACAGTAATTCTGGAGATATTCAATGATATGCTACCTTAAAAAAAAGTTAGCAGACCAAGTAGTTTAGAGTGCAAAATAGAGAAACAAGTGATATCATAACAAAAATTTAAGTTTTATCAAAAAACCCTTTTAAAATAGTAGTTGTAGAAAATATAATTAACAACAAAATTTGATTAAATGATGTTTCTCTGTGATCTCCTTCGGCGCTTCGTCTTTAATTATGATTTGTCCGATAAAACTATTTTTGCGGACTTCCTACATAAAATACTATTAAATGAAAGCACAATAATTAGAGAAGATGTATATTGAGTTGGATCGATATGGTGGACCGGGGTCGGTTGAAAAACAGGGCATGGTTAAAACAATTGTAAGATTCAACGTGTCAGAACTGTCCGTCTGTGCAATTGCAAGAGCAGAATATTTTTGTATGCAAAATCCTGAAGAGAAATTTTCAGTGTGTAAAATTGACCTTTTAGGAATTAAAATTTGTTTCGCCGATTATTAAGTTAAAATATTTCAAAAAATCATTTCATTTACAGTACACAAAGTAACTAATAAATTAATTTCTGGCGTTATTATTCCTTTTAATGAAAAATGCCGTAACATGTCAAATTTTGTTGTTAATATAAAATTTTTTAACGTGATTATTTCAACCATGCCGTGAACACCTTTGTAAGGGTAGCAACTCCCCCATTTTTTTAAAAATCAGAATAGATTTTTATCATATTTATTTCTATTTCTTCATCTAGTTTATTAATATGTTTTTTATTGTTTTGTTCTAGCATCAATTGTTTATTTATAAATCCAACTTGTCCAACATGTTTTTTGAATTTGTACCAGGCTCCAATTATTTTCATTTAATAAGTCATCAATTTTTATTAGAAATCTTTCTTACAAAAGATGGAATTGAAATCGTTATTTGTTAACTTTCAATTTACTTTACACTCGTAATTCATATTAATTGTTTCATTCAAATTTGTTTCAAATAATTTTATTGATTAGCAAAATTATTTTCTAAATTCCGACCTTAATTAAAACTTATTTACTTAAAAAAAAGTACTTGTTACCGTTCATTTAGTTACATCACATTATATTTCCCACACGTTTACGTTACATTTAAATTGTTTAGCCACAAGTTGGGCGCCATCTAAATATATGCGATGGATAGTAATTATTTAGTTTAAAAAATGTAATTATTGAAATTTGAGACTCTCAAAAAGTATTTAATATTAACCTCGGGGCTTGAGACCGTTTAAAGAAAATTGTGATTCAATGAAATAACAAATTTATTCTGTTCTAAAAAGTATTTTGTAAATAAAATACAAATATTAATATGAACGATTTTATTATAACACGTACATGAAAAATGAAAAAAAAATCTAATTAAATGTAATACATTCTTTTACTTAGCATTAGGAGTTAAGTATAAAATTGTTTAACTGACTTTTTAACTTTATAATTCCAGCTGGCATGATGAAGCTTCCTTTAATTGGTTGCTCGAATTTACTTTTTAAATTTTGAATTAGTTTATTTTTAGTCACGTTAGTTTAACAATTGTTTGTAGTGATTATTATTATTATTATTATAAACTATCTTCATATTTTCACGTATTTTGGGCATTCTGCTTTATTGTTTTTTGTTATTTAAACGATGATGATCGGTCAGGTATTTAGTCATAAAACTTTATAATTATTTACATTTCGACTCTTCGATTACCAAATTGAGAGTAAGTTCTTTTAACCAGTTTACTTTCTTTTACCAATTTTAATTAATATCCCTAGTACAGATGTACTCGAAAATTTTATGTACGCTACGAGTTTGAGTACAACGTCTGTATCATCCCCTTTATTATCAATTGATATGAGTTTCCAAACGACAGCACTATTTCGATTGTAAATTTGATTCTTAAGACTAGACATCCTTTTGCAACTAAACCAAAGTATTATTTATAGGAGTAAATTTAATTCATTTATTTCTTAATTATACATAAATTTTTAGAAATCATGTTTAAATTGAGTAACCTTAAATTTACGTTTCATTTGAATAGAACGTTTACTATACAGGGTGATCTGCGTAGAACGTGCATTAAAAGTCTTTTAACTTGCAGAAAAATCAAAAACTTGAAATTTGGTACGCGGCCATAAATGATCATTACCTAAAATATTTTTAAACTTTCAGCTATACAGAGTGTGCCAAAAGTTGCTATCAACTTTCTTATTTTAAATACAAACCTTTTACATGTGTTGATTGTCCATATAATTCTGAGTTTATATAACCTAAATTATGTTATCTTATTTTTTACCGTTTTTGATATAAGCCATTTTTTTTCCAAAAAATAGTAATAAACAGTAGTTAACTAAAAAAAATTTATCTAGCTATTATAACACTAAATTTATTGATCAGTTGGCTGAAAATCCAGATGTCTTACTTTTACTTTCATTTTGTACCATATAAACACAGGCAATTTTCAAATATCACAATCAAAAATTATGAATAAGTCAATTTTTTCAAATGACACTTTCTCCTTTTTTACATCATTCGAGAGAAAATTGAAAATTTCCTATACCCAATTCCTATTTCATAATTATCGGTTTACCCGTTTAGGCCCTGATCTGGTCAAAAGATTTTGAGTGCGTTCAAATAAAGCGCCATAATGCGAATTAACCTCATTGGTCATAACTGATTTGCTTAGCATCGTCACCCACCAAACGTAGTTTACGGGTCCTCCGTAGGATGACTTTGCCAAAGAAAAGAGTTACACATATTAAGTTTTATTTTTATTATTATTGCTTTTAATGGTGCCATAATCGAACTTGTACTTTAAAAAGTTCATATGAAAAAAAAATAGTCTATACTTAGTACGAAAAAGTGCAAATGATAAATTTGTATTTAATTTTACATTGTGGTAACTGTAAGTGACAGTTTAGTTTTTAAATTGTAAATTTAAATTGCTTTTCAGTTACTTTTTATGTTTTGAACTTATAATTGTGTCACATACATCAAAACAATCGATATTTTTAAGTTTTATTGTAAATTTTCATTAATTAAAACAAAAAAAGTCTAGCTTCAATATGTCGTAGAAAATGTCTGTAAATATAATGCACGTGTGCGGGATATGAACACCTTTACTATTTACGTCCGCAGTTTTATCTCTAGGATTTAATTTTTGGAAAGCGATGCTGAATTTTTGACAAAAATGGGATAGGACTAACAAATTGAGAGCTAGTTTTAGTGAGAGTTTTCACTTAATGCTTAGATCTTTTCGGTTTGATGATGTTAAGACTCGTTTAGAACGAGTGAAAATTGATAGACTAGTTCCAGTTCAAAAGTTTTTTTTTAAATTCCTTGATAAGTGCCATGCAGGATTTGATTTGGGAGAGTGTGTAACTGTCGATGAAATGTTGATAGCTTATCGCGGACGCTGCAAGTTTAATTAGTATAATGCAAAAGAATAAGGTGGAAATTCCACCACAATTTGTGACGGAAAACAAAAATCTTGTTCCTGACAATCATTTATTTGGTTGTAATGACAAAGCAGCTCTGATCTCTTTTGCTACAAAAAAGAAGAAAGTTGTTGTAGTTCATTCAACATTGCATGGCGGAAATCAGATCGATGATAAAACTCAGATAACAGATTACAACGCTATGAAAGGAGGAGTGGACACAGTTGATCTCATGTATTCGAAAATCTCCACTTCTAGAAGAACTAATAGGTGGCTAATGGCTATTTTCTTTAGATATCTCGACATTGCTGGGATAAATTTGATGAGGATTTATTAGATTAATAGACGTGTTTATCTCAAAGATTCAGCCATGCAATTGATGAATGAAAGATTTGTCTATTTACCTGAAAAAATACCGAGTAGAAGAAAAGCAACAGATAAATAGTACCAAGGCCGTTCTATACAAACGTCGTTTTTGTTTCATTTGTGGGTCAAGAAAAAACAATATAACAAAACTATCTTGTCATTCTTATGAAAAGAGCGTTGGTCAAAAACATTCGCAGCATAGATGTGACCATTGCGCAATGTCAAACGAAACATCAGAGGTGAGCGAAGACTAAGCAGGGGTTATGTGGTAGAAGTAACTGTTCACAGTTTCAGATATTTTTATTTCTTAGTATAAATGATCATTATAATTTCTAGGTTTTGTCACGTGAAGGCTATCTTTACTGTACTTATTTTTGATATTATAATTTTTGTTGAGTTCTTATACTCCACTGTTCTGTAATTACCACTTTTTTAATACCAATGAATATAGAGTAGAGTGCCCCTAATATGGGATACCTTTTTTTTAACCCTAATATTAATTTTAATACATCAATAAATCTACAAAGTTTTTAAATCAAAACAAATAATAGGCTATAGAGAATCATATATTAAACCAAAATAAATCATTGCCACATGTTAAAAAATAAAATTTAAGTTTTTCGAAAAATGGTCAATTTACGTTGACAAAAATAATGTTCCTAATACCGGATAGGGTATCCGATATTAGGATAACGATATAAAACTAGCCATCGAGGCAGAAATCACAAATGTGTGTCTTCTTTGTTTATATTGGCACAGTCTGCATGAGCCCACCTGAAACATTTTGAGCACTGAATCCATTGTTCACCCAAGGTATCTTCAGAGAAGAGTCCAGAACAAAACACACATTCTCCTTCCTCTTCCCCAATGTCACAGTCCATGTCAGAATCATCATCTAAAATTAGTACTTCATCTTCTTCATATAAACTAAAAGATTCGTCATTATTAACACTAGTCTTTCTAACCTTCGTTATCATTGTCTTTTTAGCAATAGATTTTCCTTTCTTTTGATTTGTTTTTTTAGAAGGATTACATTTGTCTGTTTTCAATTTCGGAATTCCCTTTGAAGTACTTTTTTTTCTCTTCTGTTCTGACAAACTTCTTTCTAAGGCATCTTTATATGGGGTACTTGTAATCACGGCAGCAGATCCTTTTCTGGATTTTCTTTCTTTATCACTAGGGCCGCACTCTTGGATCTCTGGAAGTGGAAATGTTTGTAGGAGTAACATGCCTTGGAGGAGTCACACCCCTTGGAGAAGTCACATGCCTTGGAGGAGTAACATGCCTTGGAGGAGTAACATGCCTTGGAGGAGTAACATGCCTTGGAGGAATCACTTGCTTTTGTTCTTCAGCATCAGATAGATTTGTAAATAGTCTATAGTATGAAAAAGTGCGAATGATGAATTTGTATTTAATTTTACATTGTGGTAACTGTAAGTAACAGTTTAGTTTTTTAAATTGTAAATTTAAATTGCTTTTTCAGTTACTTTTTTTATGTTTTGAACTCATAATTGTGTTACATAAATCAAAACAATCGATATTTTTAAGTTTTATAGTAAATTTTCATTAATTAAAACAAAAATTCTAGCTTCAATATGTCGTAGAAAATGTCTGTAAATATAATGCACGTGTGCGGGATATGAACACCTTCACTATTTACGTCCGCAGTTTTATCTCTAGGATTTAATTTTTGGAAAGCGATGCTCTTTCTCAAATTGATTTCAAACATTTATTCCGTTACTAGAACACTTTTCTGCTGTTAGTTTTAGGTTATTGTAGAACATGTAATTCACTTTCGTGTCATCATTTTTTTGGCGGATTTTTACAAGATGCTCCATAAATAAAAAAAGTGATAGGAATCATGATTGTATGACATTTTTTTTAAATTATGGTGACATTAGCATACCTCGTTCCTAAAAATTTAAATTTTACAGCAGTATATTCTTTCTGAACGAGTGTTATCTATACATAATTATCGGCAACAAAGCTAAAACATTTGCAAACTTTAAATATAAAATAATAAGCTAGCTATCAATCAATCAATTTTATCGATGGAAATTACAATGAATAATAATTAAACAATAAAAATCGCATTAAAAAAATTATATTGATTTTGAGATTGTATATAACAATTATAAAAATCATAATCATGTTATTGAGAATAACGAATATCCTGTATGATGGTTGAGATTGTATCATAGACTTTGATTTAAAAAAATGTAGATTGGAGGTAGAATGTTAAAAATTTGCAATTAAAATTAAAAAAAAAACAGAAATGTCTCTGGATGCTCCTCCTCTGAAGTTTACTTTACTAAATTCAGCCAGAGTTAATCAAATCAAAGTAATTTTTTTAAAAAACGATATATATCCAGTTTCTTATTACTTCAGACAAAAAACAATACAAATTCCTATAGAAAAGTAAAAAATAATGTAATTCATTTTGTATTTTGTCATTGGTCACCTAAATACATCTTTTTATATTGAAGTATTGAAAAAAGTAGCACAAATAGATGAGTTTGAAGAGGAAGAATATTAAGTTATACAGTGCCACCTAACCAACAACATCTCCGTCTTCTTTAATCTTAGTTTAAATTTAAACTTGTACAGGACACGACAATTTGATAATAATCAAATGAAAACGTGAGCGGTCAATATTAAAATAGAGTTACTTTGAGAAATATGTATTTATAATTATTGCACAGGGTGGTCTATTAGATACACAAGGATTCTATTTTAACAAACGAGAAAACACCAAAAAACTATACTCGGACACGTGTTTCAATAGCTAAGCTATCATCATCAGCGAACCGATACAGTTTAGAGTTCCATTCTTTTGAAGGATTCTGTGTTTCATTTGGAGAAAAATTAATTGAATACTTATATAAAAACTATAAATATTTATCTTTTTCTTTAGACAGTGAATTGTTTGTTTTATTTAAATCAACAATACTATATTATAAAATGTAGCACTTGGAACTCATTGAAGAAATTGGAGTACATAATATACTTGCGTTTTATTTACAAACTAATACCCTACTTTAAAACAATAGATTAAGTGAACAAAATTATTAAATTAAAATAAAGTTTAACACAAGTTTTGACATTTAACGTTTATATTCACATATTACACTGCTTGGATTCGTACTTTCGTGTTTACAATTTCATATTTATTGGTCTAACAAAATGTACTCCACTAAATCTCAAGAATCGTCTCTACAATTTCTTACAGCAGCTCTGCCAGTAGAGTTTGCACCCAGGTTCACTTTGTGCCTCCTGACTGTAATCCTAATTGACTTATAGCTATCGGTAGAGAGCACACACTAATATAAAACCTGGTCCTCAAAAAATGGGGGTTGCGACAGTAGGTCATCACTCTAATACCCATAAAAACTTAAAAATACCATTAATCTGCCTCGGACACATAATGGAAAAGACAACGACTTGTTATGGAAAGGACTATGAGTATGGGAACATGGAACGTTCAGAGTATAGTAATTTAAAGGAATAAAATAATTTTAGAAATAATGAAATATGATTTAGATGTTATAGTGTTATTTGAATCAAAATGTTAGAGTTGGGGTCATGAACACTTCCACTTTTGGTTTAAAATAGAAAAACATGTCAAGCTTGTTCTGGAATACAAAGTGTCTCGCCGGGAAGTGCCATTAGCCGTGAACGGAAAAGTATAGATAGAAAAAAGTTGAAAATTTGGAGAATGACTAAAACTAATAGGACCTCAACTAAAATATTTTTAGTCTTCTGACCCTTCCTGTTGTACCGGAAGTCATCTTGCATTTTCGGATTCTACGTCAAATTTTAGGGCCACTTTGTATAACATTCTCTATAGCTGGGAGTTATAGATTTCGAGATATTAATTTTTTTAGTAAAATTTTTACGGATGCAAAAGTTTACGAAAATATCTCTAACTCTTTATAAATATATAACTCCCTTCAGGGAATGTTATACAAAGTGACCCTAAAATTTGACGTAGAATCCGAAATGCAATAATATATAAGGCGTTCCATTTAAAATAACGAAGTTGATGTCGACTTCTGGTACAACCGAAAGTGTCAGAAGAACAAAAATATTTTAGTTGGGTTTGCTTTATTGGTTTGTTAGTCATTCTCCAAGTTTTTAAATTTTTTCTATTTATATTTTTCCGTATACGGCTAATGGCAGTTCCCGGTGAGACCTTGTATTGATTAAGAAACAACTAAAAAGTTAGGTCTTGCCATGGCAGGGTTGAGGAGCCAGAAAATTTCCTTGTACTAGTCGTCTTAAGGGATGTGATCTGCAACAGCAAACTTTAATTATTATTTATGGTACTCGTAAGGAAAGCAGTCTTAGGGTGTTTGAATTTGAAGGGATACGATATGTCGTAATCAATGGCTTTGCGGATGAGCGGATTAGAGTGGGTTTTGTTTTTCATGATGTGAGAGATGGTGAGGTGGGTAAGTTGTGCTAGGATGGGGTTGTCGTCGTGATCTAGGTTGTCATTTCACAAGTATCGGGGAGCGTTAAAGGTAAGACAGAGGGCTTTGGTTTGGATGGTCTGAAGTTTTCGGATGTGGATGGCGGTGGCGTGACTCTAGACGAGAGATGTGTAGAGAATGATTTATGATGAATTTGTAAAGGAGAACTTTGTTTCTGGTGATAAGGAACTTTGACGGCATAAAGAGGTGCGAGCGACTTGAGGAAGCCTCCGGCTTTTGTTAGAGACCGATTGGATGTAGGTACAAACATCAGGCCGTTATCAAAGATAACGCCAAGGTATTTGGTAAATTTCGTTCTTAGGTGGGAGTATCGAGGATGGTTGGTCATTAGGTCGGTGCTTGAATTTGCGGGAAAAGATTACTGCAGCACTTTTTTCTGCGTTAATGGAAATAAGCCAGTCAGTAAACCAGGTTCCTATGGCGTCCAGTGCGGATTGTAAGTAGTTATTTAAGTGTTTGGATTCCCAAGATCGCGTGAGGATGGCGTTGTTGTCGCCATACAGAGCCAGAGTTCGGTACGTGGGGTTTTTGGAATGTCGTGGGTGTAAGTATTGAATATTATAAGTGAAAGACTGAACTCCGGCGGTGAGTGGATTAATCTTGAGTGGATGTTGGAACGGATAAGTGTGTAGACAAAGTCAGCGTCAAAAGTCTTTAAAATGTCGAAGAATACTGCCCCGACGGCCATGGATTAATAGCAGTATTCGGTTACGCGTAAGAGTTGTTGGGTTATGTGGTGGTTTAGTCTGAAACCAAATTTTTTGTTGGGTAGGATTATTCTTTTAGCGATTTTTGAAAGAGCGGGAAGTAAACTGATCTTTTAAAGGTTTTGGGATTTCTATGACTACCAGTCTGCGGGGAAGTAGCCTAATCTTTGTATGGAGTTAATGACTGCGGCAACGAATGCTATATGTTTACGTGGGAGACGGTGGATCATGAAGTTTGTGATTTAATCAGGACCTGGAGCTTTACGTTTGCGAAAGGAACGTCTGATTTGGCAAATTTTGGTAAGAGATTTAGGTGTAATTGGATCGTCGTCATGGTTGTTTAGTAGAAAAATTTTTCTTTTTTAAATCTTCGAAGGGGTGTAACTTTTCAGGCGAGAAGTTTTTTGAAAAAAATTTATACCAAATACCCACTTTAATGTTCATCACAGAATCACCCCTTAAAATTTTTCTGTGTTATTTAGATACACTCCGTATATATTTAGTATTAATTATGCAAGTACATAACTACTCCTTATTGAAGGCTCAGTTTCTGCGAAAACCACCAGTTAATATAATTTAGGTTATATATAAGAATTGTATGGCCAATCGACCCAAGAATTATAGGTTTGTATTTAACCTTCATGCGGGCGCATGCACGATAGATTACCGTCATCGCCATTTAAGCAGGGAAATTCGTTTTCTAAACGGTCATTGGTAAGCGAATAGGGAGTGTGTTCTCTACTTCACATTATTTGTTCATTTTGAGTGGATTTTTGATAGTTACCTATGGGTCAATAGTAAGTATGATTGCATTTTTTCAGGTATTCGCACTTACCTGATTGTAGAAGTAGAAGGATTCTGGCCCTTTTAGACCAGCGTGCAGATGAAGAACCACAAACAGAAACTGATGATCCAGAAAACATCGATTTTGACCCTCAAGTGATTCACGTAGATAAACAGCACAGTAACTCTGAGGTTAAATTAGTGGACCCCTCATTTTTCGAGGAAATTGTAGATTTCAGTGACCAACGTGAGTCAGAAATTTCAGTCTTTGTTGGAAAAGATAACGATACATTGTGGGCTAGTAAACCTCTTTGGATTACAGAAAGAAACAAGATCAAAGAACATAATGAAAACAATTCCTGGTTTCAAAGGAGAAGCTACAAAATGCAAATCTAAACTAGATTGTTTTCTTCAAATCATTTCGTTGGAAATGATTGATGACATAGTAAAATACACTAATATTTTTATTGCTAAGAGGCTAGCTAAACGTATGGAATTGTCTGAGAATCCGATACGCGAGAGAGAGTACAAACCGACCCCAAAGCAGAAACAAAAATAGTTTTTGGAGCTTTGTTCTTGATTGGAGTAAACTGCGGCAACAGTGCAGATTTTTCTAAATTTTTGACAAAAAATGGGATAGGACTAACAAATTGAGAGCTAGTTTTAGTGAGAGTTTTCACTTGATGCTTTTTTTTTAAATTCCTTGATAATTGCAATGCAGGATTCTATTTGGGAGAGTGTGTAACTGTCGATAAAATGTTGGTAGCTTTTCGCAGACGCTGCAAGTTTAATTAGTATAATGCTCAAAAACCGGTTAAGTACTGTTTAAAAATATACGCTCTCTGCGACTCTCAAATCTTTTATACGTATAATGAACAAGTATATTGTGAAACTTAACCACCTGAGTCTTACGATACTTCCAATAAACCATACGATATCGTGAAGAACTTGACTGAACCTTTAAAGCGGACAAATTGAACAATATTTATTATCATTTAGCTTGACATTTATAGGAACAATGCAAAAGAATAAGGTGGAAATTCCACGACAATTTGTGACGGCAAACAAAAATCTTGTTCCTGGCAATCATTTATTTGGTTGTAATGACAAAGCAGCTCTGATCTCTTTTGCTACAAAAAAGAAGAACGTTGTTGTAGTTCATTCAACATTGCATGGCGGAAATCAGATCGATGATAAAACCGGGAAACCTACTCAGATAACAGATTACAACGCTATGAAAGGAGTGGACACAGTTGATCTCATGTATTCAAAAATCTCCACTTCTAGAAGAATTAATAGGTGGCTAATAGCTATTTTCTTTAGATTTCTTGACATTGCTGGGATAAATTTGATGAGGATTTATTAGATGAATCATCTCTTCCCAAGATGTGTTTATCTCAAAGATTTAGCCATGCAATTGATGAATGAAATTTTGAGAAAACGGGCAAAAATTTTAAATCTTCCAAAAGATTTATCTATTTACCTGAAAAAATTCTATACAAACGTCGTTTTAGTTTCATTTGTGGGTCAAGAAAAAACAAGATAACGAAACTATCTTGTCATTCTTATGAAAAGAGCGTTGGTCAAAAACATTCGCAGCATAGATGTGACCATTGCGCAATGTCAAACGAAACATCCGAGGTGAGCGAAGACTAAGCAGGGGTTATGTGGTAGAAGTAACTGTTCACAGTTTCAGATATTTTTATTTCTTAGTATAAATGATCATTATAATTTCTAGGTTTTGTCACGTGAAGGCTACCTTTACTGTAATTATTTTTTGATATTATAATCTTTTGTTGAGTTCTTATACTCCACTGTTCTGTAATTACCACTTTTTTAATACCAATGAATATAGAGTAGAGTGCCCTAATATGGGATACCTTTTTTTTTAACCCTAATATTAATTTTAATACATCAATAAATCTACAAAGTTTTTAAATCAAAACAAATAAAAGGCTATAGAGAATCAAATATTAAACCAAAATAAATCATTGCCACATGTTAAAAAATAAGATTTAAGTTTTTCGAAAATGGTCAATTTACGTTGACAAAAATAATGTTCCTAATACCGAATAGGGTATCCGATATTAGGATAACGGTATAAAACTAGCCATCTAGGCAGAAATCACAAATGTATGTGTCTTCTTTGTCTATATTGGCACAGTCGGCATGAGCCCACCTGAAATATTTTGAGCACTGAATCCATGGTTCACCCGAGGTATCTTCAGAGAAGAGTCCAGAACAAAACATACTTTCTCCTTCCTCTTCCCCAATGTCACAGTCCATGTCAGAATCATCATCTAAAATTAGTACTTCATCTTCTTCATATGAACTAAAAGATTCGTCATTATTAACACTAGTCTTTCTAACCTTCGTTGTCATTGTCTTTTAGCAATAGATTTTCTTTTCTTTTGATTTGTTTTTTAGAAGGATTACATTTGTTTGGTTTCAATTTCGGAATTCCCTTTGAAGTACTTTTCTTTCTCTTCTGTTCTGACAAACTTCTTTCTAAGGCATCTTTATATGGGGTACTTGTAATCACGGCAGCAGATCCTTTTCTGGACTTTCTTTCTTTATCACTAGACTTGTAAAATGAAGTGATCGGCAAAGGCCTAATATCTTCGGGCCGCACTCTTGGATCTCTGGAATTGGAAATGTTTGTAGGAGTAACATGCCTTGGAGGAGTCACACCCCTTGGAGAAGTCACATGCCTTGGAGGAGTAACATGCCTTGGAGGAGTCACTTGTTTTTGTTCTTCAGCATCAGATAGATTTGTAGCTGCAATTCGGTCACCTTCCGCTTGATGGTGAATAGCAAAGTCGTGCTCTCGAAAAATGTGCTTATTAAATGGAAAGATACCGCTCTTTCGAAAACCATTTATAGTGATTTCAGCTGTAGTACATCTTACATACGCTCTTCCAAGCAATTCGCAAACTTGATAGCTGGTGACCACTCTTCCAGGGTTGTTTCTCAGCCAATTTTCAATCTCCTGTGAGTAATAGGTTTTAAGAGGACCAATGAATGCAAGGTCCAGCGGCTGCATTTTGTGAGTAGAATGCGGCGGGAGACATACAATAACCACATGGTTCTGTCGCGCCAAGTTTATCGTGTCAAGGTTTCGCGTATGGGAGTAGTAACCGTCCAAGATTAATAAAACAGGATCAGCTTTACTTGGTTTAGCGTGGCTAATAAAATGTTGTAACCAATTGGTAAAAATATGGCTCTGCATCCAGCCAAACACATGGCAGGCAGCAATTGTCCCTGGTGGAGCGTCATTGAGTAATCCTGCCTTCATGTTTTTTCGGGGAAATATGACCATTGGAGGCACATAACCACCAGCCGCATTCATACAGGTAACCACCGTCACTAGTGGTCCTCTTTCTGCAGAGGTAATTGCCCCTACTTGCTTTTTACCTTTTAAAGGGATTATCCTGGTATGCTTGGATTGTACAGACGTTATACCTGTTTCATCTATGTTGTATATTCGACAGGGATTGAATTTTACCTTCTCTATCGCAGGTTCCAAAATTTAAAAAAGAGATTTACATTTTCTTCTGTGAATCCCTTGATTCGGGCAGTTGATAAACCCTGTGGTCTCCTAAACGTTAGTTCAGGGTGCCTTTTTAAAAACGAACGCAACCATTTGTAACCTGCTCTTTCCTGATTCTTTGAAAACCTATGTTTTAAATTGTTCCGAATGGCTAATTGAAAGGCTAATCTTTGAATATCAGAAGCTCGCAATCCGTAAAAGCTTTTATCCATTTCTAGACAATAATCAACCAAATCCGCTTCAATTTCTTTAGGCAACACTGGTGGACGTCCTAGATTGGTTTGAATAAGCTCTTCAGGTGACTTTATTTTGTTTTTTACGTAATCTTCCAACGTGCTCTAGGATACTTTAAAAGTTCTTGAAGCTAGCAAGTATCCCATTTCTTTATTTTTAACCGCAGTAACAGCTGCAGGCATGGATTTACTATCCCACGTCTTTCGTTTTTGTTTGGGTTTCAATGACATTTTATTTCTAAAATTAAGAAAAGTGTAAGATAGAAAATTAAATGAGCAAGTGTAGCACAAGGATTATAGCATAAATCTATCTTTTTGTCGACGAAAATATACAAATTTAGTTATTAATAAGGCCTTAGCTACGTAGAGATTATATAGACAGATAAGAAATATTTTGTCCTAATATCGGATATCTGATATTAAGACAACGTGACCATCCGATATTAGGCAAATTGTTTCCTGTTGAAGGTCAAAGTCATGGAACAAAGAAAACTATAATAATCCATTGTTCGCATGCACTGAATTGAAATAGACATATTATAGACTAACTTAAACTACAGAGACAAATTTAAAAACTTACCTGAATGTCTAAAAATTACGTTTCTAACTAGCACGTGTAAAAACTCGGAATGTGACAGTTCGGTATAAGTGACTCTAGAGCCATCTATGTTTTATCAGATACACTAAAATATTATTCGGTGGCTTGGGTTAAGTCCCATGCTAAACTGTAGACAGGTTTCTTCGTAATCAGATGACAGATTTCTTTAAAACAGAACTATCCGATATTAGGGCACTTTACTCTATCAAATAGTGTTAAAATTTGAGATTTTATTGTGGATTTACAAAATAATAGAATCTTACTTTTGGAATACTTCTGGCTATTATTCTCATAGTCAGCATGGCAGTACCTAGCTACTTTACCGAATCCACACAACAAGGCAGTACGTAAACATCACAATCGCCATTTTCTTTGCCCACTTTGCAAAGTATACCTTCTCCATCAGTTCATAATAATGTTCAAAGTCAAAATGAGTCAGTCACCGATATTTTTTTTTTGAAACTTTGTAAACTTTTATTGTCTATTTCTCTTTCGACGACATTGACGATACCATGCCATTACTACAAAGGGTGCAGCAATATTTTTACCCGCCATTTTCAAAAGAACTAAAAAGGTTGTGTACGTACGTAGTACGTAGACAAACTACCGCGTCACGGGAAAATATGGTTTCGTTTGAATGCTTCGCATTAAAATGTATGTACCACTCCATCCCGGGGCCGTTTTTTTCACGTCAGTAGCAAGCGGTTTTCGGTAAAAATATCGCTCGTGAAGAAACCCCGCCACCTGAAAATATTTCTCTTGCAGAAATCTCGTACCGTGTGAACCCCTCATTGAAAAGTATACGCTACCAAATCGAGGCGGGACGACATATTTCCCGAGACGAAAAAATCTCGAACCGTCTGAACCGGGTCTTTAGTTAAAAAACTACGCGTTCTACGCAGATCACTCTGCGCACAACAAGTGAATGATCTGAACATATCACAATTCCTATATACAAGGTTTATGTTCTTCTGCTCCCTCTCGTCAGTTCAGCAATTAGCACAAGGGGGCAGCATTTTACATAAGCTAAATTAATTTTTTTCGTAATTCTCGTTTTATTTACTAATTAGGACAATAAAAGAGTTGTAGCAAACTCAGACATTCCTAGAATTTAATCTATTATAATCTTGTTATATTAAGATACGCATTTGTATATTTCGTATTTTATGATTGGCGCAAAAACTTAAATAAATAATTAAATAAATCAATCGCTTGTTAATACAAAAAATAAACAAGTAACACTGCAATTAATTATCTATAATATAAAAAATCAATAGACTAGTGAAAAGGAATACCGCGATACTAATTTTTACTTGTTCAAAAAAGGTGTTAATGAAACCCCCAGAAGCCGCAATGATGGACTTCCACAAACGAATTCAGTATAAAATTAATGTTAACAGTTAATGTATCAATATGATTTACGATTATTTATTAAACAACTACAAAAAATGGAAATGTGAATCTCATTGTCACGTGCAAATTACACGACCAATTTAGCAAATTATTCTACTTCTTGTAATACGTGCTAATTTTCAAGGGCCGCCTTGTTAAATATGAAAAGACTTACATAACCCGAAGTTGTAAAAATACAATGTCTGCTTTAATCGATCGTGCAAACAAAAGTAAAATCTCACATGTTCTAATTTCCAAACTACAATGTCGTAACGTAATCAAGTGAGAATATAAACGATTAAAGAATTGTAAGTGTAAGTATGTACATAATTAAGTATGCAAACTGGCTCGTGCTACCAACTTACATTCATAAGAATTTTAAACGTTTCCCTTGAACTTATTTTACTTGAAATGAGAATAACTTCTTTCCCATGTCATTCAGAAATTGTACAAAGTGTTCCTTTTACTTTTGCATTTGCCCGCTCTTCTGTTTTATAAGTTATATAAATCTAACAATTGTATGAGAAATTATACCGGTTCTAATTGCATATTGGATCTTTACAATCCCATTTGATGGTCACTAGCACTAATTACTTTAAATAACCCAAGGATGTAGTCTATGCGGCTGTTAGGCGCGTCTACTTATTAAAAATCATTTTTTGTTGCCTTTTTTACTTCTACTAATAACATCTAACACAATTGATTCGATTATTTGTAAATAATTAATAATGATAATAAGCAAAAATAATTGTGAAAAACAATTAATTCTCAAAGATTACTTAATAATATCATCATACTATTGATGTAATTGCATCACCGCATGAACAAGTGTAAAATTTATAAATAATGATTTTAATTTAAGGTAACGTGTTCGTATTACCTTGGAAATACTTCATCTGGTATAAATTACAAGTAATTTTTTTAGAGATATTTATTAAAATACGGATCTAATTCATCAAAGGTTTTAGAAGCAGAGCCTTTCATCTATTTTAATTAATCATCGTGCATCAAGTTAAAGAACCGTTTATTTTTGTAAACGTTAACATAATAGAATATTATTTTAACGAATGCAAATGCTGGTAATAAATTATATTTTTATACAGTTAGTGATTCATTCATGATCAATACGGAAGGGATTGTTTCCATAATAAAATACAACACAATGTACAAGAAGCGTAAACGTCTGCAGATCTTTATTGTACGTCTAATGAATTCATTGTTGAGGAATTTCAATTAACTCGGTGCGTCTTTAAGAAAATTCTCATATTTATTTTTAGATCGGTCTCTATATCTCCTATTAGTCATTAACATCACGAAAATGTAAACTAAGATCCAGGATCTCACAACAGTCTGATGTAATCGTATTTTTGTCTAACGAAAATTATTCTTTATTTTTAGTATAAGTTGCACAAATGGGATTTACCAATTGAATCGTAAAATACATAAAAACTTGTAATGGACTTGTAAAATATAGTTGTAGTTATTTATTACTTATTGCTTAAAGCAATTAATATACTAGAATATAATCTATTCACACACTAATTAAAGAGCTTTCACGTTAACTCGACGAATTAAGATAAGTGTAGTTTTAAAATATATCTATAACAATGAGTTTAATTAATCTTTACTCTTACATTTTTCTTTTCATTACCGTTTTATTTTTAGTTGTAGTTCATTATAAAGAACATAAATTTATTAAAACTTCTATACATCTTTTGAATGCCTTAAAGTAGTACTTCTTTCACAAATCGACTTGTTATAATCAACACAATTTCTTATTGCACTTCAGGTAGACTTGGATAAGTGTGAATGCTTTGTTCAAGTGATGAATTATTGTCACAAATATAAGTACTATCAGGTTACCAGTTCATAGCAATAGTATATAATGTAACATTCGTCTTTTCACGTAGACAAATTAACGAGAAGGAGAAGAATCTTTTTGATTTCAGTTACCCCATAAATAGGGGGTTAGTGCTAATTCTAAATTAATTTGAACATTGGAATAATTTTACTGTTACAAAATATTGCTATGATAGAGTCTTTTGTTTTAAAATTTTATTATAGATTTATTTTTCCAATCTCAACAAATAAATGTTTCTCTTGTATCTCAGGGTTTAATTTTACCAGGTAGAAATTATGCTTTGTATGTGTAATCTAAATCAACATTTGCTTTAACTTTAATAACAATCAACTTCTTTGGTCAGAAATAATAATTTGCCTTTTTATTTTTTTAGATCAAAGGAAAGGAACACCAACTGCAGCGTTTATTTAACCAACAGAAAAACACCAAAAACTGCACCAAAAACTTTACTCGGACACGTGTTTCAACAGCTAAGCTGTCATCAACAGCGATACCGATACCAAAATTAAAAACAACGGGAAGCTTATATATACTATCTGCTTATCACGCATCGTTAAACTTAATTGATTCTTAGATAAGCTTAAATACTTCCGAAAATCTAATGGACCGTTATCATCATAATTCATAAGCAAATTTCTGTTTTTAAAAATTTCTAAACTTTCATAAGAATCAAGTTTGTTTTTATTATCTACCCTCTTAATTAATTCAATGTCGCCTCATCTATGGCCATTTTCAAGCATATGCATGGCAACACTGGACCTATCTGTGCGACCTCTAGTAGTAACAACTTGCAAAATCTTTTAGGCAATCCGAAAGACCCAATAGAAATGTGTGATAAATCGGGAATATATAAAATTAATTGTAAAGACTGTAACCAAGTATATATAGGGCAAACCAAGACACCTATTAAAACTCGTTTTAAAGAGCACTTAGCTCATGTCAAATATCATCGCACAGATAGGTCCAGTGTTGCCATGCATATGCTTGAAAATGGCCATAGAGTAGGCGACATTTAATTAATTAAGAGGGTAGATAATAAAACGAACTTGATTCTTATGAAAGTTTAGAAATTTTTAAAACAGAAAGTTGCTTATGAATTATGATGATAACGGTCCATTAGCATTTTCGGAATTATTTAAGCTTATCTAAGAATCAATTAAGTTGAACAATGCGTGATAAGCAGATAGTATATGTAAGCTTCCCGTTGTTTTTAATTTTAGTATCAGTATCGCTGATGATGACAGCTTAGCTGTTGAAACACGTGTCTGAGTAAAGTTTTTGGTGCAGTTTTTGGTGTTTCTGTTGGTTATTTTTTTAGAGCCTCGTTAATCAAACACAACACACGATGTACCAAACACAAAAAAACCCCTAATTATAAACAAAATTTTATTAGTAATTACAAATGCCGTATTATTTCAAACCGGCATCATTGGTTTTTCTTTTTAAATCAAAGACACGTGTTTCGGTGAATCATTCGTAACGCAACCGCTATATGGTGGGACGTTAACCCGGGCGTTATGACAAATTATTTACAAAAATTCCTAACACTAACTTAAACTACTACAAATTAAATGTGATCTTGGTCATCGGTATCACAAGTTGTTACGGTTTTATTTTATACACTAAATAAAGGTGTGTCGTGAGCAATATGTCATCACGGAATATAGAACGAGGAAACGTATGTCGCGATTAATACGTTACGACGAAAGTCATATTTGACGCGCATTCTGCAAATTTTCGATTAGTTGAAAATAAATATCAAATTTTATTTCCAAAACGAAACCCAACATCTTGTAACTATTACCTTTTTGCTGGAAACTGGTAGGATTTAAAAGATCATTAATTAAAAATTACGCGAGATTGAAATGCGTTAACAGATTTCCAATAACAGTTGGTTAAGTTTTATTCGTCTAAACCTACCGTAAGTACTCGTTCTTTTTTTTTCTTTGTGCAATTTTTAAATGCCACGTGGGATCCTTTTAGAGTTTACGTTTCCGATTCTCTGCGTCTCTAGATAACTTCCTGGATTTGTATTTGAGTGGCCGATTGAAATATTCCCTTTTTCTACATAGTACCGCACCACCAGTAGCTGCGTCAGACAGCTGGAGGTATCATGGAATGCGCGAGAAGGATGTCGGTTTCGACAATGTCCATGGCAGACGCAGCGATGGCACGTGTTGTGTTGGCGGGTGTCGTCATGGCAGGCGTGATGTGGCGGACTTGTTGTCGTTGACGGGCGTGTTGTCGGGCGGCGGTTGGAGCGGCAGCGAGCATAGCGGGCTCAGTGAAAGTTGCGTTCAAGACGTAGCGTAGGTATAAAAAAAAATTTTGCGATTATACCTGATGTTGTTGCCGTGTTGCTCCTTGTTGAATGTTTGCCTTTCTTTGATTTGATCACGTCGGGGGTCACCACTGTGGCGTTTAAGGTGTATATTCTAAACGCCGGGTTGAATCAGAGAAAGAATATGGACGAATCGGTTTTGATTTCCGCGTTTCCTACGTAATACGCGGATGTAGATTTTGTGTGGATTGAGATGGGGTTGAGACGTCAACCCCACAACGTAATTATTTTATAATTTTTTTCTATCTTCAATTGTAAAAGTTTCGTTAAAATAATATCCGTGCAAAAAAGTCCCTCATTGCACCTGTATAATTAGATCTATTGAATAATCTGTACCTTTGTAACAAATGAAGATATTAAAAAAAAATTATTTATTCATTTATATTAGAATACATTAAAGTTTTCATTTAAACAACAAAACAACAGGAATATCCTAAAAAAGTTTTCATAAAGAAATACAAAATTAAAGAATAATGTTCTAACTTCTACTCGTATATAAAGATTAAATTAAATAAAAATTAAAATAAAAATATAGATGTACATGTATATTTATAGTTATTTACAACAAACATGTTTATAACAAGAGTAGATATAATTGTTTCAAGTTAATTTGGGTATGTTTTTTTTTTAAATTCATTGAAACTAATTCCAAATATAATATACAAGCTCAAAGTATAAGTGATTTAACTGAAATGGGAGTAAATAAATTGTGTTTTCTCGCATTACTAGATCTCGGTACTTGAAACATAATTAAATTTACCAAATCAGAACTACCCACAAAATTATTACAAATCTTGTACAAAATATTTAACGGACTTTGCTTTCTTCCACCCTCCAGTTTAGTTACTAACTAAGTCCCTTAAGTTTTGGTGGGGAAGTCCCTGGGACAAGTCAAATTATTCTTCTTATATCGTAAGAATTTATTCTGTGCAGTTTTAATTTTTTTGGAGTATTTTTTTGTTGAAAAGTTTCAAATAATTGAACAGTACTCTACTTTGCTACTAATAAACGAGAAATAGAGATATAAAATTAATTTAGTTTCTTTAAAACAAAAAGTTGATTGTTTTATTAGCCCCATCATTTTATACAAACTAGCTATAATATCATTAATATAATTATTAAAATTAAATTTCTTATTAAAAATAATACCAAGATCCTTTATATACTGAACTCTTTTAAGCTCTGAGGTTCGTATATAACATGTAGTCAACTCAGTAGTCTTCTTTCTACTTATAGATAATACACTGCACTGCATTTATCAATATTGAAATAAAATTCATTTATTAAACACCAACTACTTAACAAATTTAAATCATTTTGAAGAATAAATAATGTCGTTATTTCTATCGATTCTACAATAAAATTTTGTATCATCTGTATATAAAAGACATTGAGATTCAAAATTTTCTGGTAAAACGTTGATAAAAATCAAAAAATGAAATAGTCCTAATTTGGACCTTTGAGGAATTTCTGAGTTTGGAATAAAAGAAGAAGAAATAAAATTTAGAAAAGATACAACACATTCCCTGCCTTAAAGATAAGAAGCAAAAAACTTTAAAACTCCTTTGGAAGCTCCAAGATTACTAAATTTCTTAAGCAAATTATTATAAAAATCAAATCAAAAGCTTTGCAAGAGTCTGAAAAGATTATATCAACAACCTCCCTATTGTTCAGAACTTTAGACACATATTTTGGAGTGCGCGAGAAGAATGTCGGTTCCGACAATGTCCATGGCAGACGCAGCGATGGCACGTGTTGTGTTGGCGGCTGTCGTCATGGCAGGCGTGATGTGGCGGACTTGTCGTTGACGGGCGTGTTGTCGGGCGGCATTTGGAGCGGCAGCGAGCATAGCGGGCCCAGTGGAAGTTGCGTTCAAGGTATAAAAAAAAATTTTGCGATTATACCTGATGTTGTTGCCGTGTTGCTCCTTGTTGAATGTTTGCCTCTCTTTGATTTGATCACGTCGGGGGTCACCACTGTGGCGTTTAAGGTGTATATTCTAGACGCCGGGTTGAATCAGAGAAAGAATATGGACGAATCGATTTTGATTTCCGCGTTTCCTACGTAATACGCGGATGTAGATTTTGTGTGGATTGAGATGGGGTTGAGACGTCAACCCCACAACGTAATTATTTTATAATTTTTTATCTTCAATTGTAAAAGTTTCGTGAAAATAATATCCGTGCAAAAAGTCCCTCATTGCACCTATATAATTAGATCTATTGAATAATCTGTACCTTTGTAACAAATGAAGATATTCAAAAAAAATTTATTTATTCATTTATATTAGAATACATTAAAGTTTTCATTTAAACAACAAAACAACAGGAATATCCTAAAAAGTTTTCATAAAGAAATACAAAAATTAAAGAATAATGTTCTAACTTCTACTCGTATATAAAGATTAAATTAAATAAAAATTAAAATAAAAATATAGATGTACATGTATATTTATAGTTACATACAACAAACATGTTTATAACAAGAGTAGATGTAATTGTTTCAAGTTAATTTGGCTATGTTTTTTTTAAATTCATTGAAACTAATTCAAAATATAATATACAAGCTCAAAGTATAGGTGATTTAACTGAAATGGGAGTAAATAAATTGTGTTTTCTCGCATTACTAGATCTCGGTACTTGAAACTTAATTAAATTTACCAAATCAGAACTACCCACAAAATTATTACAAATCTTGTACAAAAAATTTAACGGACTTTGCTTTCTTCCACCCTCAAGTTTAGTTACTAACTAAGTCCCTTAAGTTTTGAGTGGGGAAGTCCCTGGGACAAGTCAAATTATTCCTCTTATATCGTAAGAATTTATTCTGTGCAGTTTCAATTTTTTGGAGAATTTTTTTGTTGAAAAGTTTCAAATAATTGAACAGTACTCTACTTTGCTTCTAATAAACGAGAAATAGAGATATAAAATTAATTTAGTTTCTTTAAAACAAAAAGTTGATTGTTTTATTAGCTCCATCATTTTATACAAACTAGCTATAATATCATTAATATAATTATTAAAATTGAATTTGTTATTAAAAATAATACCAAGATCCTTTATATACTGAACTCATTTAAGCTCTGAGGTTCCTATATAATATGTAGTCAACTCAGTAATCTTCTTTCTACTTATAGATAATACACTGCACTGCATTTATCAATATTCAAATAAAATTTATTTATTAAACACCAACTACTTAACAAATTTAAATAATTTTGAAAAATAAATACGTCGTTATTTCTATCGATTCTACAATAAAATTTTGTATCATCTGTATATAAAAGACATTGAGATTCAAAATTTTCTGGTAAAACGTTGATAAAAATCAAAAAATGAAATAGTCCTAATTTAGACCTTTGAGGAATTTCTGAGTTTGGAATAAAAGAAGAAGAAATAAAATTTAGAAAAGATACAACACATTCCCTGCCTTAAAGATAAGAAGCAAAAAACTTTAAAACTCCTTTGGAAGCTCCAAGATTACTGAATTTCTTAAGCAAATTATTATAAAAAATCAAATCAAAAGCTTTGCTAAAGTCTGAAAAGATTATATCAACAAGCTCCCTATCGTTCAGAACTTTAGACACATATTTTGAAAAAATTAATAAATTGGTTTCAGTTAATCTTCCTTTACAAAAACCATGTTGTTTAGGAAAATCTGTTGTTTAACGCTGCTAAATAAAATTTTGTATGTTATATTTTCAAAAACTTTACCCGAGCTATTAAGAATTAAGATTGGCCTATAATTTGAATTATCAGCTTTTTTGCTTTTTTAAAAACTAGAATTATTTAATTTTTTTCCACATGTTAGGGAAAATTCCTTGCTAAATAAATAAATTAAAAATATGTAACATTTTATCCGCTAATATTTCTTTAAATTTCTTGAAAAAAAAACTTGGAATACCATCAAGGTCACTACTTTTTTTGGATTTTAATTCATCAAAAGCTTCGTAAACGTCTTGTAAATTTATAATACCAAAATGAAAGTTTTGAATACTATTATTCGAATCCCATTGATACTCTACACAATAATCTGATATTTTAGGACTATGAACTGAATTAAAGTATTTAGCAAATGAATTTAAAATAATATTCTCTTTATATATTTCTGTTTTATCAAGTATTGTTTGGAATCACTTAAGTATACACCTCTGAGGAGCTCACAATAAAAGAGAAATGCGCACAGGTGTATTTTCGTGCGTGTATGCTACTGTACAGAATTACTTGGCTTTATCAATTCGAGTATTGAATTCTAAGTTATCGCTTAGATAACGATTTGCATTTATAACATTCAACCGTCGTCTCAGTTATCTGTTGGCATTGCTTCGTTTAGAATTTATATAATTATAATATGCCCTTTTAATAAGAAATTTAAGATTTCAACGAACATCTTTAAATCGAATTTCAAAAAAAGGTGAAAATTTCAATTTCTTTGCTAAAGTATTTTTGACTTTGGACATTTTTCTAAGTTCTTTATTGAACCAAGGGGGATATTTATTATGACATTTAATTATTTTTTTAAGAACAAATTTGTGAATAGCTTGATAAAGAATATGATAGAATTCCTCCACTAGGTGGTTTACCGATTTTATCTGAAAGAAGTTACTCCAATCGTAGTCGACCAAAAATTTTTTAATTTTTATTACATTTGCTTTATGACACTGAAAATATTCTAAATTTATATTTTGGTTTTTTATGTCTGATACATAATATGGATTCTCTGGGACTTGAAATTCCAGTGCTGGATGATATTTATCTTCAACAAGAAAAGGACAATTTTCATGACTCACTGTGTTGTCTATAATGTCAGTTAAAGCTAGATCCAATGTCTTTTCATACTTATTCAAAACATTATTTACCGAAACTAAATTCAAAAATGGCATAAATTTTTTTGTTGTAGTAATTTTGCAATTATCACTATATTTTGAAAGTCAGGAAGATTGAATCACTAACTATTACAAATTTGTAATTCCTTTTCCATAGATTGTTTAAATCAGAAAAAAATTCAGAAATTGTTGTTACAGTTAGATCGAAAGTATAAAGAACATATAAAAAAGTGACACCCGAAACAAAAATTTGGATATTTGCTTAACTAATCTAGGTCTCTTATCAAATTAAAGTTGTAGCTTAAGATCTTAGGTACAACTTTTGTTAGAAACTTTTTTGCATTCTTATTTTTTAAAAGTTATATTAAAAATAAAACGCAAGTAAATACAAGAGTGCACAGCTAACCACAGGTCACTTTGCGTTGAGAAAGGTTGCTTCATTAATTATACTATAGTTCAGCTTTCTAAATTCCAAATTTCATTTATTTCTTAATTTTTTCTAGAGCTTGAGAACATTTTGTGTGTATTGATTAGATTATAAAGGTTTTCACGTAAACTTAAAACGATCAAGACAATTTTAAGCGACATAAATTTAAACTAAAGTATTATTCAAACTCGAACGCGTTTATAAAACGATCATAATATTTGTTGTGTAAAAGTTGTGAAAAATTAATGTGTCAAACTAAATAAATGTGGACAGTACTTTATTTTCAGGAGAACTTTCAACTGAAAAGTTCTAAAACGTAACATTCAATCAGTATCAATGAGAAACAAATTAAATGCCAGCCGGCAAAAACAAATTTAATTTTATTAACAAACCCTGAGAAGATCAATTAGATTATGAAAAAAAATAATTGATCTAAATTTGTGGTACTTGCTGAAAATTAATCAAATATCATACCAATCTTTATTAATTACCCAAATCATCTCAATATTTATAACTAATCCAACGTAAGGCGGTTACATTTAGTAATTACCGCACAATCATTGCAATACCAAGTTAATGTTTAGATCAAAAAAGTTCCCCTTGGAACAAAAATTGTTGGCAGTGTAAAAGAACTGGGGGTGAGAAGAAAATCGAGTGCTCTAAGTGTTGTTTTTTGTATCATTGGAAGTGTGTCAACATTAGTAGTGTTGAAGCTGACTTTCTGGGTAAAAATTGGTTTTGTCTAAAGTGTCATAAAGATGGGAAGTTAAGTAGGTTAGAACCAGATTCTGCAGTCAATTCAAACACTATGGATGAGTTTAAAGACTTATTAAGTAAGTTTAAAAATGAATAATAGACAATCAGCAGAAAATAATTGCTCAATTAATGTGCGAAAATGCTGGCCTCAAAAAGTAAGTAAGTAACCTAAAATATGATTTGGACTCGGCTTATCAGGACTCACGCATGAACTCGGTCGAGATTCACGCCATGCACGTAGATAAAAAAGGCAGTTTGCTCTCTACTTTGTCCAAGCTTGCTGAAGTAATAAGTTTTCAATTGGATAAAACTATGCTTGATAGTTATTGCAGAGTAAAAAATTGGTGAAAGATTTGAATACTACTCATATGGGAATGCAAGTAAGCTGTCCATTGTACATCAATGAAACATTAACAATGGAGCGGCGGATTCTGCTTTCCAAAGCTCAGAAACTTAGAAGAGATCTTAAATGGAAATTTGTGAGGCAGACGGATTGTTCTGAAATAAAAGTATGTTCTAATTTAAATGAACCGAAAGCTATTTTTCCAACTAGTCATGTAAATGTGTATTAATAATAGTTCAAGTTTAAAAGTTTATTACCAGAATGTCCGCGGTCTTAGAACTAAAACTAAACATTTATATATATATATATATATATATATATATATATATATATATATATATATATATTTGTAATAAAAATCTTTGGGGTTTAAACACGTGTAATAAATATTAAAAATTACAACGTTTCGCCACGCTAACACGCAGCTTTTTCAAGTAATTAATAAATAACAATCTTAGTTTCTATGCGATTTTGACCTTGAACGTGTCGCTGGACCAGAGTAACCAATAGCATTACGTATCGGTATCATGGTAATGTTGTTTTGCATATTTTGTTGTTCTATTTGTTGGATATTTAGGGATCTTCTATCCTGAGGTAAAGTTAATAACGGTTTCCAAGTGTTAGGTAAACCTTTTCCATCATCTCGTTTATTAATGCAACTAGGACGTCTTTCTATCTCGATTTGTTCTCTAATGAGGCGGTTACATAAATATTTTTCTCTTCCTAGCATTCTTGTATTTTCAAAATCGATTTTATGTCCTGTTTGGTGATGATGTTCAGCTAGAGAATAAGTTAAACATCCTTTTCGGACTGCTAGTTTGTGTTCTTCTCTTCTCGCAGAAATACGTCGATTAGTTTGTTCTGCAGAAGAGAAGAACACAAACTAGCAGTCCGAAAAGGATGTTTGATTTATTCTCTTCTATCATCACCAAACAGAGACATAAAATCGATTTTTGAAAATACAAGAATGCTAGGAAAGAAAAAATATGTTATGTAACCGCCTCATTAAGAACAAATCGAGATAGAAAAATCGTCTAGTTCGATTAATAAACGAGATGATGGAAAAGGTTTACCTAACACTTGAAACCGTTATTAACTTTTACCTCAGGATAGAAGATCCTAAATATCCAACAAATAGAACAACAAAATAGCAAAACAACATTATCTGATACAATGCTGTATTTACTCTGGTCCAACGACCGTTCAAGGTCAAATACATAAAACTAAGATGTCATTAATTACTTGAAAAACTGCGTGTATGCGCTTGTATTCCAATATTTATTACGTGTTTAAACCCTTAAAGATTTTCTACAAGCTATGTTTACACGTGAAAGAATAAAGCATTATATATATATATATATATATATATATATATATATATATGTATATATGTATATATCCATTTTGAATGAAGACTACGATATTATTTCTCCATTTGGCTCCATGACGGGATTGGTGATGGTGATCTGGTTGATGGCAGATACTTTGTGTGGAGGGCGGACAGACTGGGCGAGGGGTAGGCGGAGGGAGGTGGAGTTCTTCTAGCGATTAAAAGGTCTCTAAAACCTAAGCTAATATGTAATCAGTCGTCGGAAGATAGGGACTTTGTAATATGTACACTCAATATCAATGGTAATCATATCACTATATGCCTAGTATATTTTAAACCTAACAACTGTATTCAAGTATATTTAGATTTTAATGAAACTCTCAATAAAATTTTGACTTCGTCTAAGTCGTTAAATAATTTTTTATTGTTAGGTGATTTTAATGTGCCTGAATTTTTTGGTTGGTTTACTGTCAGTTCAAGAAGAGCCAATAATAGAAAATTGTTGAATATTATGAATATAATGTCTCTTTATGATCTCATTAGTTTTACCAAGTAATTAACAAAAATCCAAGGACTTTGGATCTAGTCCTATCCAATATTGCCAATGTCGCGGTGGTAAGAAATCCATGTCCTCTTTTAATGGAAGACTTGCACCATCCTTCCCTGCTAATATCATTTCAATGTGTTAATAAGCTTTTGACACCTGCGTCCCAAAGAAATTGCACTAAGATAGAAATTAATTAATGATGCCTACTTAGATTACATTAGGAATGTTGAAGAATCTGTGAGTAATGATGTCAGTAAGTTTTGGACGTACGCTAAGAACTTAAAGTCTAAGTCCAAGTTACTTGATGAGATGTGCTATATGGGTGCCAAAGCTCGAGGAAAAGAGATTCCTAATTTTTTTGTTTAGTTCATAACAGGAAAGTACCTACGTATGATTTAAACTCATTGAATGGGGACTGCGAGGGAATTGGCACTCTGTCTGTGCAAGATGTTTTAGATGGTTTTAATGATTTATGTAACAAAAGGAGCAGTGGTCCAGACAAGATTCCAAATTTTGTACTTAGGGAATTAAAAAATGAATTATCGCCGTATTTATGATATATATGTCAGATGTTTTCCTGAGTATTTGGAAAGAAGCTAAGATAACTCCGGTCTTTAAATCGGGTTCTGAATGTGATGTGTCAAATTATAGGCTTGTGTCCATTTTAAATAGTTATGCTAAAGTTCTCGAGAATATTATTTACAAATTACTTATGAACAGTGTTAAATATCTAATAGGTCTATATCAGCATGGCTTTTTTAAGGAAAGGTCTACTGAAACAAATCTTTTGTGTTTTTTTTAATTTTGACTCATTGTTAGGTGTTCCAGAAGGTTCGAACTTGTATTATCTGCTCTTTTTTATATTTTTTAATAACCTCCCATCAGTTTTTAAGTTTGTATTTTGCTTAATTTATTCAGATGATGTTAAAATATACAGAAAAATTAAATCTTTTTATGACGTAATTTGCTTACAAAAGGATTTAGACATACTTGCGCCGTGGTGTAGCAAAAATAAACTCTTGTTGAAGATTAATAAATTCAAAAGTAAAATGTGTGTCTTACGACATCTTGTGTAAACATTGACACGTATGAATAGTACAAACTAAGAAAAATGCCAAAACATGCCGTTACAGTTAACTGTTGGCATTTTTCTTAATAAATGCAAACTAATGTCAATAACACGTCAAACATTGACTGATACGCCTAATTATTCTCTGTGTGGCAAAACTCTGGAAGTAGTGACTAAATTTAAGGATTTGGGAGTTGTTTTTAATAATAAATTCTTTTTTTGTGATCACCTGGAGGATATTATAAACTCAACTTACAAAATTCTAGGGTTTATTAAAAGAAACAATTAATGGTATCTTAACTCTTTACTATGCATTGGTAAGATCCAAATTAGAGTACTGCGCAATTGTCTGGATGCCTTACTTTAAGAAGGAGATTAAAAGGTTGGAGGTAGTTCAAAATCATTCTATGAGATTTATTTACTTTAATCTTAACTCATCTGCTCTCAGAAAAATGGCTGGGGTTTTGAGCTTGGAGGTGAGGAAAGATGTCGCCAGCCTAATATTCTTGTTTAAAATAATGAATGGTATGATAGACTGTCCTCAATTTCTAGAGTTATTTAACTTGTCTGTTCCAAGATCCAATAATGTTAGACACCATGCTATTTTCAATGTAGCTAGAACCAATACTCAGGGGTACCAATGTTTTATTATCAATCGTATTACAACACAATATAACGTATTATTTAAAAATAAATCAAAATATATTTTTTATTTAGTAATCAAACAACTTTCAAAGTAAGAATTGTTGAATTACTAAAAACCGAGTGAGTGTGTTACCTAGGGCTAGTTTAATTTTTCAAAAAACTGTTTGTTAATTTTAAGTTTATTATGTAGACCGTTTTGGGACTTCGGTCCTGTAGTCTAATTTTCTAACATAAAGTTTGTAATTGTTATTATTGTTGTTCAATAAATAAATATTTATTACAAAAAATTTTAACATCAAGAATTTTAAAAATAAATTAACCAGTTTTACTGCTACAACGCCGCATTGTTAAAACATATTACGTAATTATTGTCTTACTATAATCTCTCAAAACATACACTCGTACATTAGTTCGTTATCTAAAATAAACTATACCTTAAATTTGAAATTAATCACTTGTCTTTCGCCTTAAATCAGAAGATAACTATAGTAACCTCGCTTAATATTGAATTTAAAAATACCTATATCGAAACTTGTAAAAGGATCTGGGTGTCGTATAAATTATTGTAGACAACTCGTATTATTCACAGAAACGACTTGACCACCCATTTAGTTCTTAGATATTACATATGTCAATTAATAAACAATTATTGTTTTCTAAATTAAATGAAATGGTTGATTTTTGATTTTGACATTTATAACAACAACAACTACTTACTGGAATTCCAAATTTTGCACATTTTTTGAAACGGATTAGCAGTTACAACTCTCCATGGGTGAAATATTAGTAGCAACTTCAACACAGTAGTGAAGGATTCCTTCTATTGGATGATGTATGTGTAGACTTAAGTTACAACTCCATCAAATTCAATTGTACATACATGTAGTGTAAAGTTCTGTTTAAGGAATGGAATAAATTAAATGTTATAAATTTGTTTAAATGTCGCCTAATCCTTTAATAGTGGTTATGGAGTACACCTATATGGGTAGAAGAGTTCTGTTTCACGATTTTTACAGACACTCCTCGGTCGTCTCTCATTTATTTCAACAACAGTTCCCCACGCACTTTGTGGGTGAAACAGAAATTATGCTGTAAATGATGAGTTTGCATTATTACAAAATACACCCTACATATCAACGTACACTAACATATTTCCTATCTGACAGATATAATCAATTTATAACGAAAAATGGAGTAGGTTTACCTTGTAAAATATACGGTCATTCTTGGAACTTAAAACTTAAAAACTCTCAAACTCGTGTCTGTAAAGAGAATGAAGAATTGCTGGTATGTTTTACCAGTTGTATCTGATATCTACAATCTGAAGACCCTCCTATATCTAATTTATGTTCAATCGTATACAAATTGTGGCATACGCTATGATACTATATCGTATTGCAAATAAAAATTATAATCAGAACTGAACAAACTTATTAATTCAATAAATTAGTAACCACCTCCTTTAGTGTATCCGCCCAAAATTGTTCCGAGTTTATCCAAATTTTAATTATAGGTTTCGTTACGTTGCATTTTAAATTAATGCATCGATGACATTACGGGTTTCAACTTTACAGTAATCTTAATCAAGTTCAATCGTGGGTTGCTTTCGAAACGCCACGCTTAGATCTTCACCATATTTTCAACCCATTTTACTATTACAATACACATGATTCATAATGAATGTAATGTTGTTATTACTATTATGTTTCGCAAGGTAAAGACATCAGGAAGATGTAGGACGACACAGGAGGTTGCAATTATAATTAGTTATGGTTTTACGCCTAATCATTAGCAATTGTGTTATGTATTTCTAAATGCATAATAAGCTTTTGTAACACATTTGTGAGTAAACTGAGAAGCTGCAATTGAAAAACTTGTAAAACGCTTAACACAATCAATAAGTAGTTAGTAAATGTGTAGTTTATACAAGACTTAGTGGTAACTGGTCTGCGTAAATAGCATGCAAAGGCAATTAATTCTGTGGGGTAACGTCGATCTCACGATGGGGTTCGTGTTAACAGATACCCATTTAGTTACTACAAAATGTAGGGAGACTGAATACCTGATTAAATTAACCATTCAATACTCAATTTCAGTTGTAGTTTGTTTTCACATAAATTACAATGAAGACTCTTCAGAAAATGTAACGTAAATTTGATTTTTTTTTTGTAACACAATGTCTTTTAGAATGCTTATGACTTCGAGGACATAATTCAATTTATGGCTTAATTAAGAAAACCAAGGAATGTTATTAGCATAACAATGCATTAAAAATATTAATTTATTATTTTGATTTTTACCGTTTGAGGTTAACTTACGTAACTGCGTCACGAATTATCGTCTTTGCAACATGATTCTCAGATTCTCATTTGTAATTAGTATCCAAAATTGCATTGCAAAGATTAACAACGGTTGGCAGTTATTAAAGCTTCAAAATTCTTCGGGCAGTAACAATATTATTTTGTTCTAATACTAATATTTTTATTTATATTTAAACCGTAATATTTATATTTATAGGATTGTGTTAGTTAATCAAATAAAAATTGAAAAAAAATTACATACAAACGTGTTCAATATGTGCATATTAATTAAAGCTTCTGTAAAATTTATTACATACAAGATTTTCCTTCTGCATCTGTCATATTTTTATTTTAATCATTTATAAAGAAAATGTTGGCATCAGTAATACCAAACTAATTTAGAAGTTTAAATATAAAATGGTAAATAAAAATAAATATTTTTATTCTAATAAAAATAAATTATTTTTCTTGCATTGAAAAAATTATCAATGGTTAAGTTAATAAAGCTTCAAAATTTTGATGCAGTTCGAACATTATTTTGTTAGTACTTTGTACATAATATTAATATTTTTATTTATATTTAAACCACAATACTTATATTTATAGCATGTGTTAGTAAATTTTCAGTTAATCAAATAAAAATTGAAAAAATAGTTATATTATGTACAATTGTGTTTAAATAATAGGTGCATAATAATTAACGCTTCTGTAAAATTTATTACATAAAAGATTTTCCTTCTGCCTTTGTCATATTTTTATTTTAATTACTTATTAAAAAAATTTAGTAGCAATACTAAATTAATGTAAAAATTTGAATTTAAAACAGTAAATAAAAAGTTAAATATTTTTGTATAAATAAACATGATTAAACAAAATGAATAAATTATTTCTTTTGCATTGCAGAGATTATAACAATGGTTAGAATTTAATAAAGCTTCAATACTTTTGGTGCAGTACGAATATTATATTTTGTACATAATATTAATATTTTTATTTATATTTAAACCATAATATTTATATTTATAGCATTGTGTTAATAAATCTTCAGTTAATCAAATAAAAATTGAAAAAAAATATATATTTAAAACGTCAAGTAATGCTATTAATAAAATAAAATTTAACTTACAATCAGGATTTCTTCTGCCTTGTCATATTTGGAGATTTTAATTACCTCAACAAAAATTTTAAAAGCAATACCAAATTAATATAAAATTTCAATTTAAAACAGTAAATAAAAGTTAAATATTTTTTATATTAATGAAATGAATAAATATTTCTTTTGGAAAACAACCATTACACCACTTCTGATGTTATAACACGTTGTAATTTACTAATGTTCAAAATTTTTGCAATATACTAAATATTTTTACCTCACCGGTGATATCTGTTCCGATCACCCTAAGGACTGAGAGCGAAAAAACATTAACATTGAAAAACTTGCATAACTTTTATACCATATAATTTTTTACAAAATTTTGATATAGTAGGCTTTGAAATAGTTGTTATGTCGTCAATTTTATTTTATTTGAGCCAAATTGTGTTCACAATGGCAAAAGTAATGGAAGTACATAGATTAATCATTAAAAATTTGTTGAGAATCCACAATGGTCAGTCGTTCGCATTGCAAAGGAGGCAAAAGTTTGCAGGCAAGTGGCAGCAAAAGTCATCAAGCGGTACAAGGAAGACTTTACCATAACACGGAAACCAGGAAGTGGACGACTAGAGTTTTCATTCACCAAAAAGGTGCAAAAGGCAATATCTGCGATGGTTAAAAATCCGCTGATATCGAACCGGAAATTAGCTGCAAAAGTCGACTTGTCGAAAAGACAATTCGAAAAATAAAAAAAAGAGTGGATTTAAGTCCTACAAAAGTTCAAACAACTCCAGATCGTAATGCGGAGAAAAACATTGAAACCAAGAAACGAGCCAGAAAGTTGAGAGCAGATTTTTCCAAATGAATGGATGATTAGACTTAAGTCCTCGCCGATTTTTCTCAACTACCTGGTCAGGAGTTTTATATTTCCTGTGGACGAGGAAATGTTCCTAGAAGTTTAGAACTAAAATAAAGTCCAAGTTTCAAAAAATATCTCGTTTGGCAGGCGATTTGTAGCTGCGGTGAAAGAAGCCAATCTTTCATAACAAATGGAACAATTAACTCCGATAATTACACGAAGGAGTGTCTCCAAAAAGATTGCGGCCTTTCTGAGTAAACATAAGGTATCCACATTTTTTGGCCGGATTTAGCTTCGTGCCATTACAGTAAGCAGACAAAAAAAGGTACGAAGAAAATCATGTCGATTTTGTACCCAGGGTGGCTAACCCACCAAATTGCCCTGAGCTTCGCCCAATCGAGCAGTACTGGGCTTTGGTGAAAGAAGCTTGAAGCAGACAAAAAAGGCTACAAAATCGATTGAAAGTTTTAGAAAAATGTGGACCGTAGCGACTAAGAAAGTGTCGAGCACCACCATAAAAGCCATGATGGAGACCATTCCCGACAAGCTCAAAATTTTTTATGACGATAAGTCTGATTGATTTTTGTTTTTCTTAATTTTTATATAATAAATAACCTATCCAAAACTAAATTTTTGAAAATTTATTTAGCGGTTTAAAAGTTATGCAAGTTTTTCAATGTTAATGTTTTTTCGCCCTCAGTCCTTATCTGTGCTGATACAATTTGACTTAAACATGCCTTCTGACACAACCGCAATTATACCACCTCAACTTAACCTTAAATTAGTCAGGTGAAGAAACACTCCATCAAGCCAGACAGCATATCCAACTTCCTTAGAGAAATTGCCACTGTGTGTCCAACAATTGCCCTAAAATCAAAAAACGATTTCACGTCCATTAACTGCCACTTTGTATTATCAAATTAATCCGATACAAGCGCCAACTATACAGGGATTTCAGACAGTCTAAAAACTCTGACCTTAAACATGAGTTCAATAAGCTCAACAAACACATGCAGACATTAATATTCCAATACCGATCCGATATATGGAAAAGCACTTGCTCTGAAATAAAAAAAGGAAAAAGATTACTGGAACACAATTAAGAAACGGGTCAGCTATTGCACTTATAATAATATTCCGCGAATAATAGAAAATGTTATCACATATTATACAGTCCAAGATAAATGTAACGCATTCAGACTACATTTTGAGAAAGCATTTTTATTCGACACCAATCCCTAGTACTGGTAAATCAACTTAAGGTAGTGCAATCTTGGTATAAACAATGGAAGAGATAAGCCAAGTCAACAAGAATTAATAAAAGAAATCACAAAGGAAGAATATCTTACTGTCCTTCAAAAAGGCAAAAACACACAATAACATCTCTAGAGGCATTCTCAGTAAACTAAATTGGCCGATTCATGAGTATATCGTCAAAATATATAACTACTGCATCAGGGACGCCCACTTTCCTGTAGAATGGAAACCTAGAACCATGGTAGCTATACATACGCTTAACCAAAATCATTCTCTTGCTGAGAGCTACAGACCAATTACACTTTTACCAGTCATGGGGAAAATATTATTAAAAGCTTCGATTAGAATAGGAACTCACCCATATAATCCCTCAACGCCAATTTGGTTTTAAAAAAAAATAAGTCAGTGATCCACCCTCTAGTAACCATTACTTCCAACAGACTATAAATTCAATAATCGAAAAAAAAAATTAGCTGCTCTCTTTTTGGACGTCAACAAAGCCTTCGACACGGTATGGCACTATGGTTTACTCTACAAACTCCACAACGCCAAATGTTCTAAATACTTGTTTTTTAGTATCCGTAACTATCTGGAAAATAGGTCTCTGAATGTAAAAGTTAACAACATCTACTCTGATAAATTTTAACTAAGCAGGGAGTCTCCCAGGGATCACCACTCGCACCTCTATTATTTAATATATACGCCTCAGATATCGCACCTCAACGGCAAAATGACCAAAGCCATGATCTAGATAAGAATTGTTACATTTATGTTTGTTCGTTTCTACGTATAGAGTGTGTGTTTTATTTATTTATTTACATTTAATGGTTAATTTAATGCCTGAGGAAGTGCACATTTGTTGCACGAAAATTCGCCTGCAAAAACAACTTATTAGTTTTCTGGTGCCCCTCCTCAAAGAAGAACGAATTATTTAAATAAAACTTATAGGAGGAAATATTTACCTATCATCAAGAATTACCTACTACAATTTGCTGATGATACGGCTCTCATGTTACAACAACTTTCCTGCAGTAATTGACGAATTGCAGTGGATCTATAAACGTAGATTGCAAGCGAATCCGATAAGTCTAAAATTTTGATATTCTACCATAAAACCCTCCGTTACATTAACATTAAACAACAGAATTATCAAACCCACAGAATATGTCAAATACTTGGGAATAAAAATAGACAACAAACTTAACTTTAACTTGCATGTCTTATCTGTTAAACAGCAAGCTGTAAGTAGACCTCGCCATTTTAGAAATTTTAGCAGCAATACCAAATTAATTTAGTAATTTGAATTTAAAATAGTAAATAAAAATTATATATTTTTATATAAATAAATCAATTATTAAATTAGAATGAATAAATAATGTCTCTTGCATTGCAAAGATTAACAACGGTTGAGAGTTAATAAAGCTTCAAAATTTTGGGTGCAGTATGAACATTTTTGTTGTACCTTGTACGTAATATTAATGTTTTCAATTATATTTAAACCACAATATTTATATTTTTAGTGCTGCGTTAGTAAATCTTCAGCTAATCAATTAAAAATTGAAAAAAATTATGTTCGTATTAATTAACGCTTCTGTAAAATTTATTACATAAAAGATTTTTCTTCTGCCTTTGTCATATTTTTCTTTTAATCATTTGTAAAGAAAATTTTAGCAGCAATACCAAATTAGAAATTTAAATTTAGAATAGTAAATAAAAAATTAAATATTTTTTATATAAATATAAACCAATGGTTAATCAAAATGAATAGATTATTTCTCTTGTATAAGTTCCCCAAGACGTTAAGAAAAATAAAAAAATTATATATTATATGAATAATTTTTCTATGCTACGTTAGTTTGATAATGGCAAGATTTATAAATTTAAAATAGATTGCTTCATAATTTAAATAAAAATTAGTAAAATAATAGCTTATCCGTGTGTAAACAAGATAGAGAAAACCACCGGTCTGATTTTTATTAATCTATGTACAAGGACCTTATTTATAATTCCGAAGATCTGATTAGATTTTGGGCATAATTTATCTAGCTAAAAGGGCCGTTAACCTACACAGATTTTTTAATTTTAAAAATATTTAGAGGAATATTCATTTTATACATTTTGTTTCAAATAAAAGTTGTTTATAATTTTTTAATTTTATTTTTATTTTATTTGAGCAAATTGTGTTCTATGGCTAAAAAAGTAATGGAAGTACATAGATTAATCATTAAAAAATTTGTTGAGAATCCACAATGGTCAGTCGTTCGCATTGCAAAGGAGGCAAAAGTTTGCAGGCAAGTGGCAGCAAAAGTCATCAAGCGGTACAAGGAAGACTTTACCATAACACGGAAACCAGGAAGTGGACGACTAGAGGGTTTTCATTCACCAAAAAGGTGCAAAAGGCAATATCTGCGATGGTTAAAAATCCGCTGATATCGAACCGGAAATTAGCTGCAAAAGTCGACTTGTCGAAAAGACAATTCGAAAAAAAAAAAAGAGTGGATTTAAGTCCTACAAAGTTCAAACAACTCCAGATCGTAATGCGGAGAAAAACATTGAAACCAAGAAACGAGCCAGAAAGTTGAGAGCAGATTTTTTCCAAATGAATGGACGATTAGACTTAAGTCCTCGCCGATTTTTCTCAACTACCTGGTCAGGAGTTTTATATTTCCTGTGGACGAGGAAATGTTCCTAAGAAGTTTAGAACTAAAATAAAGTCCAAGTTTCCAAAAAATATCTCGTTTGGCAGGCGATTTGTAGCTGCGGTGAAAGAAGCTAATCTTTCATAACAAATGGAACAATTATTTAACTCCGATAATTACACGATGGAGTGTCTCCAAAAAAGATTGCGGCCTTTCTGAGTAAACATAAGGTATCCACATTTTTTTGGCCGGATTTAGCTTCGTGCCATTACAGTAAGCAGACAGAAAACAGGTACGAAGAAAATCATGTCGATTTTGTACCCAGGGTGGCTAACCCACCAAATTGCCCTGAGCTTCGCCCAATCGAGCGGTACTGGGCTTTGGTGAAAAGAAGCTTGAAGCAGACAAAAAAGGCTACAAAATCGATTGAAAGTTTTAGAAAAATGTGGACCGTAGCGACTAAGAAAGTGTCGAGCACCACCATAAAAGCCATGATGGAGACCATTCCCGACAAGCTCAAAATTTTTATGGCAATAAGTCTGATTGATTTTTGTTTTCTTAATTTTTATATAATAAATAACCTATCCAAAACTAAATTTTGAAAATTTATTTAGCGGTTTAAAAGTTATGCAAGTTTTTCAATGTTAATGTTTTTCGCCCTCAGTCCTTATCTGTGCTGATACAATTTGACTTAAACATGCCTTCTGACACAACCATAATTATACCACCTCACCTTAACCTTAAATTAGTCAGGTGAAGAAACACTCCATCAAGCCAGACAGCATATCCAACTTCCTTAGTGAAATTGCCACGTGTGTGTCCAACAATTGCTCTAAAATCAAAAAACGATTTCACGTCCATTAACTGCCACTTTGTATTATCAAATTAATCCAACACAAGCGCCAACTATACAGGGATTTCAGACAGTCTCAAAACTCTGACCTTAAACATGAGTTCAATAAGCTCAACAAACACATACAGACATTAATATTCTAATACCGATCCGATATGTGGAAAAGCACTTGCTCTAAAATAAAAAAAAAAAGATTACTGGAACACAGTTAAGAAACTGGTCAACTATCGCACTTATAATAATATTCCACCAATAATAGAAAATGGTATCACATATTACACAGACCAAAATAAATGTAATGCATTCAGACTACATTTTGAGAAATTATTTTCGTTCAACACCAATCCGAGTACTCTGTAAATCAACTTAGGGTAGTGCAATCCTGGTATAAACAATGGCCAAGTCAACAAGAATTAATAAAAAAATCACTAAGGAAGAATATCTTACTGTGCTTCAGAAAGGCAAAAACACACGACAACATCTCTAGAGGCATTCTCAGTAAACTAAATTGACCGATTCATGAGTATATTGTCAAAATATATAACTACTGCATCAGGTACACTCACTTTCCTGTAGAATGGAAATCTGGAACTATGATAGTTATACATGCGCCTAACCAAGACCATTCTCTTGCTGACAGCTACAAACTAATTACACTTTTACCAGTCATGGGGAAAATATTATTAAAAGCTTCGATTAGAATAGGAACTCACTCATATAATCCCTCAACGCCAATTTGGTTTTAAAAAAAATTCAACAATCGAAAAAAAATTTGCTGCTCTCTTTTTGGACGTCAACAAAGCCTTCGACTCGGTATGGCACCATGGTTTACTCTACAAACTCCACAACGCTAAATGTTCTGAATACTTGTTTTTTAGTTTCCGTAACTATCTGGAAAATAGATTTCTGAATGTAAAAGTTAACAACTTCTACTCTGATAAATTTTAAGTAAGCAGGAAGTCTCCCAGGGATCACCACTCGTACCTCTATTATTTAATATATACGCCTCGGATATCGCACCTCAACGGCAAAATGACCAAAGCCATCTAGATAAAAATTGTTACATTTATGTTTGTTCGTTTCTACGTATAGAGTGTGTGTTTTATTTATTTATTTACATTTAATTGTTAATTTAATGCCTGAGGAAGTGCACATTTGTTGCACGAAAATTCGCCTGCAAAAACAACTTATTAGTTTTCTGGTGCCCCTCCTCAAAGAAGAACGAATTATTTAAATAAAACTTATAGGAGGAAATATTTACCTATCATCAAGAATTATTACCTACTACAATTTGCTGATGATACGGCTCTTATCTTACAACAACATTCCTGCAGTAATTGACGAATTGCAGTGGATCTATAAACGGAGATTGCAAGCGAATCCCGATAAGTCTAAGATATTGATATTCTACCATAAAACCCTCCGTTACATTAACATTAAACAACAGAATTATCAAACCCACAGAATATGTCAAATACTTGGGAATAAAAATAGACAACAAACTTAACTTTAACTTGCATGTCTTATCTGTTAAACAGCAAGCTGTAAGTAGACCTCGCCATTTTAGAAATTTTAGCAGCAATACCAAATTAATTTAGTAATTTGAATTTAAAATAGTAAGTAAAAAATTATATATTTTTTTATATAAATAAATCAATTATTAAATTAGAATGAATAAATCATGTCTCTTGCATTGCAAAGATTAACAACGGTTGAGAGTTAATAAAGCTTCAGAATTTTGGGTGTAGTATGAACATTTTTGTTGTACCTTGTACGTAATATTAATGTTTTTATTTATATTTAAACCACAATAGTTATATTTGTAGTACTGCGTTAGTAAATCTTCAGCTAATCAATTAAAAATTGAAAAAAAAATTATGTTCGTATTAATTAACGCTTCTGTAAAATTTATTACATAAAAGATTTTTCTTCTGCCTTTGTCATATTTTTCTTTTAATCACTTGTAAAGAAAATTTTAGCAGCAATACCAAATTAAAAAAATTTACGTATAAGTTCCCCAAGACGTTAAGAAAAATAAAAAATTATATATTATATGAATAATTTTTCTATGCTACGTTAGTTTGATAATGACAAGATGTATAAATTTAAAATAGATTGCTTCATAATTTAAATAAAAATTAGTAAAGTAATAGCTTATCCGTGTGTATACAAGATATAGAAAACCACCGGTCTGATTTTTATTAATCTATGTACAAGGACCTTATTTATAATTCCGAAGATCTTATTAGATTTTTGGGCATAATTTATCTAGCTAAAAAAGTCGTTAACCTACACAGATTTTTTAATTTTAAAAATACTTAGAGAAATATTCATTTTATACATTTTTATTTCAAATAAAAGTTGTTTATAATTTAAGTAAACACAACTTTTGTTTAAATTATTTTTTTATCCGATAAGTAATGACTGAGATATAACAATCACGTGACACTAGTTATTGTAACAATATCTCCACCAATATCAATTTCACAAAAATAGTTGAGAAAAAAAAGTTGTTAAAAATTCTATTGTCTATAGCTTTTGTTTGAACCTTTTTTTCTAAAACGCAATATTATTTTTGCTTAACGGTGCGATGTGGAGTTCTGCGGTAAACGCTTTTTTTAGTTTTTCCTCCACCCAAAAATTATTTGCATTTTTTTTAATTAATATCTTAAACTGAATTTTAAGGTAATAGTCCATTTCATACATCCAATTAATTAATGTGTTTAAATATATGTATGTCCAAAAGTAAAAAAAAATTTAATAAGCTATAACTATTGACGTTAATGTTATTAACGTTATTTATTTCTATTGTACTATTATCTTTTAATGTTAACCTAAGGGATCGTTCATAAAATTTACTACAGCAACGTACTATTCTAATATTTGTTATACGACCATAAATTAATCCTGCAACATTTTTTAGAAACATTAGTAAAATACGTGGTGAAAATTTACTCTCATCTAATAAAAATTGTAAGTCAAGTAATAAATTTTAAGGTAATTTTTTTAGTGATATTCTGAAACTGTAACCCACTAATTGAGAAGACTTATCTGAAAATGAATAAAAGAAGTGTGAAGTAGCGTTCTCGAGTTATTAGCTTTCAACAATATGCATTAGTTATTTATAATGGTGTTCAAATTTACAGTGCGTGCTACTTGGGTAGATATTGGCAGAGTGCAGGGTCACGTTTTGTAATTCTTAATCTGCGATAAGATCAGTAACAAGTGGCAAGTGAACAGATTCTAATGGTTGTACCTTACAGTAAATTCTTATCCGGTTTTAAGGTGACGCTCGTACAACTTAAAAGATTACAGATAATTATTACTACAAGAATATCTACGAGAATTCGACTATTTTCAAAAATAAATTCTACGTGTTTTTTTATCAATTATATTTATGTCTTCGTATGAGACTTCTAATATTCAAATGAAATGCATTATTATACGATGTCAAAGGTCGTGCGAACCGTCTCGAGAAATGATTTGTCGCGCCGTCTTGTTCTAAACGTACCGCGTAGTGACCAAGAATCGCACCTACGCTAATGAGAACATATAATTCATAATAATAAAGCACCGCTCACGTAGAAAAGACAAATTTGAATTAGTGATATTGTTCTCTAGGGCATAAAAATACAAATGTAATGCAAATAACGCCTACAATACACATCAAGAAGGAAGCGCTTGTAATTTCAAATATTTACAAATGAATGGAAGAAATATAAATCTTTGTAAAAATTACCAAGCAAAAAATCATTCAATATTAACATAATCAAAATTGAATTCAAACAATTCAGTATAGAGATCGAAAAACAAAAAAAAAGCAAAACTACTTGTTTTCAGGGCGGTTTTAATAATAGTAATGACGGTAACACCAGCGACACTCAATTTTCAAATTTAAAAT
>JALBCR010001349.1:232500-325269 GCA_030710515.1 Abscondita cerata
TTTAATTATTTACAAAAACAGAGATAAGTTAATAAACAATAACATTGGTCTAAGTACAACACTATTCTATTTTGTTTAACCAATAGTGCGTAACGATTATTCAATCGGGTAATTAATATATATATTCTTAGTCTAAACTTGTTATTTAATATTAGTCTTCAGCTGAAAACGTAGTTCTCAAAATATTAATATTTAAATAAAACATCTGTGGTAGGAAAAAAATATACAGTATCGTATTCAAGTTATTTTATGCGGGAATCAAAAATATGCTGCAGTTTATCAAATCTTAGAAATGTCAACTGTAATCTTGGGTGACTTCAATCCTAAGATTGGTAAACGGGCGGCAACATGTAGGTAAACGTTTGATTGAATAAATATCGCATTATAGAAAAAGTACTAAGTTTAAATAGTTAAAAGTTGGCTGTTAGACAATTAAAAAATCAAAAAATAAAAGGAGAACTATTGGTTTAGTCTTTCGAGGCCTGTTTGTAAATTAGTATGGTCTAGATTCGGGTCTAAATGCTGTCGTTGATTGGAATTTCTTCCTCATGTTTCAGTAACGCAAGTTGTCAGTTTCTTCAAAAGTCCTTCCATCTTCGATGTTGGATGTAGACTGACGAAATCGTCATTTTAAAGACGTTTGTCATTCTAAAGTTAAATTTTTCTTTGAAATAAAATGTTTATCACTAACCACTTTTTCAAGTGTTTCATAATTTTCAGATAAACCTACCTAAAGTGTACAACAAATGGGCACCATCCTAAGTAGTTAAAATATTCAACATTTTAAATGAGATTTTGAACATATTCGTCTTATGCAATATTTTATAATAATCTAAAGTGGTTTTAAAAACTTTACAATTAGATACAAGATAAAGGATTAAATACAACAAATTACGTAAAACAGATAAAGCACTCGCTAATACGTCATAAATTAATCACCTCTTCTGATTCGGCTGGTTGAATTAACGAGCATTTAATTTTGTTATTGTGTATTGTACTGTTTACTGTGTAGTAATTATTTATCTCAATACGTGGCAAGAATTCTTGTTGCTATTACCTATAATCCACAATGCAGAAAAAAAAGGTGTAGGATAACACAATGTTAGTAAGCTTACAATTTTTTTAAGGCAAGTTTACACGATTAAACTGTATCAAAGTATATCTTTAAGTTGACTTTTGAAAGGGATTATACATTAGCATATCTTGTACACACCAAGAAAACATATTTGATACTTTTCTTTGCCTTTATATAATATGGTAGTGTGCTACAAGTAAGTAGGAGTTGTAGTTTCAATTATTTTTTAAATTAAATGTGTTCTTTCTCTCGTCTTCTTTTTAATGTAATTTTAGTGTAACTATTTATCACATCAAACTAAACAAAGTAACCGTTTTTTATGTAGAATTCAATTTTACTTACAAAAGTATTCTAATAAAGATGGAAAATTAAATATAAACATACTTTGATTTTGTTTGGTTGATACTAATTTTAAATTTATTTTATCAAAAATGCAGAAAGATTTGTTAGTTTTTGGGGTTCCTTACAAAGAAGAAATCAAAGGAAATGCAATAATTAATTACTTTAGATTGTCTTTTGAAATAAAATCATAGCGTATAAAAAAATAAGATGGCAAGGGCGCTATCCCACTTGATTTGGGGACGTTCTCTGTATAACATAAATATAAAGCTTGTGGTTTTATTCAATAGAATTATACCGCATCATTTTTGTATTTTTAGTCTATAGTGGCGGTCCACGTCAAACTCCCCAAGGTAAAAAACTTACATTTGTATTGTAAGTAAGTATTGTTAAGTAAAATCTCTATTGTTTAGATTATTAGAAAACTAATAAATGGTGTAGCATCGATCAAAAAATCATCAAATCGCGGTTTCTCTCACACAGCATCAAAGAACAATTAAATATGATAATGAAAGATATTGTGGTGATTGCATTTTAGTGATAAATAAAATAAATTTCATATTGAACATGAACATGAGACTCTTTTAATTTTTATTCTTTAATTGAACTCTCCCAGAACCTTGGATTAATTAATAAAAAGCGTGGTTTATAATTTTAACAAAATTTTATCACCATAAAATAAAATAATATCGAACGTACAATCCTTAATCTATTTAATTGAATAAGTACGTTGCGACTAAAGTAATTCCGCAACAATTTTATCTTTTGAATACACAAGTTTAATTATTCTAAACTTAAACTAACCTGGATTACATTTATGCGTGGCGTGTTACTTGCGACCTTTGACGACTTTCGAACAGTGACCGCCTAACGCTTGTTTATTTCCACGATGTTTCTTGTTTAATTATTAACTTTACGATTTCCTCTCAGACCATTTCATTTGTTTATAATTTTATCTTTCACGAAGCACTTTCTTATTTAAACGAGATTGACAACAGTTCTGTTGTACAACAAGAACGCTGGTTACTACGCGTACGTTGGCTTACTACGAATGTGCTACTCTTTTTGCACCGTTATAAGTATTTCCGGTAACGGTTTTAATAAAGTTTAAGAATATAAAGATTTCTTTAAACTGTTAACAAAGAAATTTTTATATTCATAGTTCTCAACTACACACCCAACATTGTTCACTGCTCGAAACCGTCTCTTCCCCACTTTTACTTCGTTTCATCACGTACGTACAAAAATCAATATATTCTCATAGCATACAAAAAACAAATATATTTTAATACTAAACAATATGTACAGTTTTACATTTATACGTTGAAAATTACCTTGCAATCACTACAATATGTATTTTGTAATTAGGGTAACTACATTAATAATATACCGTGAGTCACGGAAAATCTGAACTATTTTGTTCAACATGGGGAATTTAAAATATCCGATTTATGTCTCTAAAGTATTTTTAGGATCTCTTTACTATGAGAACACTTAACAATTGACGTCTTTCAAAAGAATACGATCGTCTTTCAATATAAATGTCTGTGGTCACAATCCATTGGAAGTGGATCTCATCATTTCGTGATTGAAGGCTATGAACAAGATTGTAGATGACTGGTTTTTATTCAAAAATGTTAGCGTGTCTCAAGGAAGATGTGGAACATTTAAAAAAAATTTAGAGCGACTAAAATTTCTGAATCTCTAATGATTCATGTAACTATGAACTATTTAGAGGATTGTGTGAAATATTTAAATAAAGGGCTTGGTTTGTGGTTGGAACAGCCCGGAGAGTCTGTACATTTAGAACATTTAAAATACTGAAATAAGTTCAAAATTAACAATGTCAACGTCCTTTATTAAAAGCTTTGGTTGAATTTTTCAAAACATTTATAATCTTTGTTTTGTTTTTGTTATTAGTTTTGTCTTTATTCTTTGTACCTTCTAAAATTAAGTATTATAGTTATAAAACCGTTATAGATTCCAATTAATTTTATAAACTAAAAGCTAAAATAAAATTGTTACCGATCAGCTACGATTTTAAGAAAATACTTTTTGGAGTTCCTATACAGTATAGAGAAGGTTTACACAAAAGATTTTGGTTGATATTTTAACCGAACTCATTTCTAATTGGGGAACACTGTGAAGCATTGTAGATTCAAATACTTACTCTCATTATATTGTAGCTAAAAAGTAAAAGGAGAGACGGACAGCATGAGAAGGTCTCTGATTGGGATGATTCATCTGAACCGTTGGTTTGATTTGGATAATTTTTTAAAATTGTAATTTGATCCATTAGTAATTGATTCTTGAATAAAGTTTCATAAATACAGGGTGTTAAAGTCAGTCTGTGCTTTTTTCAAAAATTCGGAACACCCTATTAGAGTATACCAGCAGTAGCAGTTAATTAGAATTAAAGTATAATTACAGATTATCAGTTTTTAACATTTTTTTTTTTTTTTATTATTTTCCTGTCTCTGCTATTAGAGGAGATATGCAGTTTTAAAGCGCGACATGAAAAAAAATTAATTTCTAAACACACAACAAGAACAAGAAGGCATAATCAACTACACAATATAAACAATAACACATAGACAATAAGTTAATAGCGGGTGTTACCACCACGAGTTCTATGGTCATTCTCTAAATAGTGGAAGAAATATACGCTTGCGATATTTGGTTCCATTCCTCTTACAGTTCCACCTTTAGGTTATTCAACGTCTCTTGTCGGAGTTATCGACATCAGACTCTTTGACTAAGAAGATCCCACACGTGTTCTACGGGGTTTAAAATAATATTGAAGTGGATCGCTTTTCTTACATGTCGCGCTTTAAAACTGCAAAATGGCAGAGGTACGAAAGTAACCAAAAAAAAGATGAAAATGTTATAAACAGATGGGACTATAATTATCCCTTACTTCTAATTATTTAATACCAAAAAACACCAGGTATGACCTTATCCTTGCTCAGGTCATAAAGAACTACCTAAAAATGGATTGAATGTGTAAACATTACTGTTTAATGCTGTAATGAAACTAAAATACTTTCCAGTTCAATGGAAGGTGGCAAAAGTGATCATAATAAAAAAACCGGAAAAACCGCCAATTTAACCTAGATCGTATAGACCCATTAGTTTGCTTCCAACAATTGTTATGATATTGGAAAATCTATTAGCTTAAAGGATAGAAGGTTATTACTGAACAAAACCTAATCCCAGATCACCAGTTCGGTTTCAGATCAAAGCACTCCACTATCGAACAAATTCGTAGAAACCATCAACAAAACCTTTGAAAGCAAAAGCTTCTACGGTATTCCTTGATGTCAGACAAGCCTTTGATAAGTTTTGTCATCAAGGACTACTCTATAAACTAAAGAAAATATTACCTGAAGAAATGTATTGTATCCTCAAAGCCGTATTTACTAAAACAATTCTTTAGAATAGGTACGAAGCTGAGCTATCTACACTTCATCCAATGGGCTTGGGCGTTCTGGGCTCTATACTGTACCTCTTATATTCAGTGGATCTACCCACTAGTATAGATGTAACTACATTCGCCGACGACACCGCTATCCTTGGAGTTCACCAAAATATCATTGCAATCACAAATATGCTCGAGACTAATATTACGGACCCAAAAATAGTGTATTGGAATCAATGAATCTAAAACTAATCATATCGTCTTTAAGAAAGAAAGGTCTCAGTGCACTCTTACCTGTCACAATAAATAAGCAAGTCATTACTATGACAGATACAGTGAAGTACTTAGGAATGCACCTTGATAAAGGATTAGCTTGAAGTTTGCATATTTGGAAGACTTTTAGTTAATTGGTAGAAAGTCACAGTTAAAACTCAACAATGAACTATTAGTAAATAACAAACCATTTTCTTGAAAGTAAAGGTAAAACAAGTGGTCGTTTTCAACTGACAAAGTGACTTAAATTTTTTTATTTCTTGTTTCAGAAAAACTCTATTTTTTTTTTTTTTAAATTTGTTTCTCGGGAACGTGCAATGCCAGTGTCAAAAACGACACAAGTTTGAACTCAGAATGCGTACGTATACCCAAAACTGCAAAAAATTTAAGTAGTGATATTTAAAAAAAGTATCGATGACGTCATTGCAAAAGTAGAAGAAGTAAAAAATGAATTTAAATTTCAGGAAATGTCCTTTTAAAAGACAAAATTTACCTATCCGAGGGTTTTGTTGTAAAAGATCTGGAAGTTATACATATCAATTATTCCAGACTAAACGTTTGCACTGTATATGTCATACATAGCAGCGCGTCTGCTCTCGGCATTCTTACCTCACTTGTCACTGGTATTATAAATACAGGTAACAATGGCTTGAAAAAAAATGTTTGTATAAACTTTGAAGTATGTTCAGTTGTATTTTTATAGGGACGAAATGTCAAATATTATTGAAATTATACGTATTTTAAACTATTTAATTTTACGTTTCAAGGAAGTGTTCAAAAATTCGAAATTAAAATATTTTTCTCCCAATATAACCGAGTCCGGTTTGATTTTAATAAGATGAAAAAGTAGGTAGAAGTATGCAAAAGAAATAGTCATTTTATTAATTATTAAAATAACTATGAGCAAAAATTTGCAGAAAGCTTAATTTCAAAGTTAATTTTAGCTATTGAAAATACTCCAAATCTTTATAAAAATATATTATTCCTTAAAAAATTTAGGATTTCTGTAATAATAATTGATTTAGTAATTATAATCAGTACTATATTTCTATCTGATATTATTAATCAGAGTTAATGATTGAAATTTAGGAGAACTGTAAGGCATGCCCAGTAGTCAAAGATACTTTTTAAAAATCGGCTGTATTTTTTGTTACAAATTGAGATATTAAAACAAAAGTTGTAGGTAAGATCTTAAACTACTACTTTCGTTTGAAACTTTTTCATATTTTTTTATTTAAAGGAGTTTAAATTTAAACAATTGTAAAATTGTAAAGATTTGTAATTTTTTTTAATCACAGGTCATATCACTTGGAGAAAGGTCTTTAATCTCATAGAATACTTATTTATCTAGGTACCTAATTTCAGAGGTTCATAGATCCCTGATGATAAACTCGTAGTGCATTGATATGTAAATAACTATTTAATTTTTATTTTTAGATTGTACCCAATAGTATACACAAAAAGCTGTAAATTTTAACAGTAATAATAGGAGAAATACTAGTCTATTAGATCGTTGCCTTCGTTAAACATAAAATAAATTAAAATTTATGAAGGAAAACAACAGACCTATAAATAAATACAAACAATAATAAATGTTCAGTAATTATAATGCAAGTTCACCACTCCCATAATTCATAGTATTGTCTTAATGCGAATTAACGCCGGTCATGTCTCGCTCCGGACATTGGGATCTGTAGCGTCCGGTCTTATATGACTCTTGCATTACAATATAACTTATATTCTCTATACGTCCTGTCTAGAAGATTAAACGAGTAATATGTATACTAGTACTACAAATACTAACGCACCTTGAATATCAATTATTTTCAATATTATTCAGAAACAAGTGCATTCTAAACTTTTCTTTATGAGCGATACGTTGTTACTAATTTAGATTGCTTTAATAAGATGTCTTAATGTTCAACCTAGAAGTAACCTTTATGGCAGTACATCAACAGAAAAATATTAAAAGCATCGATTCTATAGCGGCTGTTATTTAACAAAGTATAATAAAAAATTGCATTTCAGGTCTCTAGTGAAATTTAAAATGTGATTTTATTAAAATCACTATATAGAATGCTGTTCCCTACCATTTAATATAAGTACAGTTCATATTTAAAGAGATGAACATTTCTTTTTGTCGAAGATAGAAAAAAGTATTAAATTAAGGTTTAAATACATAGATTCCCAGAACTTCAATAGAAAATATTTTATATGCAACTGTTTCTGAAATATGAAATTTTTTAATTTTAATTTATAAACAGAAATCCCAGTTGACTTTGATTTTCTAAAAAGGCTTTTTTTTTGCTTTCGCAGATACCTCACACGCTATAAGTATTTTATTTATTTTTTATTGAACTCTGAAAAACAAGGAAAAAGGAAATCAGCTTAGGAAAATCTTCAAAATACAATTACTAACGCAATTGCAAGTGATTGCTTTATTCGGCTGGCAGAAATTCACCACATACATATTGCGTCAAAAATGCGTTTGAATTTTTCACATTGTTGATGAGCCGCATATGACAAATTTACAGAATTGGTCACAACAAATTTAGAACATATTGATATCCTAAATTAAATCATAAAAGGGTTTCAAATGTCTGCCACTTGTCTGTACACCCATTTGGATCAAAATATTTTGGTGAACTTTCTTAAAAACATTTAATAATTACAGTAAACCCTCTATTTTCGGCCACAGCTTAAAAGCGGCCACCTCTAAAACCGGCCAAGTTTTCCTAGTCAAAAACCAATTATACGGAAATATTAATATTAATGACCCTCCTAATAGCAACCACCTCTCGATAACGGCCACGGCCACTTATTTGTAAACTTTCTTAAAAAAATACATATAATTCTACCTCCCATTACCGGCCATTCTTAAGTAAGGTCATTAGTAGACAACAGCTTAGAGTTCAAGTTGTGCATAATATATAATTGTTTCATTGTGTGAGGTTTAAGTAATTACCGGTATTTAGAACGGATTAAAAAGAATTTGTTCGATTTTCAATAGACAGTTATTACAGAGAAAGTGCAATTAAAAAGCTCATTAAGCTAACCCCAAAAATCGTATTTTGCGTACATAGTTTGAGTTAGTATGTTCAACAGTGCTGTTACATATAGATGTACAGAAAAATTACAATGTCACTAAAAAGAAAACGTTTGTCTCTTAAAGAGAAAATTAATATAATTGTGGAAAGTGAAAAGTTCAATACCAGTGCTAGAAAGTTGGCTGAAAAATTTAGTGTTGGAAGAACACAAGTTAACGATATTTTAAAAAACAAATGTGATTTAAAAAAGCGTTTTGAAGAAGGTTCCAATGCAAAACAGAAGAGAAAATTTCCTAGAACTGAAGGTTTAGAAATTGACCGAGTAGTTTACAATTGGTTTTGTAAAGCTAGGAATAAGAATATCCCTATATCTGGACCTCTAATGAAAAGAGAAAACATTGGAAATTTAAAAATGACAGATTTTAAAGCTTCAAATGGGTGGCTTGAAAAATTTTGTCAAAGCCATAACATAACTTTTAAAACAATTTGCGGGGACGTAATTAGAGGCAGCATTCATACATGACACCCGTCATAAAATTAAAACAAAATGTCTTTGGTAACTACTAAAATTTTATTTAATATTGGAAAATTTGAGTTTTGACTAAATTTAATTATGATTGATCTTACATGATATACGAGGATGTATTGATATCTAATTAGCCTAGACCAGTTCCTTGCATAAACAAAATAATGCGCTACCATAGCAACGAACAATAACTTATTAGAAGTGTCAGTGTAAAGTTTGACGTCAAAAAAGTAAACCGGAGTCATGCAATAAATTAAATGAAAAAAGATGTCCACCGAAATTATGAAAATCGAAAAATTGGAGTATCGAGCCATCATCAAGTACCTGTATTTAAAAGGGTTAAGAGGTAAGCAGATTTACGAAGATATGCTTAATACCCTTGGTGATCAATGTCCTTCGTATGCGACCGTCAAAAATTGGAATGCAAGCTTCAAAAGAGGTAAATTTTCCATTGAAGATGATGACCGATCGGGAAGGCCAGTGTCAGTCCCCGAAAATATCGATGCAGTTCATGACATGATTTTATCAGACCGTCGAATTGGGCTAAAACGTATATCTGAAGCACTGAATATTTCATACGAACGCGTTCATCATATGGTTCACGTCAATTTGGACATGAGAAAAATTGCTGCAAACTGGATCCGTTTGAATGTTGACCAAAAGCGTGCAAGGGTAGAAGCATCGCGTTTGATCTGTGCTCGATTTGAAAACGATGTAGACTTCTTAAACCGAATTGTTACTATGGATGAGACTTGGGTACATTTCTACGATCCAGAAACAAAGCAACAATCGATGGAATGGCGACACTCTGGTTCTCCAAGACCTAAGAAGTTTCGTGCCCAAAAATCTGCTGGAAAAGTTCTTGCTTCAGTTTTTGGGATTGCCATGGAGTAATCATGATTGATTTTTGGATAAGGGTAGAACAATAACTGGAGATTACTATTCGACATTACTGACCACTCTACGGGAAAATATTAAAGAAAAAGACGCGGAAAGCTATCCAAAGGTGGTTTGTTTTTGCAGGACAACGCCCTGCACACAAATCTCATGTTGCCATGCAAAAATTCGTAATTTAGGGTTTGAATTACTCGAACACCCCTCTTATTCACCCGATTTGGCTCCGTCCGACTATCACCTCTTTCCTCAACTGAAAAAAAAGTTTAAAGGTCGTACATTTTCTTCCAACAAGGAGGTAATCGAAGCTGTGGAGGTCTGGTTTGCAGAGCAAGAAGAAAAAAATTTTTTGAAAGGTCTAGAGACGTTGCAGGTTCGCTGTAATAAATGTATCCAATTAAGAGGAGAATATGTTGAGTAATAAAATATTTTGTTTGGTTTTATAGTAGGCTAAGAATTTTTCAATATATCCTCGTATATTGTCGTAAAGAGAAAAAAAAACTCTATGGTTTCTATTTTTAAAAAAAATTATTTCATAACTCGTAAACAAATGTAGATATTTAAAATCTGTCAACGCCATTTAATTTCTGTCAAAAAGTGTCTAAAGAAGGTATTACTAGTTTTTTCTAACTCAATAAACAACTAGGATATAGACACTTATCAAAATATAAAAAAAAAAAATCGATCTTTTTGCTGTAACTCGAAAACAAAAAACGATAGCCGATTCTAGTTTTCACCAACTAAGTTTTCTCAAAGACACTGACATCCATTTTCTCTATCTCTTATGGTTACCAACGTCGAAATTTGCCCACCCTGTACAGCAACATATTTTATTAGAAAGATAAATGAGAACAAATTTATGTAATAATGTAAATGTTTAAAGCGTATTTTAATCAAAAAAAAACATTCAAATTTGTATAACGATTTACGCCAATAAGTCCAGGTTAATTGATACAATTTTATAAAATGTGTTTAATTCTCCCTTTTCAAAATATTAAATTTACTTTACAAAATTATATAATAATAATAATAATAATATTTATAATAATAATAATAAAGACAATATAAAATACTGGGTTTGGAATTGAACCCCGGTTAGAAAACGTAAAACATTACTAGGCAACAAATTAACTAATTCGTCCACAAATGCCATGTAGTAAATGATACGCCATTCAGATAACAACAAATAACTTATTTTACTAATTTTAGTAAAATACACTCTGATACTCATTATTATTTAAAAAATTTGTTTTTATTGTAACTATCCAACATAATATGTTTTTGTATAGTGTTTGAATTGTGCTAAAAAAAAAAAGATATACGTTAATTTTTAATTTAACATAGTAATTGTCTATGTCTACTTTTTTGTGAGACACACGGAATATATACACACAGTGTTACATAAAGTCACCATCAAATCAGAAACTTCGTTGTCGATTTGGACGAATTGTGATTTTTCCAATAGTTTGTGTTGGAGGAGAACTAATGTTCACTGGGTGATTCAGCTTGGTGGTTTTTTGTTTTTTTTTATGAAAAAAGTACTATAAACCACATACAGGACTATGAGAAAGTAAGGAAATATCCGTATTGAAAACCTCAAGGATTAACGAGATGAAACTTTGGGGAGGTATATAAGACACACTTGCGGATATTTTTATTCCTGATACATTTTGATATCATATTTTAATTACAAATAGTGAAGTCAACTTTCAATTTTCAAAAAACCACATTGGAGTTACCAGTCTAAATTATATTGACATATGCCAAACTTTTTTTCCTAATAACTTCTATTATATTTTTTGATGGATTCTTGTAAGGGATTTTTTCTTAGTTTTAATAACACTATTTCTTCATGGTTAAAATATGTGTTACTTGAAATAATACAAAGTTTTTCTAATAATTTTCTTTGGTAAATTTTTGTGTTTACTTTGCTTTATAGTACAGTACTCGATGGTAAGATATTACAAAAAATTTTTCCTTAAAGTCGTATTTGAGAGCAAAAATTTCTAACAATTTCATACCAACTGCAACTTGTTCAATTACTTATGAACTTTCTAAATTTTCAAAAAAGATTTACAGAAATTCCTCGATATTTATAAATATTAAAAAGCCAAAGTGAATTAAATTATCAAATCCGTTAACTGTGTTTTGGTATAATTTTTGAGAAAATAGAGAAATCAAAAACATGCACAATCAATTAATTCATCAGTTTGATATTGTGACAATCAGTTTATGCAAATTTTTCAATTTTAAAAATTTGAATTAGTTCGAATTTAAAAATTTAATTTGGAAGAATGGTTTAAATTAATGTTACTAAGGTTATTGTCAATTAATTAGAAATAAAAAATACAAAAATATTATTTAAAATAATTTAAAAAATTAAATATTAAGTTTATAATCAATACATTGCAGAGCTCAGCAACGATGATATTGATACAATAAAAAACTACTGAAAAATTTCAGGAAGAATCAAGAATAATAATTTGTTCTGAAAATAGTCAAGATTAGGAGGAAGATCAAAACCAAATTAGTTAAATAAATTAATGGAAAAAACAGGAAAAACGTGGCAATCAATATGATCAAAAATGGAGGATATATTTAAAAAAATAGGGAGTTTGGTAATAGCACGAAGACATGGAAAATATATATTTAATAGAAATCATATGAATTTCATGGAATAAAAATAAAACGGAATTATAATGTATGAAATAAAATAGAAAACATTGGGCGTTGGCTATATTTTGCCAATCTAAGATCAATATCTGAAATATTTCAGTACTTTTGTAGTTGTGAAACTATAAGAGGGATTAATAGCTTAATACTGAAACTTGCGGCTATTTATGTCTGATATTTTTACATTTATAACATGTTTTAGATTCGTCATAATATTGGTAACATTCAAGAGGATGCTATGGTAATATAGATTAGCATGAAAGAATTAGACAAAAAGCATAACCATGTGATTGGATCCTTTAATAACTGTATTGTAATCAATAATAGAAAAACTGAAAGAGTGAACGAGACAACTTATTTAGGCGTTGTAATATACTTATTATTTTAATATTATCTATACGGCAAAATCCATAGGTTCGTAAAGCTGCACCCGCCATATCACCAATTTTAAAACTAAAGAGCTAGGAATTATGTACTTTTTATGTGCTAATTTTGTACCGACTTTAAAAATTTTGTACTCTAAAAATAGGAATATTTTTTTAAGGTTAAATGTAGGGGGTGTGGCTTGCGTAAAAGCTACACCCCCCATACCAGAAATCATTGAAAGGGTGGTCCAATCGCAAAAAGAAAATTACAGGAATTATGTATTTTTTATGTGCTAGGAAATAAGACAAGTCTTGGTACGGTAAGGTCATCCATTACGAAGATATGGGGAATGAAAACTTTATCGACTCTAAGCGTCTAGTGATATACATACGATATGATGTAACGACACCAAGTGATGAATATATAGTGATGGGGAGAAATGTTGTGAGCAATAATGCTGAAGGTACTTAGATGAGTAGTGGCGAAACGGGTAACAAGGGGGAGGGAGAAAGAAAAAGAATTTCTGAAATGTATTTTTTATTAAAAATTATGTACCTTTGATTACAAACTTTTATCATATTCTACTATTAAAAAGCTATCTCCTGGCACTTTAAATGAATTTTGTACCGCAAAAACTCTACCAGTAATAAGCACCGAAAAAGGAAAAATCGCGATTTTTTATACTACTTCTTTGTCGGTAATAAGAAATGTAAAAATTATGTACCCCTGGTTTCAAGGTGTCGTCATATTCTACTAAGGATACTCTATGTTTTGGCACTATGTCTGAATTTTGTACCCAAAAAACTATTGCAGTAATATGCTCGAAAGAGAAAAAATCGCGATTTGTTATACTTCATTGTCGGTAATAAGGGATGTAAAAATTATGTACCCCTGGTTTTAAGGTGTCATCATATTCTACTATCAATACGCTATTTTTGGTTTTTGTCTAAATTTTGTACCCAAAAAATTCTTGCACTAATATGCTCCGAAAGAGAAAAAATCACGATTTGTTATACTTCATTGTCGGTAATAGAGGATGTAAAAAAAATTATGTACATCTATTTCAAAGTGTCATCTTATTTTACTATCAATACGCAATCTTTTGACACTATGTCTAAATTTTGTACCCAAAAAACTCTTGCAGTAATACGCTCCGAAAGAGAAAAAATCGCGATTTTTTCTTCTTTTGGATCATATTACTGCAAGTGTTTTAGGTAAAAAATTCAGACATAGTGCCAAAAGGTAGGTAATCGATAGTAGAATATGATGGCATTTAAAAATCAAGGGCACATAATTTTTTAGATTTCTATTACCGACAATGAAGTATAACAAATCGCGATTTTTTCTCTTTAGGGGCAATTACTGTAAGATTTTTGGGTACAAAATTTAGAGATGGTGCCAAAACATAGCATATCGATAGTAGAATATGACGACACCTTGAAATCAAGGGTTCATAATTTTTACATCCCCTATTACTGATTATGAAGTATAACAGATAGCGATATTTTTCTCTTTTGGAGCATATTACTGCAAGAGTTTTTGGGTACAAAATTCGACATAATGCCAAAAGATAGCGTATTGATAGTAGAATATGATGACACCTTGAAATCAGGAGTACCTAATTTTTACATTTCTTATTACCGACAAAGAAGTATAACAAATCGCGATTTTTCCTCTTTCGGTGCTTATTAATGGTAGAGTTTTTGCCGTACAAAATTCATTTAAAGTGCTTTTTAATAGTAGAAAATGATAACAGTTTGTAATCAAGGGTACATAAATTTTAATAAAAAATACATTTCAGAAATTCGTTTTCTTTCTCCCTCCCCCTTGTTACCCGTTTCGTCCCTACTTATCTTAGTACTTTCAGCATTATTGCTCACCACATTTCTCCTCATCACTATATATTCATCACTTGGTGTCGTTACATCATATCGTATATATATCACTAGACGCTTAGAATCGATAAAGTTTTCATTCCCCATATCTTCGTAGTGGACTTGTCTCATCTCCTAGCACATAAAAAGTACATAATTCCTGTAATTTTTTTTTTGCGATTGGACCACCCTTTCAATGATTTCTGGTATGAGGAGTGTAGCTTTTACGCAAGCCACACCCCAAATTTCAACCTTAAAAAATATGCCTATCTTTGGAAAACAAAATTTTTAAAGTCGTAACCAAATTAGCACATAAAAAGTACATAATTCCTAGCCCTTCAGTTTCAAAATTGGTGACATGAGGGTGCAGCTTTACGGACCTAAAATCCATTGGATTATATTCAGAAGACAGTGGTAGTTTGCAATATAAGATATCGCTGGGCCTAACGGGAATAAACGACATTGACGGCCTACATTGATAAGTTAGATCGTCAAGAGAATTTATTCAATTATTTCTAAAGTGTTTGTTATTTCTAAGAAAATTTACTTATCTAGGTCTATTTAAATATAATTTTAACGTGCAAAGTTTCGTCAGACTAAAGTGTTCATTCTATAATCCACAATTTCACACGGTTTCGTCACCACACTATACAGATTGATACCATGATATGACATCATCATGAGTAGTCATAGTTACAATAAATCTTTTGTAATTCAAACTTTCTGTGCTGAATTTGTTGTAATTAATTGAAATACTTTGTGTTGTCGTAGTTTACTTACCACCACAACTTTGTAGTTGTGCGGTATTTGGGGTGCAACAGCAATAGCTAATCTAAACACTTTACAAACAAATTATTTTTATTTCGATTTCTAATTAAGAATTGTCCATTATCAAATATTTGGAAACAAGGCTGTTGCAGAAGTGACGAATTTAACATACTTTTGCAAGAATTTAGTGAATAAAGGTCACAAAAATAAACTTGTGAATATCATTTCAGTCGTACAATTTTCCCTTCTTTCTAAATCCGGTGTGTAAAATAGGGGTTCCTATATAAAAACACCGAACTGACCTTAAAAATCTTCAAGGTGAAGTTGAAAGACAACTTTAAGGTCATAATCAGATGTCCCCCTCCAAACCCAATAACTTTTGTCTCAAACATATTTTCTGAAAATGTCAAATTCAGAAGTTAATTGCGTGGATTGATTAAAATGAAACACTTGGTATAGTCCGTGGGCCTGTGATATAATGAGCCGGGAAACTTGTATTCCAACTTTTTTAGATCTTAGGTGTAGAATGCTATGAAGCGTGCAGATCTGCAACATGAGGCCAAAAACTTCACCGTTAGATTTGAGCCCATACAATGTGGATACAATATATTTTTCAAATTGTACGTCTGCTTTTTTGCACAGGTTTCTAAGGTATGGTTTAGTTACCAAAACCAAAAAAGCTGACTTTTAGCCAAACCTAAACGTTCAGGCCCATACAATTCTCATTGTATTGTGCATTGGCAATTTTATCGTCAGCTTTTTTTTGTAAATTGCTTTTCCTCGATGAAATATCGAATTTCAAAAAGCTGACGTTTCGGTTGAAGCAGTAAAAGTTAAAAGAAAACAAATCCGGTAAATGTCATAATTCAATTCTTTTTTAATACTCTGCTCCTCAAATCCCAGTCTTCTTGTAAATATGTGTTTCTCAAACTCTTTAATTTTGCTGGGTACTGCAATGGTGAAACCATCTATTCCCATTCATGTACAATTCGTTTTAGAGCTGCCTGTCGCATTTGGTTGTTTCTGTTACAGGGTTTCTTAACTCCCCAAGCACTCGTTGTTCCACAAACTTGATGATTTCTTCTTCTGACCACCTCATGATTAAACACTGATTTCACAAAACAATTATTTTACACCATTCAGTAGCAAGAACGATAAACAATTACATGGCCTCTCGATCAGAACTCGACTGTCTAAACTAGACTAGTTGAAAGGTTAGTGGCGCAGACAGTAAAAATTCGAATTGTGGGAGTAGGGAAGTAGGTAAGTAGATAGCCTAGGAGCTATTCACTTGCCTGTCCTTACTACTGGTACAAGTAGGAGTGCAAGTACGTGCCACTGGTTTAAATTGTCTTAGTAGTAGGTTAGTAGCTATTTTTGATGCTACTAGTGCTAGTAACTAACCCATTTACTATACCAATGTCTATACAATGTATCTGGGACATTTTGCCACGCGTTGCTTTTATCACTAGTCGTCACTTTACTTCCTTATACAAATTCACACGTACGTCTGCGCGTATAAAACCAAAATGGTGAAATTTGTCGTGTACGTTAAACGCGAATTATATTGGCCGGTCTTAAATTTTATTTACAAAAGAAAAACATGCATGAACATTTTTTTAAATGCAAACCTATTACTATTATCTACCTTATGATGCAGGTGAGTAACGCTTCTTTTTCTGTACTCGTTCATCAGGTCCATATTCCTGGCAATTTTGTTGAGCACTTCAGGCGAGTCTTTGATCACTTACTGTTTCAATTTTTATTAAAATTATGTTCATTTATTAATTTTTACTTTACTCTTTCCCTTACTTATTTCCAGCCCGTATTATGCTTCCTAAATTTCAACACTCCAACCGTTTTTCGTTGGTTGTATTTATAATATCGGTTACAGCCTTCTTTGATTTTTCATACTTTTGAAATTTTTCCGATATCTCTGCGCGCCACTAAACGTCAGAATCTAGAACCTTTATTCGCAATTTTCTAATTAATTGCTCTTTTCTTATGCTTAAACAAAGCTTCCAAATTTCCTGAATCGTTTAACATATAACTTACCTGTTCTTAATTGCTTCCCTATTGAGTTCTTTCCAAATTTCAATCGCCATGAAATTTGAGGTTAACTTTTTATAAATTTCAAGACTTATCTCTTTTGTTGTCGTCGTTTGGAATATGTTCCTTGATCTTTGTCTTCCTTCTTTCTAATATTTTCCGTAAGTTACATTAGTGATTTTATTTGAATTTTCAGCAAAATGGGTACTTCATCCCAAAATGAAGTTTTTTTAACATTATTGCCAAATAACGTTTCAAAAGCTTGTTTTTTTAAACACACTCTATTGTAATGTTTTTGAGTAAAGAAAAATGTCCAAGAGGGCGTATACATTTCAACTTTACACTTGTCGCACCAATCACTCGGATCTGGAAGTTTTCTTTTAAGGCTATTAAAATTACATTTTTATTTACAGGGTTTGACCAAAGACTGTAGGCTGGAATGCGACCTGATGGTTGCCTTAGCGCTGTCGTGCGACTAAAACGCGGCCCCTGGTTGTTGGTAACTCTAAAACACCAAAATACACCTAAACGTACAGAAATTAATTATTGTGATTAATTATTAACATCATTTAGTTTAATAATTGTTGAGATTACAACAACTAGTGGTTTCTCGTCTGCCAGGTTTGTCAGTTTCTTTTTTTATGTTACCTCGGTTTTACGAGTGCTTTCTAGGAGGTACGGTCGGAGTTAATACATGTAAATGGGGAATGCCTCACGAGGTTTTGCAATTACTAACGGTGACTACAAAGCCGCAATAGACGTTACGCTAGAGCCAGGCCCTTACGGTTAGTCAAATGCACAGTAATTTAAATCTAGTGAAGTATTTTTCCGTTAAGTTGTTCACAACGTACTCAGATCAGGGTGGTTACGGACGTCTCAAAAGGGGACCCCTCACGATCTAAGCGTATTTAAGGGGGTATTTGTTTATGAGTGTGTTTGAAGAGCAAACGTCGCGCAAGAGGGAACTCCCGCGGTCTGTACGTTTCAACGGAGTGTTACTTCTCAACCTTGTTTGCGACAGGGCACTAGGTCCCTTACGGTCTCAAGGCGCTAAAATAACAATGAAAACGGGGACTAATGTATTTGTTTACGGGGATGTCGAAAGGCAAACGTCGCGCAAGAGGAAACTCTCGCGGTTTGAGCGTTCAACAGGGTGTTATTTCTCAACCTTGTTTGCGACAGGCACTAGGTCTCATACGGTCTAAATGCGCTAAAACAATGAAAACGGCGACTAAAATAGGATTCGGTTCAAAATGGCAAAATAAAAATTAAATTCGAAAATATTTATAAGTTCGGAAAACGGTGAATATTAATACAATTGCAGCGGCGGAGAAAAGGTTCTTTGAGGACGATGGATAGGATGGTGGTTTTTGGACTACGCAGAAAAAGTTCATCGAAGACGACGGAGAATCCAAACTACGTTCTTTTCTTTTGGGGACCTATTAATACCCGCATCAAAGGACCTTGTGAAAGTGGGGCCATTGACGTCACTATCTCCTTGTATTGGCAGGTGAGATTGTTGTTGACCTGTAATTACGTTTATCAAGCGTAATTCCCTATAGAAAATTTTTAAAGTTTGCTTCATAAAACTTATCACTAAAATTTCCCAAGTATATTTGATTGTATTCTTACAAGACATCATGTCTTTGGTCAAACCCTCTTCTCTTCTCTTCTTTCCACTTTTCTCTAAATTTCAATCGTCTGGAATTTTACTTAATTTTTACTATTCTTAGTTTAATTGGTTTATTTACATATTCATCATCATGTAATCTACATTTATAAATCTCTTATTTTGAATTAAGCTTTTTGACTGTGGTCTGGAGCGCTTAAAATATTGCAATACTTTTCTTATTTTTTATTTCTTCTAGAACTGCCAACTTTTTGATTAAAGCCTCTTTTCTTTTCCAGCTCATGCTATACTGACATTCAATCTTATCGCCTACAATAATTGATCTTGGGACATAAAAGCTTTTCACTTTTCAATTTTTGCAAAACGAAATGTGCAAGAAGGAAAATGTAAAGCAATGTTGGTGGAATAGGACCCTGGTGTCTTCGCGATCTAGATCTTAAACGTAGACTTCATAGACTAATACAAAGCAGGGGATTCGACTGCAGAAGCATAAGTAAATTCCCAATAGAAATTACCACAAAGGAATTTCCAAAAGAATAAGATATAATTGTACGGTTATTCGGCGGTAAACGGTTAACCAGACCTACAAAATTGCATTTTTCTCAGTTTTAATAATGGGTGGGAATGGTTCTTTTAGATTGTTTCGGTTGAAAACAAATCTGACCTTAAAATTGTTCTAGAAATTCAGATTTCTCTTTAAATTTTAGGTGAAATTGTCAAAAAATGGCAAGTTAACCGTTTTTATGCATTTCTTTCTTAAAAACCCTTGTGTAGACAGAATATTAAAGAACCTACTAAAAAGTAAGTTCGGTGCGGTAAAACGGGCGACTCAAAACTCTTGAACTTGTATAACTTCAGTTTAAAAAATCATAAAATAATTTAGAAAAATGGATTTTAAAGCCAAATGATTGATTAATGCACAAAAAGTTCCTTAGATTACGAGCGGACAACTTCCTTCTATTGGGCGTCTTCGGCGTGCTTCTTGAAGTAAAAATTTTACACGTAATTTATTAATGTGTGCTTAAATAATTCCAAGTTAAATTGGTGTGTAGATGTAAATCCGACCGCATTCGCTGTAAGTACTTCTTTTCTATTTCTTTTGTTGTCTTGTGGTTGTCTTAATTCTAAATACGACGTATGCTTTAGCACGTGTCTTGACCTCATACTCTACTCGTGTATTACAATTTGGATAATTCTTGGGGGTGCTAGAATGGCTAGTTAAGAATCCTTCGCTATATAACTTGACGACTACGACGGTTTCGCCTACATTTAAGCTGCCAACGGCCGATGAACTCGACAGGCTGAGGGGTCGTTCACGCTGAATATTTGCTGCCTCGAGGTAACATATCTGCTTTCCGTTCTTCGTCGTATATTTCTCCTAAGGAAAATCCTGGGGCTACCTATCTGTCTATAGCTAGAACCTTCCTTCTTGGAACTGCATACTACAGAATACATTTGAGTTTACTGTTTAAGAAACCTATTCATTACATGTGACATTAAACGGTTTGAATCCCTAGCATATAAGTAAATTTTTATTCGGGGTAGACTCCACCACCGACGTTCGGTTTTGTTTTTAACTAGTTCCATAAGAGCTTGGGCGTTTTAGATAAAGTGGGTGAAGCTAAAACAAAAGGCCTTTTGCGTTGGCGGGAGCTACTTACCGTGCTATTCGGAGTTTAAGTTAGTTTTAAATCACCTTGTATAAGTGACTTGTGTACGTCGAGATTCCTCAGTAACCAATCCTCAATTGGAACGCTAACTTTAATTTGGGGTGTAACAAACAAAATCTTAACTGAATTTCGACACATTGATTGCGAGCTTTAATTAAATTGTTGTTGCTACCGCCCGTAAATCTTATGCGACAGTCTCTCTTACTTCTCACATATTCTCCTAGTAATGTAAGTTTTATTTGCTACATTTAATTGTCTATTTGTCTCTCTGATTTGTGTTCGTTTTAGTGTATTAGACCTTTAGTAAAACCTGTTGGTCGGTTTTGTTTTTTTCTATTACCCAGCAGGTGGCGCCTCGTTAGGCAGCAGTCTATTTCTTTACAGTTCCTCAAGGACCTCCCCAACTCACCGACTAAGCCGGACACTGCTGTGCTAATTACTACAAATACTGGATCCTCCACGAATTTAGTGCGCTACTTCGAGCTAAATAGTATTGTACTTCTCTCTAGGTTGTATCGCTAGAGCCGTCGCTTTCTTTTACTATTATTTGTGAACTATAACCGTTACACACTTCAGATTTTTCATGTATAAATGGCTTTACTATCACATTATTTCTAAGTAAACGTTAATAATTTAGATGTTTTTCAATAAATGCTTGAACCTTTTGCAAGAGAAATTTTTCAATTCAAAGGTAGTACGTCCTTTATCTCCTTAAGGTACTTGTACGAAATTTTCTGCTCTTCTCTCAATAATTATCATTAAAAATAAAAAAAGGTTTTTTTGAATTATTTCTTTATTGAATTGGGTGATATAATTACATATAAAGTAAAAACCAAAAAGCAAAGTGTGAACTTATTAAAATTGGAATATTTATCATTATAATAAAATGTGTTACATCATATTATTGGAATATATGTATTTAGTTAAAGGAACTTTTCACTAGGTATTATGTCATAGTTACAAAAACAATTTCCTTGTTGTATACAATGTGTCTACGAGTTTCAATGAATCATCGATTAATTTTATATGTGCAAGATGCAGTTCTATCTACGAAATTAATTACTGTATAGTAATTCTTTGCATTGTTAAGAATTCTATAGTTTTCTCACATTTCTTTCCATATAATAGGAGAGTAGGCGAGAGCATGTGTTGAAATTATGCACAACAATATAGTACAACACATGACAACACCTATATATGCAGCGGTGTTTATGGAATACAAGGCGTTACAACTTGTTGCAATGTATGTTTTACATACACTTCAAGTGAAATTTCGCACATTTATATTGATTTTGGCACATGGAATCGCTTTGACAAGTGAAGTAAACAACCAGCCACCACAGCAGAACGCATTAAGATGTTATTAGTATGAAATTTTTTTAGTGTAAAATGTTTGTATATATACAAAGTTTACTGTAATATTGCAGCTATTTCTCATATAATAAGATCTTATCAGGTATAAATACCGAGGAATGTGTGCGAGCTTGTGGGTGTCAGGTGCACAGCGGAGGGTCATAGACCGGGTCTAAGTGGACTCGCAGTAATGTCCATAAATTTTTCAGGTGGTTATTTAAAGGTGAGGCTACAAAACCACAATGGTACTACCATTATTAACAAAAGTCAAAATAGAAAAATTTACACGAAACTTTTTAAGCACGAGCATCAAGTAGCGCGAGTTTACTATTGTGTAAGTTAAGATTTATTAAAATTTTTCATAACACACGTGTGGAGAATATAAATTTCGGCCACTCCAGCTATTTTACATAATTATGTTTAATGAATTTTTTAATTAGATTTTTAATTGCAATAGAATCAATATAAATGAATTTTGTTTAAATTGAATTAACTTAAAAAGGAAGATAATTGTTTAATAATACTTTTTTTATTGATTCTTGATGGCCAGTGTATGCTCTAACGTACAGCTGGATTTGTTATTTCCGAAGATGGATTTGCAATGGATGATGCGAAACGTTTTGTTATGAACTAGAAAAGAGTTCTTACTTCCTGAGTCCAGATAAAAATCCAGTTAACAATTAATAGGTGTACACTCTGGCAAAAAGTTATATATGAAAGGTAAATATTTCCTCCTATAAATTATCAACTAATTGGATTGTTCTTCGTTGAGGAGGGGCACCAAAAACCATTAAGACGTTTTTCAGGCAACGTTTCGTGCAGCCGAATGTGCACTTCTTCAGGCCACTGTTTATTAAAGAAGTGCACATTCGGCTGCACGAAACGTTGCCTGAAAAAACGTCTTAATGGTTTTTGGTGCCCTCCTCAACGAAGAACAATCAATTAGTTGACATTATGTATGTTCCTTAAACTTTTAGTCAATTAAAGTGTTTCCCAAGTAGTATTTTTTTTAAAGATAGTTTATAAAAGATCGAGACCAAGGACTTAGCACTTGATTTTTCCACTTTCCGTTTCCTTAAATAAGATTTTTGTTGTATCTCTAGTGAATTTACTTTTTCTTTCTTTCTTCGCCTTTGGCAGTGCTACGTTCCCAAAGTTTATCCTAACCTTTTGTCGTGGGTTTATTTTTTCCATTTGTTACGCATCGTTTCCTTGGAATGTATTTAACCGGGCAGAAAAGTTGTTTGTACTCTTTCGTTATTCCTCTTCTTCTTGCTCCTCGCTCTATTATATCACTTTCCACTGATTTCTTTTAAGTATGAGTTAAAATAATTTGATAACGTTCGTCTTTGTATTTTATTTTGCTTTTGTTAATGCTTGTTTTTTCTTGGTTTTGTATTTTATCATAAATGTTTAATTTTGCAAATTATGTTTCTTTTAAGTAATGACTTGCTATTTTTTGGTGTTTCTTATTTGTGACTGGAATTTTAAAGTTATTATCATGTCATACAATATTTCCGTTAATCTATATCAATTGTAAGAATATGATCACAAACCGAACCACTACGGGTACAGAAATAATACATACGAGGGCGGTCTGAAAAGTAGAAAATGTATAAAAATTAAAATAAAACTGAGTTTTGTAAGCAGCGCCTTCACGATATGAATAATGTGTACTATAATCCTATATTTTATGCTTCCACAAAATTCTCTTTGCTTTATATGTGCCAAATCTTGGGAAATTAGCTTCAGTTCTTCTGAATTTCTGAATTTTATTCATAGGCGGTACATTAAATTTAAGTCGTTTGATCTTTCACATTCTATACTAAAAATTTTGTTTTTTTTCATGGATATAAAATAAATTGAAATAATGTTTCATTTTAGTAATTATTATGCATAATTACTTCCAGTAGTAATATTTTCATCTCACTAAGTAAACTTCGACTTATGTGGGCGGACGAGTGTACTCGATATTTATGTTAATTTAATTAATGTGGAAAATACCATTAGGCGTTGTGATTTTGTCACTTTGATAGTGAAAAAAGCTAAGTGTAACTTTAACAGTGAGTTTTTCAGTAGTAGGTTAAGATAAATAATTGGTTTGCTGTCATGGTCATGATGATAATTGTTGTCACAATTGTCTCCTTGAAAATTAACACTAAAATTAATCTTAATCAGAGTTTGAAAGCTTGACACACACGTACATATTTACTCATCATTTTGCCTGCACAGTTTTCAGTATCAAGGTAAGTACGCCTTAACTGTACAGTGTTGATGTGGCTTTAGTCTGTCAGTTTTAGTTAGTTAGCGAGAGTGAACATAGAGTTCTTAAGCAACGATGAATTTTTGTGTGTTGCTACTATTGTTGCCATGACGGTCAAAAAACATAAAAGTAGGAAGAAACGCTCTCATTGGTCCAACCACTAGTTTCTGAAAAAAGGGCAACTTTTGCACACTAATTTATTTACGTATGGATATATTAGTATCTTATTCAGATGATAAGCCCTCATATAGAAAAAATAAATACTGTAATGAGGGAAACAATAACATATCATGAGCGAGTAAGTGCTACTCTACGTTTTTTGGCAAGTGGTAGAACCTATGAGGATCTCAACTTTTTGCGTGCAAAATCTCCACAAGCATTGGGACACATTATACCCAAAACACGTCAAGCAATTATTGGAGTTTTAAGAAACAGATCTTCCATAAAGATACTTACATGAGCGCAATTAAATTAAAAACTAATAATACACCAATAAGTTTATTTAATTTGTTAGGTTTTTTGAGCTCAAGAGAATTATCTTTAAAAGTATTTATAACAATCGGTCGAAAATATGTGCAAATACAAACACGGAAATTTATGATTCAAAAGTACATTAAAGAAAAACATGCATATCTTAATTACTAGATTCTTGTTTCTTTGGAGACAGTGTCGAAGGGTTTAGAGAAAGCCACTGTTTTATATTCGAAAGGCTGATTGACGGAGGGTGTTGATTATTAGCTGATTACGTACTTGTCGCAGGTGTCGGATGTGAAGGTCGTTGTTTATCTCTACCTCTCTGTGTGGACTGAAAAGAACGCAACCACTTTATAAGCCAAACGACACGTAACGATTTTTCATGATAATCAGCATGAATGAAGAGAGAAAATATCCAGTAATGTTTCACAGATTTTTAATTAGAGATATGCGAACTAGGTGGTGCCTCTAAAAAGAAGGGCAAAATGGCGCTTAACGAAGATAACGTGACAATTCTTTTTACTTACGGTATCAAAATGGTTTTGCAAAATTTCGATATAATGTTTCGATGTATTATCTTTTAGGTTAGTCCCCTACGGTTGCAATTCATTAATCTACAAGAAATTAAACAACGCAAAGGTGTTTTAACCCAAGAACAATACTTTATCTAAACTAATATTTTTGCGACACGTTGAAAGCTTCGAAAACCAAAAATGCAAAAAGGCTGAAGTAATTTGCGTTGAAACGAACACCAAGACGAATACGTCCTTTGTTACAAAAGAAACCGCGTTAATTGAGTTGAGTAACCAACAGGACTAGAAACATTCATATAGAAAATTAATCTCCCAAATATAAGGATTTTTAGCCAAAAACTATAATAAGTAAAAAATTACTGTGACACCTGATTACCTGTTTTTCCATTATTTTGTTATTTTATTTGCTATTTCTTTATCCTTCTATTTTTTTTGTCATTGCCGGGACTGGCGCTTGGACTGATCCATTACACGTCGTCATGAAATTTTGTTATATTTTATGTTCTTATTTACCTTCTATCATATGAATACTAATGTGGGTAAACGTCGGAATATATTTTAGTGGTTTTTCTAGTCCTCAAAGCAAATGTTTTGTCAAGACGAACCAATCCACAATTGGACACATTTTCGTCATCACACTATACAGGTTTATACTGATCTTCTGAGGCACCATACATAACACTTACATCACAATACACTAATGAACAATGTACCTACCATACAAATAAAAAAATAAATAAATAACTATTAGGGTACATAAATAAAACTGTTACAAAGTATTGTGTTTAAAAATCATAGAAAAAAGTGTTTTTACAGAACAAATAGGAAACAGTCTTTATTACAAGACTTTCCAAAGTAATATAAAAATATGTTGTTAACAACTGCAGTACTGAACAGTCTCATATCAATCATTATTTTTATAAATGGAATGAGACAGGTACTGTCCAACACGTACACCACTATTACTAAAAGGGGCAAGGGGCACTTTTATGAAAATCTAGTTCTACATGTTCTGCAAAAACCGTAAAACAGTGATAAAAAACTTTCTTATGTATTTATCGGCAATGCAGCCTTTGCTCTGCTGCCGGATTTTTTAAAACCGTTTAACCTGTCTGTCTAGAGCAGGTAAAATTATTGAAAACGTATTTGAAATAATGGCAGCTAGATGTAAAATATATCATATCGAAATCTAGAATTAAAGATGGGAGAAACTAACAAAAAGAAAGAAATAATAATATAAAAATTACGGGATTAAATTGATTGATAAAAATATATTTAAAAAGAAAATATAATAAAACATTTGAAAATGCAAAAGGAAAATTAAATCAGTAACGAAATTAAAGAAAGATACAAAATAGAGATGGAAAATGTGTACAAAAACAGATAATACTAAAATATAAAAAGAAATTAAAAAATGTTAGGGACGTAATAACATTTATTGCTGAGGAACTCACAAATAAAGAAAGAAACATACAAAGGCAAATTAAGGAACGTGCAAAATAAGAAAAAGAAAGAAGAAAAGGGAAAACAATCAGAGTGAAATTTCATAAAATGGAAATAAATAACAAAGTATGGGAATGGAGTAAAGAAGAAAACAACATGCTATTATAAAAGAGGAGAAAAACAAAACAAAATTGACTATAAATAATCCATATACACCAAAACCTAGGGAAGAAGTTTCGAAAATGTAACCATTTTCCGGTTACTGACAGAATACGGCAATGAATAATGGACAGGGAGATAAGTTTAAAATAGGATCATGAAATATAAGAAGTATAACAAAAACAAAAAATGAAGGAAATACGAGAAATGGAAGTAGTAGGTTAGTATTTTTATAGTGAAGTAGATAAAAACCAAAGCCCAAAAGACGTGTAGAATGCGTAATCAGCCCTAAATGCATGGAAAAATTGATTGAATGTCAAGGAATTAATGAATGAATCAGGAAAAATTGAAATAAAGGTCATAAAGGAATAGATTATAGAAATAATAATAGAATATGGGTCTAGCAAAAATGATAAAGCAGCAGAGAAAGAAACATTTTGGGAAGATGTTCAAACCGTATATGACAAAACCAGAAACCCATTCATAAATATGGGAGACTTAAATGCACCCATGGGAAGGGCAGAAAATGTAATGGAAAGCTTTGGAGAACAAACAAAGAATAGCAATGGAAACAAGCTAATACATGTCTGTATACACAATAGTGTAATTATACAAAACATAAAAATAGACACAAATATTTAAGAGAGAAATCAAGTAGAAGAAAAAAATTATATAATAACTGAAAGAACAAATAGGAAAAACATTAAAGGTGTAAGAGCATTCAGAAGCTTGGAACTGGGAGCAGACTACAATCTAGTAGCAGCAACCATAAAAGATATAAAAAACAATAAACCACAAAGTGAAGGCAAAAGTTACATGTAAAGAGAAAAAGGTCTTTTAAACATATAAATTGCAAGAAACAAACAAAAACAGAAAATAATATGTAAAATTAATTCTAGAATTGGCAAATTGTAAAAATCAAAATATAAGCATGGAAAGATTACTTGAGATGAAAAACGAATGAAAAATATCAAGAATACAAAGAAAATAGAAATAGTGTTAAAGCAAAAGTGAAAAAGGCTAAAGCTAAAGAATGGGAAGAATTCGGAAACAAAATGTTTGGAATAATAATATAACATGGATTGGTGTTTTCTAGATTCGGGTTTAAAGACCACCGTTAATTGGAATTTTTTCCTAAACTTCGGCAGCTGAGAGAAGGTTTCTTTCGCCCATTGTTGATCAGATAGTCTGTTGAATCTTCTTTGTTGATTCTCTAACTGAAGGAATTCGGCTACTTGGCTAGGAATTCTACCAATTGTATCAAGCCCTACTGGTGAATTAATAGATTTGCCTTTTCTGTAAGTGCAAAAAAAAACGTTTGTTTGCCTCTGGTCTTACATTTCTATATTTTAGCAGCAAGTTTATCCATTCGGGTTTAGTTACTGCAAAACGTCGAGAAACATTTGTTTTTGTTTCTGGTATATTGATGAGAATAACTTCAGATTTGAACTTGATATCATTAATTGACATTTTGCACGACAACATGCACCGGAAATACCCATTATTACTACTACCTATAAAATGAATTAGATACTTAGTTTATATGTATTTATAATAGTATATTATACACCAAGGTTGTGAAGTCAGTCATTATTGCCTTAGCACCAGGCGGTAGCCCCGAGCGAAATAAGGTGCGTAGGCAATAATGGACTTCACAACCATGGTTTATATACCATTTTTCCACTACTAGCCAAATTTAAGCCAAAAATAAAAAATAAACATTTTTCTTGTAAAATCAAGTAGCACAGGAATGCAAATAAATCAAAAAGCATTAAAAGCTACATACGTTGATAAACCAACTGCAACTGATTCACTAAACACTTGTGTGGTATATTTCACCTTCATTTTCTGAAAATTATTCGGAGTAATATGTAAATTAGTTGATTTAGGAGCCAATCGCAGCGGTTTAGATTTGTCTGACATGTAGAAATTTTTAATGTCTTTCCAAGATGCTTTATTGTTATTAAAGATTATATCGTATTTAATCAAGTTATTTTGCACCGACTTCAATAAATAGGGGACATCGAAGAAATAATAGATTTTCTTATCGTTTACGAGAAGGTATGGTTTTTCGGTGATACATCTATTCTTTTAATTAGGTTTCGAAAATTTTACTACTGCCCTACCATTGGCACCGCATTGTAGTTGTAGCTTTTCTATGCAGTTTAATACTATCGACTTCAGTTTGTCACCTTTGCATATCGTATTTGTAAAGATGTAGCACAAGGGTTGTTTAACTCTGTATATCTCCTGCTTCTTAGTGGTTTCTTTTTTAAGTCCACTTGGGCTGTCACAATTTCTGCTCTGCTTTCGGGAAGTAATCGTTGGGAGATGTTAACTTCAATTGAAGTGCTTTCTTTTCACGTTGCAATTTAAGAATGTTCCTCCGTAATTTTCTTTACCTAAGAGTATTTGAGCTGCAAGCTTGAGTAGTTTTGGTATAGCTAGAGATGTTAACGGGCATTTATTGCTTCGCCAATATACCTTGCATCATTTTAATATTAGGTTTCAGAAATTGACACTTGTAATTCATTTAGGAATGGCAAGTGTTCGCCACATACTCGTTAAGCTTTTAGAGTCGACATTTTTATGCAACAGATCGGACCTTCCAGATTCTGTTAACCATTCAAAACACCTACAACAAAATGTTTGTAATTTACTTAAAATTCTTGATGTAACTTAACTCGCCTGGTTAAATCTCCTTTGGGAAACCTGAAAGAACTGATTCTACCATCATATTTAATAAATAAATAAATTCAGGTTATGTATTTGCGGTTATGGGATGAGGCGCGAATTTTAAACTAATGGTATTTTTTTATTCAAATAATTTTATCGTGTTAGGTAATTTTAAGCAGCAAATACGTTAAAGATAATCACCTGGATATACAAAATTATATTTCACTCGTTTTTGTTAAACAACTATTCTTAGATTCTCAAAAATTTGAATTTGTCCATTATTAACCTAGGTCAACAATAGAAAAAATTATTAACCACTAATAGAAATTCAACTTCTCAGTTGGCTAGGAGACGCAATAATTGTCCACTTCACAGCTAGTAGTGGAAAAAATATGTTGCTTATTACACACCTTCATTAACAGAAATGAATTGTCTGGGGCCTCAACAATGAACTTATCAACTTCGTTATCGTTTAAAACTTTGGATTTTTTTCGTTTTGTAAATTTTGAAATGTCAACGTTATTGTGAATTATCAAACAGGACTTTAACATAGAATAATGCCACCAAAGAGACTTTTTACTGGAAAACGTTTGAAAATATCCCAGTAAACAATTTTCAGTGTATTTACTAATTTTATGTAATTTGCACCAGTCCAGAAACTTTGAGTACACTAATTCATACCGTGTGTTTGACTTATCCGGCAATAAGTTTTCGATCGCCTTTTTGCCGTTTCTCTTATTTCTGGTGGTATAAATTCAATTTCAGAATCAGAAGACATAATTAATATTTTTAATTGTAAAATAATTGTAACACAATAAAGAACTGTCAAAATTGCAATTGTTTACCTACGGTTCCTTTGATCATTTTTTTAAATAAAACTTCAATGAAAGTTAGCAATTTGTTTGAGAATTATTGTTTTATTTTCGTTTCAAAAATATTGTACAATATTCATGCGTGAACATTGTGCTCCCGCACTTATATCGTAAATAACTATTACATTTTATTTTTATTCGCGAGTTAAAACACGTAGAACGTGGTCAAATATCTTATATTTAAAGAGATATAATAAAATAAATTGCACTTTGCCCCTTTCAGATTGATTGGTGGAGATTAACACCAACGTTTCGTCTTGTACGACCATCATCAATTTTTTTTGTTTTCTACTTATATTATATACTTATTTAATAGTAGACGAAGAGCAATAGTTACCGGTCTTCGAACCATAAGAGCTAAATAAAATTTGTAAATAAAGCTTGATAATGTGATCACGTATGCATGTTCTTAATTATCAACATAATTAGTCAGTTGAAGATCCAAGCAGAATTATCTACAGTATATTTATCTTTTATTTTTTCTCTGATCAAGGTATATTTAGACCAAACTGATTTACGCTTAGACTTTTTTGTTATTAGGTATTGTGACAAATATTAATAATTATATTTGAATGAGAAAATATTACTAAAGCTTAAATTTACTTATGAATTAAATTTTTAAGAGCGACGACGAAATCCATCAAATATTGTAAATTATATTGTTACGTCCACGGTTAAGAAACAAGGAGACGAATAATTTATACAAAAATATTTTTAAAAAATAATTATTTTGAAATCTGAGACGAAATAGCCCTAAAGAATTATACAAACAATCTTTAAAAATAAGTTCAAATAATATAATAAAAAAAAAAATTCCTTACGGAAAATCGTTATGGCTCAATTCAAGAAGGAATGGGATTGACGCGAATCTCATTACATAATGAAACCACTACCCATTCCAGCTTGGCCATAACACTTTTCCTCAGGATGATAAATCTTATGAATGAACATAAGTAGAAATGTAAATAGTAAAGCACAAAATTGGTGCTGATGTAAAGAATTAAATAAAATAAACTAAAATTTTTAAAAGAAGTCAAAGATGACAGATCACAAATGTCAAATTAAACACATAAATGAAGGAAAATTAGAAGTAAATTGATAACACCGGAGTAAACAATCCGCTCCTGTTGCGAACCCACTTTTCCAAATTATTTTAGAAGGGAGGTACAAATCAACTCTACTCCTGACACCAATCTCTCGAGTTATCACATTTTAAAACCAAAATCAGAGTTAGTTGCGTCATGCAGGTATTTTCTGGATTATATAACAAAACTTAAACTTTTTTTTATCAAAATTTTCAAATTAAAAAAAAAACAACTTGACAACAATAACACTCCACACTCGTGTCTCTATAGACACTCGCACGATATTTACACTTTCGCACGAGTTAGGAACAATATATTTTAGACGGTTTTGAACAACATAACTTAAACTAATTATTAATTTTCAATTCCATCGGAGACAAATTTCTTTATAATCTGGGTACTTTAAACAGTTGCTATGGTCATGTTAACCAACAGAAAAACACCATGATGATGACAGCTTAGCTGTTAAAACACGTGTCCGAGTAAAGTTTTTGGTGCAGTTTTTGGTGTTTTTCTGTTGGTTAAATAGACGCTGCAGTTGGTGTTCCTTTCCTTTGATATGGTCATGTTGTTTATTATTTTAAATTGTTTCTTATTCTCACTGTGAATTTCTGAATTTCTAAAAAGTGTGTTATCTCCTCTAAACTGTAAACGATAAAATATTGATAGTGATCTGTAAACTCTGAAATATGGATAATGATAAAGATAGTATTTTAAAAGCAGCAAATGAAACCAGACTCAAGTTGTTGCCCCCTAAATCCGAGCAACGCTATGAGGAAGTTTATAGCAAGTTTATGGAGTGGCAAATTTGCTTTTGCAGGGTAAATTCTTCGTTTTCGCAAAACCCCAAGCCCCAAGCACATTATGAACGCAATTTTCTATGATAAGAAGCACGCTTATTGTTTACCAGAATAGTAGTATTAGTCAATATCCTAAATTGAAAGCCTTTCTGAAAAGAATGTCGCAAAGATACAAACCGAAAAAATCGAGAACTTTAACTGCTGAAGAAGTTAATAAATTCATAAAAGAAGCGCCAGACGGCAAATATTTGTTATAGAAAGTAAGTACATTCCTATAAACAAAAACCCTTCATCAATTGAAGTTTCAATTTTAGGTAATTTTGGTGTTCGAAATTAGTGGAGCCATGCGAAGGCACGAATTGGTCAAATTAAAAATTGACGATTTAACCGATGTCGGTTCGGCCGTAATTGACGAGTTTTACGGTATTATCTATCGTAAATATGTTGTTCTTCGACCACCAAATACGTCTGAACGTTGCTTTTTTTTTTAATTATCAGCAAGCCAAACGCACTAAACAGCCCGTTGGAATCAACAAAATAGGTAACATCCCAAAATTGATTGCTACCTAACTTGGTTTAGAGGAACCCGCATCTTACACGAGTCACAGTATGAGGCGATCATCTTCCACCATTTTGTGGATGCTGGTGCTACGATTGAAGATCTGAAACGCCACGGTGGATGGGATTCTTCATCAGTGGCAGAGTCTATTGGGCACAAAATAAAGTTGCTAAAACAATCACTTCGGCCGTTAAAAATGCCAATTGATACTATCAGATAACAAAGCAAGAGCTATTAAATTCTTATGATCCGATGAGATTAATAATTTCTGAAGTTCACTGTACATATCCGACACCCTACCTCTACGAGATATGAATCTTCGGAGGGCCCCTATAAAGGTAGCAGTGGATAGATCGGATGCTAGTTCCAAGTGAACTGCTTTGGTTGCAAAGCAAACAAATAGGCAAATATACGCTTTTTGCGTTACTTGACCTCTTTGACGACTAATAGAAATAGACTAACGGCTACCACAGTCGACTCCACATTTTGAAAACGGTTTAGATGAGGTAACACGGTGTGAAGGAAGGTCAGCCATTACTGGATTTCCAAAAATTCTATTATTACGGAAGCAATCAATGCATTTGCTCAACTGTGATTTAATTACACGTTTTGCTAAAATAATCCAAAACTTTTGTAATAAAATTCCTAACAAGCCTTGAGGACCAATATGCTTGTACTTTAAGTGGTAATGGTTAATGACCAATTTTGTTAAACTATGTTTTGATGGCAGCAAAAAATGGTATTTTCTATCATAAGATACATGGATGCAACCGTTCTTATCAATAAAAGGCGAAAGGTTCCAAAACTCTTTAGGACAAATTTCTGTATCTTTCAATTGCTGAAGAACAATATGAAAATTGTCCGACTGAGCCAATTTTATAAAAGTAATCCAAGCAAGATTAAGATGATATGTAGAAATTCCTTTACCTTGACAATCATTTATAGGTACTTTCTTCCTAGCGTTATTAATAAAACGTAAACAACTAGACATCAATTTAGAAAGTTTAGCTAAAGAAGAATATTTCTCGAATCAATAGAAAGTAAATTTATTTTCCTACAGAAGTAGTGACTTGGATCGTCCAAGATTCTCAGACTGACTGAGATCCGGTAAAAAATCAGTAATAAATCTGACAGGCCAATTGATTTTAGGTTCTCGCAACCATTAAAGCTCCACTAACCAATCAGTGTTCTGAGAAAAGCTTAAAAGAAAAGTTCCTGAAGAGGCAACGTCTGCTATGTTATTTGTTGTACACACATGAACTCAATCTTTGGATGGTAAAACTTCTTGTACGTGGGTAACACGATTAACAACAAATGTCTTCTATCTATGTGGAGATATACTAATCTAGCACAATGCCAGTAACGAATCTGCTAGCGCTAATATATATATACTGGTGGGTGTGGTAAGAATAGTAAAATTTTAGCAAGTAGTGTAGACAATAAATAACATCCACACAAATGCAGTCGTGCTATTGAAATTTGTTTAAGTGGAGTAACCTTTGTTTTTTAATATAAAAGTCTAACCCTTACATTATCTTTGTTCTCTGACCAGATATATACGCAAGCAAAATATTCTTTTTTTGATGCGTCTGAAAAGCAAACAAGTCAAAAAGCTTTATTGATTGATTACTACTGGAATGACCTTGAGTTCTGACAAAAACTGTTGCAAGTCGTTCTCAATTTTCTTAAGAGGAGCTTCATCCCAATCTAATTTTGCTAACCACAGTAGCTAGATGAAATGTTTAAGCTTAATCGTCAAAGGAGAACAAAAACCAAGAAGATCATATAACCGAGCGACTTCAGAAAGAATACGGCGTTTGGTGCAAGGTGCATTTTTAACTACATTAATTTCAAACAAATATTTGTCGTTTGCTGGTGGCCATTTAATTCCTAACAATTTTATATGAGAACCAGTCTCAAAGAATACGTCATCCAACCGTGGCTCATTTTTTGGAATAGAATGAAAAGCGTCAAGATTATTACTTGCCCATCTGTGTAAGAATTTGAATATTTCAATCAACTGTCTAACAATTTCATTAGCACTAGAAAAGTCGTCAACGCCGGTCAAAGCATTGTCAACATTCACATCATTTTTTAGAATTTCAGCAGCCAAGGGATAAACATACTTTTCATCCCGCCCAAGCTGTGGAATAGTTTGGTTTGCCAAGTACGAAGATGGATCTACTCCAAAAATAACGGGACGTAACTCATAAGCCTAAGGCGAGGAGTCAGCGTTGAATTTTTGAAGGATACGCTAATATTTGCAATGTTCCTCTATTACTAGTATCTGCCTGAACATCTGCTTGATGTCAGTAGACAACAAAATCTTAAATAACCAAATACGAAATAATAATCTACTAATGTCATGTTGTAAAGGAGGTCCGGCAAATATAACATCGTTTAACGAAACACAACACGAACAGAAGATGTGGCGTATTCAGGTCTAACAACAGCTAAATGTGGAATATAATAATTATTAGTGTTAGTAGGACAAGAAAAATTCACTTTTATATGACCTTAGTCAATATAATCCATCAAAGTAGCATCATAATCCATCTGCAGACGTGGATTATCTTCCAAACGTCGACGCAACAAAGTCTAACATGAATTGGCAATATAATAAGAATGACCAAGTTTAGGAGGAAATTCTTTAAATGGAACGGCAACACAGTATCTACCAGAAGAATCTCTAAAAAATGTTTCAAAGTAAAGTCTCTCTACTCTTATGACTTCTTTTCTCTGCTGAGGAATGTAAGAAGCTACACTTTCTACTTCCCAGAATTTACGTAGAAGAGTGTTCAGGTTATCTACAGCAGACAACTTAAATGCATGGGTAGTTTGATGAGAATTGCAATCTGTTTCTCCCAACACCAACCACCTAAAATCAGTTTCAATGGCAGTAGGGCCATTAAGTTCTGCAAATCTATTATTTAACAAACTTTTACCAAAGACATCCGCAGACAGGAGGAGGTCTATATTTCCTGGCTCACAGAGTCCAGGATCTGCAAGGTTCAACTGACAAATACAATTGTACTTTGCAAGAGAAATTCTCCGATTAGAGGTTTGATCCGTGCTACAATAGCAGTAATTTCGAATGTAAAACTCGATTTTACACAGGTTTAATTTGAACTTATACAAGACCTTTAGCCAAATTAATAGGTTAATTACCCAAGAAAATTATAGTTGTATCACACAGTTTAATGGTTAACTTCAATCTTTTTGCACAAATTTCAGTTATAAAACTGCCTTGACTTCCACAATCAAAAAGACTGCGTAATGTACTATAAGTGCCAGTGCTGTCCAAAATGTCTACTCTAGCTGTTGCCAAAAGAACTCCAGTAGAAGTATTTGAACCTGAATGCAGTGACACTATATTGTTGCTTAAAGTGGGTGATGTTTCAATGAGATTTTCACTGTCGAAATGCGACATGTCATTATGATACTTGAAACAAATGGAGCAGCATATGTTAAATGGACAGTTCCCAGTTGAATGTCCTGATTGAAAGCAATGTACACATAAATCGTGTTTCTTTATCAAATTATACCTTGACTTAGGATCTCTAGAAATGAATTCAGAACAAGTGCTCAATTCATGAGAGCTCTTACAAATACAGCATAAATCACTAGAGGCTAACAACGTAACCTTATGTTTGGATTTAACAGGAGTTTGTGCTTGGTGTTGCTGCTTAAAAGAATGCTTCGTACTGGAAACATATTTATAATCCCCATCTTCGGCAAATGGTTCTAGGCTATCTACTTGATGACTCAAGAATCGTAACAAATAGGTATGAGTAGGAATTTGGTTTGAAACTAACGATAGTTCGTATAGCTGACGAGTTTCAGAATCTAACTTATTAACAAAAATGGATTTCAAAATAAGCCTAAACATTTATCAACTTTTAAACTAATACCCACTGCTTTTAAAGCTGAGATATTTTCTCTGAAAACGTGCAACATTTGCTTAAAACCAGTGAATGATTGATTCAATAATTTAGGCAAACTAATAAGATTCTAAGAGTATTATCTTCCGGGTTGAGCCGTGTTCGTCCCGGACCTAGACTATACGGATTACCAAAAATTCACAAATTTGGTAACCCCCTAAGGCCAATTGTCAGCACATGTGGATCTCCAACTTATGAACTGGCCCGATACGTGGCTTAGTTTCTACAACCGTACGTGGGAAGAACTGAATCTTTTGTGAACACTTTGTCGAATTACTGATGACTCTGGAAGTAACCAATGACGATATACTAGTTAGTTTTGATGTAGAATCACTATTCACTAACGTACCAGTCGACGATACACATAACATCATAAAACAACTGTGCACAACCCATGGGTTAGAGAAGACATACCAGAGCTAGCAAGCATATGTCTGAATACAACTTACTTTCTATGGAACGGAGATTTCTACGAACAAAAATCAGGTGCAGCCATGGGATCATCATTATCACCGGTTATTGCGAATATCTTTATGGAAGCATTCGAACAAGAAGCCATTCAATCCAGCGAACAGAAACCGAAATGCTGGTTCAGATACGTGGACGATACCTTTGTCATATGGCCTCATGGAAAAGAAGCACTTACTGTATTTCTTAACCACTTCAACACTCAGCACGAAAAGATCAAGTTTACCATGGAGACAGAAGAGAATAAGGAGCTTCCCTTCCTGGATGTTCTAGTGAAACGAGAGGATAACAACAAGTTGGCTCATAGTATATATCGTAAAGAGACACACACCGACCGATACCTCCATGCCACATCACACCATCATCCACAGCAGAAGCGGTCTCTAATCAAAACTTTATTGCATAGAGCTAACAAGATTCCTGACGAGGTTCACAAGGCAGAAGAACTTCGACACGTCCAACAAGCCCTAATGAAGAACGGCTATACCAGAAAGAAATAAGAGCCGCTTGTCGCAGGAAATCCGAAAAAGAAAAGAACAGGTCACTACCTACGCTCGTTTGCCATTCATTGCTGGAGTAACTGACAAATTAAGAAAATCATTGGAAAAAGAAGAATATCGGTGTCAGGTTTGGAACGGTTAGAAAAATTCAGCAACTACTACCTTCTAATAAAGATAACCTGCCGAAACTCTCAACAAAGGGGTCTACCAAATTGATTGTTCATGTGGAAAGGTCTACATTGGTCAAACCGGACGCAACATAAAATTTAGATTAAAAGAACATCACCGAGACGCCAAGTCCAAAGCGGTAGATAAATCAGCAATCGCAGAACATCTACACGAAAAAGGAAAACACATCATCAACTTCGAGGAAGCTAAAGTTCTATCAAGGACTAACAACTACTATCCAAGGATAATCAGAGAATCATAGAAATTATGAAAAATAAAAACTTCAATCGAGAAGATGGTTATCGATTAAGCAACACGTGAAACTAACTCTTTACAAAAACAAAGAAAACAAATGTCGCCACAAAATTAGTCGATACCAAACAGAAGATCAACCAACCATCGAAAACCAACCACCCGTCACTTATCGACATCAACCAACCGTAACGGAACATAGGTATAAAACGAGGAGCAGAAGACAACAACATCAATCTTTAGAGTAACTTCTGAAGAAGCTAACAGCATGGTTAGCGAAACGTCAAGCAGAGAACGTAGGAAGGAAGGACGAACACGGCTCAACCCGGAAGATAATAATCTTAGTGACAACAGCCGCGAAAGCTTACATTCATAATAAGATTCTGTATATACGAATACTGATCTTAAAATTTGAGGTTTGTAGTACTCTTTTCAAAGTGTATCCCAAGCTACTCCAAAATGACTAGAAGTACCTGGAATGTGTTTCACTAATTCGAATGCTTTGTTCAATATCTGAAATATCGTCTTTTTTAATTACTAAATTATTGAAAAGTTCATAGAAAGTTAAAAAAGAAGATTTCTCTCCATCAAATATGGGTAAATTTATTTTGTGTAACGAAGGTTTACAAAATTTGCAAATTAAAGAAACTAAAGATGCAGGAGATAACTGTTCAGAGGAACCAGAATAATTGTTCTGAAGCACCTCATCCGGAAACATAGGGTAACAATGTACTCTTAATTTGACAACAGTGTCTCTGACCATTCGTGACAGAATTTTCTGATCTAAAACCTCAGCATCATTTGCTGGAGATTGTTTCTTGCTCCGTAAGTGTGCAGTAATTTGCACCTGTAGGTTTCTGAACTCATCATAATACCCTTTTAACTCTGAAAACAATAATTTAAGTTTACTCAAGTTTTTTTCAGAACTATTTGTTGGTAAATCAGAAAGGCAGTTAACTCAGATAAAACATTGAGAAATTCTAGTTTTGACGCCATTGCGAAGTCGTAAATATAAATTACGAAAGCAAAATAGTTGGCACTAATTACTACACTAAAATAAGATGTGGTCAAAGAAAGCGAAAATAAGCTGGTTTAATCACTAGATAAAGAGTAAAAGTTTCCGTCTATCCGGGTCGAAGGACCAAAATGTTACGTCCACAGTTAAGAAACCAGAAGACGAATAACTTATACTAAAATATTTAAAAAATATAATAATTCTGGAATCTGAGATAAAATGACCCAACAGAATTATACAAACAATCTTTAAAAATAAGTTAAAATAATGTAATAAAAATAAAATACTTTACGGAGAATTGTTATGGCTCAATTCAAGAAGGAATGGAATTGACTCAAATGTCATTACATAATAAAACCACCACGCATTCCAACTTGGCCATAACACTTCTCCTCAGGATGATAAATCTTATAAATGAACATAAATACAAATATAATTAAAAAAGCACAACATTGGTGCAAATGTAAAGAATTAAATAAAATAAATTAAAATTTTTAAAAAAGAAGTCAAAGGTGACAGATCACAAATTTCAAATTAAACACATAAATCAAAGAAAAATTAAAATTTAAATACCGTAGTTTAATAAGCTTCTTAAATTTTTACCAATGTTAGCACTTCTCCCGATGCAGTCCTCAAATCAATTGATCACACCTGAATTAAGCAATTTCGCTCCTGTTGCGAACCCACTTTTCTAAATTAGTTTAGAAGGCAGGAACAGTCAACTCCACTTCTGACACCAATCTCTCGATTTACCACATTATAAAACTAAAGCCAGAGTTAGTTGCGTAATGCAAACTCAGTACTGGCACCAAACTAGTTCAGTTAAACAATTTAACTAAACCAAAGAAAAAACTGGCATTTTCTGGATTATACAATAAAAGTATTTAATAACATTATTTGGTACAAAACTTTTTTTTATCAAAATTTTCAAATTAAAAAAACTTGTTAACTACGTATATAAAAAAATAATTACTACGATCTAAAATTCACATAAAATTGGGTACGAAACATACACTATGTCCAAGATAAGAATGGACAGCATGGAGATCTCGAAAACCGTACAAGAAACAAGGTCGCTCAAATTGCAAAAAGTTGAGCAATTTAGAGTATACAGGGTGTTTCATTAATCAGTACAGACATTGAAACTGGAGATTCCTTGCAAAATTTAAAGGGGTTTAACATAAAAAAATTTCCTTAAAGCCTCCCTGAAGAGTTAGACAATCTGTAGCAATGCTAGGTAGCGTTAACGGAAATTTGTTCAAAAGAATAAGAGCCTGTATTCAAGAAAATGGTGCCCATTTTGAACACTCTCTGAAATAATATTGTTAATTTAAATTAAAAATTAGAGTTAATAATAATATTGTTATTTATGTCAAACTTGCATACGCAACTTATTAATTAAAAATTCTGCAAGTTCGCTTAATTTATTTTTGGTGAAAAAGTATTGAGTTTACGTGAAATTTTAAGAGACAAAAAGTTTTTAATTGAATTGGCCCTCCAAAATCTGAATTTTAAAATTGAAAAAAAAATTAGTTAAAAAGTTCTGGTAAAAAACTCTAAGGGGTAGTAAGACTCACCCCCTTGCAGAGAACAAGGGTGAATAAAATTATGAAATTATGGAGGCTTCTTGGTAGTAGTATTTGAATGTTTAGATTTCTTTTTTTATTTCAAGTCATTTCAGAAAAAATCGATTAATGTGAATTTTTACACATCTTTAAGGGGCTGTAACTCTTCAGGGGAGGCTTTAAGGAAATTTTTTATGTTAAACCCCCTTTAAATTTTGCAAGGAATCTCCAGTTTTATTTTCTGTACTGATTAATGAAACACCCTGTATATTTTCATTTTCGAGATTTAAAAAAACAATTATTTGGTTTTTATTTTCGCATTTTTTGCGTTTATTTTTAAAAATATTAAAAATCTAATTCATTCTTATCTTTTGGACACAATTGACGAACTTGATCATTATAAAACACTAAGCATTTAGAATATTTAAAATAAATTGGAAATTTTCCCATCACATTTTACCGATCTAGTTTACGAAACAGATTAATGTTTCCAACAACTACGAGTTGAATAAACATCTTAAAATTTTTAGTTCACTTGTGTTTAATTAAAATAAAGTAATTAACACGTCAGTTTTTACAAAAGTAATAAGTTATTGCAAAGTAAGTACATCGCAATGTTGTATTTTATAAACTTCTGTCATCACGTTTAAACATGTTTTATAAATCAAAAACTTTTATAAAACCAACAATTTATTTACTTACAAATGTCTACTAATAAATAAATACGCATCATTTGATCAAGAACCATTCATGTCACCAGTTATTGATGATAAGTGTGAGTCAACTTGCGCCCGGGATTCGTTCCCACACCCACCCAGCGGGAGTTTTATAGTCTAAAAAACTGTAACGTTTTTGGCATATCTGTATCTGACGTTTTGTTGTGTAAATTCAGGTATACCAAAAGGAAACTACAATTTAACACCAGGTGCTTTGTTAGATTGTTCTTTGAGATATTGTCTTACATAATGCAGAAGGCCAATGTGTTTTTAAGACACTGTTAATCGCTAATAGTATCTGCGATTACGTTCAACTTGCTCATACGTGTTTAATAAAACGAATCAATCATTTTTTACACACCCACTCTATGTCAATATAAATGTTTTCTATAGTTTGTTTGGGAGACAAAAAAAATTATGTAGCAATGTACAGAAATAGTTGAGATACTTTACCGAATGGTGGATAAAATTTATTGGTAAGTCAAGTTAACAAATTTTTATGGGAATAGGTAGAATGTCTCGTATCAACATTAGAGGACCGACACAACCGCTACGACCCTTGATACGTCAAATGGCAATTCCAAATATGTGCCAGTCATTACTTTAAATTTAGAGTAGATTTTATCATCGTGCATCTTTCTGTATATATATATTCTATATGTTCAGTTGTCAGGATATTTATTGAAATGGCTTGCGCTGATTTATAGTGCTTTGTGTTTGGAATTTTAGGGAATTTATTAAACTCTTTCGAATATGAAATGACCACGGTTAACCTTTTAAGCAAACGATCAATCCAATGTAGTTTATGACATTAATTTATGCATGCATATCATTCATATGTCGGTAATAACATTATTCGATATAAAATACTGTATCGGTTATTGATTTCAATGGTATGCGATTGATTATTGCGTGCTGTGAACAAAATCTTATAATTCACGCTATGGGTGATAAATCACATGTGGATATGATTACACAAGACCATAGAAAGTTACTATAATTATTTTGTTTACATTAAAACTACATGGTCTAAGTAAAGCTGGTATGACTTCTATGATTTTAATCTGACTTGATTCAAGCGGATAAAATAACAGTTGTGTCACGCATCATTTTGATAATCTGTTCACGCTTAAACAGATAAGGTATATTAGATCACTTTTGCTTCGGTTCATGCTTTAACTAGCCCAACGTACACATTAACTACATTGAAATTACTGATGTTTGAGTCATATATTTATGGTTATGTTGTTAGATTTCAATTTTGGTGGGAAAATGTTAATTTTACATTAACAGTAGTAGATGCAATCTCAGCTTAAAATCCATGGATAACTTTTTTCGTGTTCAATATAGCAACATACACATATCAACATTGATCTAAGAATCTAATTTTTAATTTGATTTACTGGATTTTACTTCTAATAATACTTCTTATGTTGTTGAGTTTGGTTGCTAGGTAACTTATGAATAACCGTCTATCAAAATTGTCCATTAAACAAATCCAGTTTATTTATAAATCTTAAAATGTTTTGAATGTTAAACTTATGGCCGTTTGCACGCCACTTAAAGTTAAGAGCGCTTAAAACAATTGTTGCTATAGTTTAACAATTGTATCTAAGTTTTAAGCAATGCTTAAGTTTAAGTTGTGTCAATCACATTAATGTTACTTTTCCCACCATTTCTGGGTTGTTTTACAAATATTATTACCCATTGATAAGTGTAAGAATAAATTTCATTAAAAGTAGTGATAACTAAATAAACCATTTATTTCTAAAAGTAAACATAACTGCTGCAATTCCACAGCTACCACCCACATATAATAACAGAAGTCTGCAAAATAGTTTATTATACACCAAGGTTGTGAAGTCTGTCATTATTGCCTTAGCACCAGGTGCGTAGGCAATAATGTACTTCACAACCATGGTGTATATACTATTTTTTCCACTACTAGCCAAATTTAAGGCAAAAATTAAAAATAAACATTTTTCTTGTAAAAATCAAGTAGCACAGGAATGCAAATACACGAAAACGCATTAAAAACTACATACGTTGATAAACCATCTGCAACTAAACTTGTGTGGCATATTTCACCCTCATTTTCTGAAAATTATTCGGAGTAATATATAAATTAGTTGATTTAGGATCCAATCGCAGCGGTTTAGATTTGTCTGCCATGTAGAAATTTTTAATATCTTTCCAAGATGCGTTTTTGTTATTAAGGATTATATCGTGTTTAATCAAGTTATTTTGCACTGACTTCATTAAATAGGGAACTTCGAAGAAATAATAGATTTTCTTATTGTTTACGAGAAGGTATGGTTTTTCCGGTGATACATCTAATCTTTTAATTAGGTTTCAAAAATTAGAACCTTTATCAGTTACTACTGCCCTAATATTGGCATCGCATTGTAGTTGTAGCTTTTCTAAAATTGTTTATATTCCTCTGTGTATCTCCTACTTCTTAGTGGTTTATTTTTTAAGTCCACTTGGGCTTTCACAATTTGTGGTCCGCTTTCGGGAAGAAAATTATCACATAACTGTTTAAACTCTGCAGTCGTTGTGCCTTCGTTTGGTGATGTTAACTTTAATTAAAGTGCTTTCATCTCGCGTTGCAATTTAAGAATGTCCCTCCGTAATTTTCTTTTCCTAGGAGTATTTGAGCTGCAAGCTTGTGTAGTTTAGGTATAACTGGAGATGTTAACGGGCATTTATTTACATAGATTCTGAAAACACTTGTATAAAATATCTAAGAATTTCATTTATTGCTTCGCCAATAATATCATCATTTAAATATTGAGTTTTAAAAATTGACACTTGTAATTTATTTAGGAATGGCAAGTGATCACCACATACTAGTTAAGTTTTTATAGTCGACATTTTTATGCAACAGATCGGACCTTCCACATTCTGTTAACCATTCAAAGCACCTACAACAAAATGTTTGTAATTTACTAAAAATTCTTCATGTAACTTAACTCGCCTGGTTAAATCTCCTTTGGGAAAGTTGATTCTACCATCATATTTAATAAATAAATAAGTTCAAGCTATGTATTTGCGGTTACGGGATGAGGGCGCAAATTTTAAACTAATGGCATTTTTGATTCAAATAATTTTATTGTGTAAGGTAATATTAAGCAGCAAATACGTTAAAGATAATCTTCTTGATATACAAAATTATGTTGCACTCGTTTTTGTTGAACAACTATTCTTGGATTCTCAAAAAATTAAATTTGTCCACTTTAACACTTTTACCTTGTTCTTCACTGTAGGCACCCACGTTTCCAGGAAAATATTTAATATGGGAGTGTAAGAAGTGAACTTTTAAGCTCATCTTGCACCCTTGAGCTTAATACGCTGTCAACATGCGCTGTACAATAGTTCTATATTTGTGATCCTTAGTATTGCCCAAAAACTTCTGCACTACATTTTTGAAAGGATCCCATGCTTCTTTTTCGATTTCTGGTATTGATTCACGAAAGAGGGGATCAGACAAAAACATTTTTTATGTCGCGACTAGTGATAACTTTGCTTCGGACATTTTTGGGAACTTTGAACATATATACCTAAAGCAATTCCCATATTTTTGCAGTTATTTTACAAATGCTTAATTAGCCCCAACGTAATATAAAGTGGTGGCAGTAAAACCTTTTCTGGCGGAACCAAAGTGGTATTGATAATGTTTTTCTTGCCAGGAGTTAAACCGTGTTGTGGTGGCCAGTCAGTTTTTGTCCAGCGTAGCTCTCTAGCTATCCCACACACATAGAAAACAAGGAAATTTTGTATAACCTGACTGTTTACCCAACAACATTGTTAATTTTTGAAAAGAAATTTAGATCCATTTGTTGTGTGTGGTATTGGTAAAATTGTAATTGTATTAAAAGAGGAAGCTTTAAGACTTAAAGCTTCCTCTTTTAATACAATAACATTGTTAATATTATAAAATCTCCACAAACCATCCATTGATGTTTTGATATTTGATTTTATCAAAAATCGTAGCTAAGTCACTGTAGTTTTTTTCATATGAACTGACGCATAGACATTTCCATTATGCAGCAAGATTGCTTTGGGGCTAGTTTTGAATGAATTCTATTCTATTTCAAAGCATTTCATGAGCTCACGAACATCATTACAATAAACCAGATTCCTTTCTTTAATGAAATACTAAGTAAATTCTCTCTCTCGATGTCTGTACTAGGAAAATGAGGTACTAGATAATAAAAGATTTTTGTTTTCTAGCCTTGAACCTAGCAATTCGACTGCATCTTCTAAAAGACCCAAGTCTCTGACTAGGTCATTGAGCTCAATCTGAGAAAAAAGTTGAGGTCCCTCGTCAACTGAAAAATCTGAGCTAGATTCGGTCTGGGGAGCAAACGTTTCTGAATCCTCTGCATCACTCAGGATGTCATCTAAGTTAGAAGGTGAGTGCGGAACTGGTATTTCAGAGCTATGGGACACTGGACAAGATATTTTCTTCTTATTTTTTGTATTCAATCCTTTCACGTCTACCGAACAGAAATAGCTGTTCACGCCATATATTAGGAATGCCAAAACAAAGTGCAATTTTCTTACCCTTAAACCACAAACGCAGATCTTCTTCACATCTTCTCCACACCTTACGAGGAGCCCATGATTTGTCTTGATCACCAAGTACTAATTTGAAGTAAGCAAAATAAACCTTCTTCACAAAATCACTTATATTTCTTTGTTGACTTATTACTGTATATTTACCACAAATAAAACAGAAGCTGTCCGGAGAAGTTACACAACCTCTATGAGCCATAATACATACAGGGTGGCCATTTGAAAACAAAACAGAGCCTATTTTAGGGACCTCAAAACATTTACGAAAAAATCCTAGGACCCGTCAATTTTTGATTTACGGGGGAACCATTTTTTTGGTAGTTTCACCCCCCTGAGGGCAAAGCCCTAGCGGGGGTGACAAGCGCCCTCAAAATTTGAAATGCAATGGGGGGTCGAGTGATACCTTATTTGGAATGTATTTTTATGTAGATTATAACTCTTAAGTTTTAAATCGCTACTATTGACCTAGACGATACAGGGGCTAATAAAATTTACAAAAACATGTCAACATTTTATTATGAAAAAAATGCTTGTAAATGAATCAGTTAAATACGATACAAAAAACGTTGTTCTCCTACATTCTGAAGCTTACTTTTTGTTGTTTTTCTTCTTTTTAATACTCGTAGGTACCTATGGCAATTTTGCAACGGAAATCTTGGTTATCGTTGACACTGTTATTATGGCAGCATTTTAAAGTTTAATTGTGATTGTTACTGTTGTCAGATTATAGTAGTGACAAACAAATAGCGTTTTAAAGTTATTTAATTGCAAAACCGGCACCGTGAACAGTAATAATGATGTATTCACTTGCTGAAAGAGTTGAAATTATTTCATTTTTTGGGAACAATGAAAATGCTAACAGAACTGCCCAGCTCTTTAATCTACAACACCAGAATTGACAGGTCCATCGTAAGTAGATTTTAGAATTGGTTCAAAAATTTAGGGAAACTGGGTCTGTGGCTAATAAAAAACGTGTAATGGATAATCCAGTAGTAAATGAAGCTTCAGAAGTGGCTATTTTAGGCCAAATTGTGCAAGATCTTACACTGAGTACAAGGAAGTTGTCAACCGTGTCTGGTTTTAAGAGAAGCAGCATTCAGAAGATATTAAACAAACACAAAATTCATCCGTACAAAATACATCTCGTACAAGAACTAAACAAAGACGATTTTGATAGGCAAGCACAATTTTGTAAAACTATAGCTGAACAAGCCACAAATGATCAACACTTTCTATTTAATGAATGTTTTTCTGACGAATGCTTCTTTTTCTCAAAACAGCACTGTGAATCGTCACAACTGTCGCAATTGGGTGATTCAAGTCCCAGAATATTTGTGAGATAAATACAAAACATCGAAAATTGTGTTTGGGTGGATTTTTTTTAAACAATATTTTAGGCCCTTTTTTTTTATCTTTAAATAAAAAAAGAAGAAAATGTGGTGAATAAAAAAATGAAATTATAGAAAAAAAGAAAAAAAGGTAATGCGCCACTCCACTATGCTACAGGGGTTCGTCAATATTTGGACCATACGTTTCCAGGACAATTGATTGGAAGAAGAGGAGCTATTGAATGGCCTCCTCGTTGTCCGGACTTAAATCCGTTAGATTTTTTTTATGGGGCCATTTAAAAACTAAAATTTATGCTAGTCAGCTAACATCGTTAGACAACTTGCGACAAAGAAAAATTGATAAATGTCGTCAAATCACCCCAGAAGTTTTTCAAAATGTACGGGAGAGGTTTGACCAAAACCTGTATTATTGTATGGAAGTCAAAGGTCAACATTTTCAATATTTACTTGATTGATTTTAACTTTAAGCACTTTATTTAAATAAATTGTACTTCTTAACATGTTTTTGTAACTTTTATTAGCCCCTGTATCGGCTAGGCAAATAGTAGCGATTTAAAACTTAAGGGTTATAATTTACACAAAAATATCTTCAAAATAAGGTATCACTCGACTTCCCATTCCATTTAAAATTTTGGGGGTGCTTGTCATCCCCGCTAGGGCTTTGCTCTTAGAGGGGTGAAACTACAAAAAAATGGTTCCCCCTTGAATCAAAATTGACTGGTCCTAGGATTTTTTCGTAAATGTTTTGAGATCCCCAAAATTGACTCTGTTTCGTTTTCAAATAGCCACCCAGTATATTAAAACAAGAGCACAGTAGCGTTTGAATGCTGGATGTCAACTCAGTGTGGCAAGAAAGTGACTCTTCTCAATACCACAGTGTCTTTGAAACTCTTAAAATTACAAAAAAAACATAGCAACTAGCAACATACGTATATCTAATAATTGGACACTACAGCAGCGTAATTACTATTTACTAATAAAAGAAAGAACTACAGCGTAGAGTAGATTCTGGTGAGACTAATCTTTCGATAAAGTGTTACCACGGAAAACCAAGTATTATTAAGACTGCTGCTCAAAAAATCAATAGAATGTTCTGCCTCCAACCCTAAAAACACTGAAATGCATATATGTCATATCAATATCTGTTTTAAATTTAGGTTTTCCTGTAAATTCTGAATTTCTTAAAAAAAATAACTTTTATTTAATTGTGGTCTCTGAAACATGGTTGACTTTAGACATGCCAAGTGAACTGTTTAGTATTCCTGAATACACTCTTGTTAGAAATGATCGTAAAACAAGAGGTAGTGGTGTGTATTGGTACCTAAAATAAATATAAATTATAAAATTTTAAACCTAGACAAGAAATCAGACATTGAGGAGTTATGGATAATCACTAGTATAAACAGAATAAAAATAGCCGTTGGAATCGTGTATATACCCTACTGCTCACCCTCAGAAATAGATCAACTGGAAAGATCTCTTAATTATACAAATTTGGTAGCTGATAAAACTATAATTATGGGAGATCTAAATATTGATTTAATAAATAGAAAAACACCACTGTATATAACAAGTTTATAAAAGTTTTAAACATTTACCAATTAACTCAGATAATTACAGAACCTACACGTATATCTAATGATGAAGTTGCATTGCTTATTGTAATACGAGGATGTATTGATATCTAGTTAGCCTAGACCAGTTCCTTGCATAAACAAAATATTGCGTTACCATAGCAACGAACAATAACTTATTAGAAGTGTCAGTGTAAAGTTTGACGTCAAAAAAGTAAACCAGAGTCACGCAATAAATTAAATGAAAAAAGATGTCCACCGAAATTGTGAAAATCGAAAAATTGGAGTATCGAGCCATCATCAAGTATCTGTATTTAAAAGGGTTAAGAGGTAAGCAGATTTACGAAGATATGCTTAATACCCTTGGTGATCAATGTCCTTCGTATGCGACCGTCAAAAATTGGAATGCAAGCTTCAAAAGAGGTAAATTTTCCATTGAAGATGATGACCGATCGGGAAGGCCAGTTTCTGTGTCAGTCCCCGAAAATATCGATGCAGTTCATGACATGATTTTATCAGACCGTCGAATTGGGCTAAAACGGATATCTGAAGCACTGAATATTTCATACGAACGCGTTCATCATATGGTTCACGTCAATTTGGACATGAGAAAAATTGCTGCAAAATGGATCCCCAAATGTTTGAATGTTGACCAAAAGCGTGCAAGGGTAGAAGCATCGCGTTTGATCTGTGCTCGATTTGAAAACGATGTAGACTTCTTAAACCGAATTGTTACTATGGATGAGACTTGGGTACATTTCTACGATCCAGAAACAAAGCAACAATCGATGGAATGGCGACACTCTGGTTCTCCAAGACCTAAGAAGTTTCGTGTCCAAAAATCTGCTGAAAAAGTTCTTGCTTCAGTTTTTTGGGATTGCCATGGAGTAATCATGATTGATTTTTTGGATAAGGGTAGAACAATAACTGGAGATTACTATTCGACATTACTGACCACTCTACGGGAAAATATTAAAGAGAAAAGACGCGGAAAGCTACCCAAAGGTGTTTTGTTTTTGCAGGACAACGCCCTTGCACACAAATCTCATGTTGCCATGCAAAAATTCGTAATTTAGGGTTTGAATTACTAGAACACCCCCTTATTCACCCGATTTGGCTCCGTCCGACTATCACCTCTTTCCTCAACTGAAAAAAGTTTAAAAGGTCGTACATTTTCTTCCAACAAGGAGGTAATAGAAGCTGTGGAGGTCTGGTTTGCAGAGCAAGAAGAAACATTTTTTTTAAAGGTCTAGAGACGTTGCAGGTTTGCTGCAATAAATGTATCCAATTAAGAGGAGAATATGTTGAGTAATAAACTATTTTGCCATTGAAATTTTGTTTGGTTCTATAGTAGGCTAAGAATTTTTCAATATATCCTCGTATGTTTGTCAAATGATATCTTAACAATATAATTTGGAGTTGTAGATTTAGTTAATATGTCTGATCATCACTTGATACATTGTACACAAGAATTGAAGGTGCTAAATTCTAAACTAAAAACAATAATGTTTAGAGACTACAACTGAATAGATAACAATAACTTTTCTTTTGACGCATCAAACATCGATTGGAACTACATCAACACACTTAAAAACGTTGATGAAATGGTGGATTTTTTTAATAACCAACTTAATACTCTGCATCTTATATTAAGCATACTATCTTAACAATAAAAGATTTCAAACAAAAGGCGTATAAAAAACATTTAAAAATTAAAACTAAATCGAGTTTTGAGTACTACAAACAACTAAGAAATGTATTAACTAACGCTATTAGACAAAAAAGGAAAGCCTACCTAAACTATGAAATAAACATGACTAAACGCAATTCACAATTAGTGTTTTTCTACTACTAGCTGTGAAGTGGACAATTATTGCGTCTCCTAGCCAACTGAGAAGTTGAATTTCTCTATCAGTGGTTAATAATTTTTCTATTGTTGACCTAGGTTAATAATGGACAATTTCAAATTTTTGAGAATCTAAGAATAGTTGTTTAACAAAAACGAGTGAAACATAATTTTGTATATCCAGGTGATTATCTTTAACTTATTTGCTGCTTAAAATTACCTAACACGATAAAATTATTTGAATAAAAAAAATCCATTAGTTTAAAATTTGCGCCCCCATCCCATAACCGCAAATACATAACCTGAATTTATTTATTTATTAAATATGATGGTAGAATCAGTTCTTTCAGGTTTCCCAAAGGAGATTTAACCAGGCGAGTTAAGTTACATCAAGAATTTTGTAAATTACAAACATTTGGTTGTAGGTGTTTTGAATGGTTAACAGAATCTGGAAGGTCCGACCTGTTGCATAAAAATCTTGACTCTAAAAACTTAACGAGTATGTGGTGAACACTTGCCATTCCTAAATGAATTACAAGTGTCAATTTCTGAAACCCAATATTCAAATGATGCAAGGTATATTGGCGAAGCAATAAATGCCCGTTAACATCTTTAGCTATACCAAAACTACTCAAGCTTGCAGCTCAAATACTCTTAGGTAAAGAAAATTACGGGGGAACATTCTTAAATTGCAACTTGAAAAAAAAGCACTTGAATTGAAGTTAACATCTCCCAACGATTACTTCCCGAAAGCAGAGCACAAATTGTGACAGCCGAAGTGGACTTAAAAAATAAACCACTAAGAAGCAGGAGATAAATAGAGGAATACAAACAATTTTCAATAAAATTATATTTTACGAGCCCCAAAATGTTAATTTTAAAGTCGGTTTTAAATTTTTTGCCAGCTCCAACTGCTACGTGATCATGGTTAGAGTTATATATAAAAAATTTAAACAACCCTTGTGCTACATCTTTACAAATACGATATGTAAAGGTGACAAATTGAAGTCGATAGTATTACACTGCATAGAAAAGCTACAATTACAATGCGGTGCGAATGTTAGGGCAGTAGTAAAATTTTCTAAGCCTAATTAAAAGAATATATGTATCACCTGAAAAACCAAACCTTCTCGTAAACGATAAGAAAATCTATTATTTCTACGATGTCTCCTATTTATTGAAGTCGGTGCAAAATAACTTGATTAAATACGATATAATCTTTAATAACAAAAAGATCTTGGAAAGACATTAAAATATCTACATGTCAGACAAATCTAAACCGCTGCGATTGGCTCCTAAATCAACTAATTTACATATTACTCCAAATAATTTTCAGAAAATGAAGGTGAAATATGTCACACAAGTGTTTAGTGAATCAGTTGCAGTTGGTTTATCAACGTATGTAGTTTTAATGCTTTTTGATTTATTTGCATTCCTGTGCTACTTGATTTTTACAAGAAAAATGTTTATTTTTATTTTTCGCTTAAATTTGGCTAGTAGTAGAAAAATATTATATACTATTATTCAGTTTATTTACTAATTTTGCTTAACTTGCACCAGTCCAGAAACTTCGAATAAACTAATTCTTACCTTTTTTTTATCCGGCAATAAATTTCGATCGTCTTTTTCGCAGTTTCTCTTATTTCTGGTGGGGTAGATTTAATTTCAGAATCAGAAGACATAATTAATATTTTTAATTGTAAAAAAATTGTAACACATACAACTGTCAAAATTGCAATTGTTAACAGTTCGTTTGATCATTTTTTAAAATAAAACTATAGTCAAAGTTAGAAATTCATTTGAGAATTGTTTTTTGTTCGTTTGTACAATATTCATGCGTGAATAATTTTCTCGCCTTCACGCAATAAAATGGTGTTCCCGCACTTATATCGTAATAACTAATTTTGATGTTCAATTTTCTGTAAACTGTTGAATTATAATAAAAACAATTTAACTATTGATTCATAAATAGGCCCCATAATTCAATCAAAAATCATTATTTTTATGACGTCATCCAATCCTTACGAAATCCAAAATAAACGTAATAAAATCCAATTGTACAAATTGAATAAGAACACGATTTACCATTCTGTGTGAATGCTCTAACACATCGTTACCGTTTGAATAAAACGTAATGTTTGAATAAATTTCGATTTGTCACTATTTAACTATTTCGATCAATAAAATTTAGGGTAAATATTTGTTGAGGTAAAAAAACGTTAAAAACTTCTACGCATTGTAAAAATGCATTTAAAAGTTTAACAAATACCGGTAAGCCAATGTCTAATCTTCGTGACTTGCATTTATAAGTGATCGCGTTCAATGGGCGTGAATGGTATTGTACTAACTAGGGACTTCTTTTTTGTAATATCATTCCAGACGTTTCTAATTTTTCTTATTTATTTATTAATCATCCAAGTAACTTAATAGTTCAAATTGCTAACAGAGTGCTCTCATGCTTATGATTTTAATAAAATATCAAAAATCGAAAGTCATTGCAAAGGCATTCTTTAAGCGCTGAAGTAGATCTTTGAGTTGTAACTATTAAAAGTCTTCTTCAGAAGCTCTCAGACTGTAAGTAGCTTTCTTGTCTCGAGTTCTGGTTGTAGCCGTGGTACGTACGTTATTACTTTGCATCTCATATTTGCTCGCAATACAATGGCCCATACATCAGACTAAATGTTCATTATGTTACAGTTCCATTTAACAGAGCACAAACGCCGACAATTAAAGTTGGGTTTCTTATTCAATGGAAATAATATATCCATCGCGCTTTTTTACAGGTGTTACAAAGAAATTCCAAAAAAAGTTAATCCCCTCATATCTGACAGTAGTTTAAATACGTGTAATACGTGTTTACATATGGCGCACAAGAAAAGTAAAAAAAGGTGTTGGAATGATTGATAGTCTTGATCAAACAACGATCCTGATATATCAGCTATTTATTAAATTAGCTTAATTAGGTGTCTTGTAATGGAATTAATTACGGTCTGTTGCGTGTATCATTAACAGTTGCTGTAGGTGTAGACACTAACCGCTTTTACACTTCAGAACATAGAACAAAACCACTAAGAAGTGCCATATTTGATTAATGATAAATATAAATCGGTGCAATGAAATAAATTTATTAGCTACTGAATTGGAATGGATAGCTTTAAAATCGATTGAAGGTTTTTTTCGTTAAAGATATCCAGTTGACGGTAGCTTTAGTTAGGTGCGGCCACTCTTCATGTCGAGCGTGTCGTACGGCAATTAGATCACATCTTGAACTTGTAAGATGAATACGAGCGTCGCCCACTTGATCTTGTTTGTCTTCAGTCTTTAGTATTTATAGATAAGCTTTCAACTTTGCTACTAGAATTCCTAATCTTTAATTTAATACCTGTCAGTACATTAACATAAAATTAAGTTGAATAATCAATAGCTTCCGTTGAATGATGTACCTGGAGTTTGAACAATACACAGAAACCTAACATATTTATTTTATTAAAAAAATTAAATATAGAATTTACAAAACTACACTATAGATTAAATCTATAAAGATTTTAGAATTCTACTCTAATTTATACATCAAACTGAAGTCTTGGAATAGTAAAAAAATCACCAAATATGAGCTCTTAATTTTAATAGGAAAATCCTTGCAGTTTTTATTTTTCTCAGTCCAATAGAAAAAATGTATACTCAAATTTAATTAATTGTACAGAAAAAATGTTCTGGGAAAATTTTGTAGGACATTTAATGCTCTACAAAAAAGTATCTTATATTTTTCAGTAAACCTCACCATTTGAAGATATTGAAGAATTAAGTTTGATTATTTTAAGACAAATTTCATTTTGTTTATGAATTTTATAACTCGACAATAAGTAACTAAATGCGCAATGTTTGGGCCATTCAATTAAGCGTTCAAAAGACATTCATCATCAAACTTTCATGTGTACTGATTTTAAGAGTTTTTGATTAGATAATCGAAAAATTTCAATTTAATTTATAAGTTTTGACAAAACTTACACGAATTTTAGTTTTTATCAACTAAGAAACTTCAAAATATTTTCAATTTTTTAATGTGTAATTACCTTTGTCTACATATAAAAAAAATTGTACATTTTATCGCTTAATTAATTATTTATTTATAAAAAAAACAAAGTTTTTATTATAAATATATTATATGTTTCAGTTTTAGAGAAAAAATGTCTAATTAATTATAAAAAGTTTTTTATTTCAATTTTCAACTGAGTTATTAATTTTCAAACAATTTTTGTCGCAAGTAGGGTAATTTTTTCGATGCTCTTTAACAACTTGCAATAAAAATAGAAATTCCTCTTCGTTTATTGTTAAGCATTGGTTATATTCACTTACTAATGCGACACCTTGCTCTGCCACATCATTGACAACTTTCTTGTGCGAAAAATTTTTTATTTTTATTATAACTGTCAATAGTAGTCCATAAATCAATATTTTTGTTAAGAAAATCATACAGCAGATCAAAGAGCTCAAAAGTTTCAATGACTTTTTAGAAACAAAGTCACTTATGTTTTTTTGCAGAATTGAATCCAATTTTTTTTTATCAATTATAAATCTTCTTGCTTAGAATCTGTACCTTCGAGAGTCTTAACAGCTTCGACAATATTCTTCTTTATTCTTAATGGTACCATAAATGTAAAGTCATTTTTTCACATGTAGCCGAGGAAATCAAAGGATTAATTTTCCTGTACTCAATTAAATTTTTCATGAACTCTAAGTCGTGATTAGCAGCAGAAGTCGCAGTTGATGAAAACCAAGCTTTTACATACACCATAACTATAAAAATATAAAGTTGTCGAAGACCATCAAATTCTTTCTTAGAAAGGACAAATCCATCTCTAAAAATAAATATTTTTAGGCAAAATAAATTGCCTTTGCCATCCATCTTGCGTAATGAATTGTACCAAGACGTTTAACGGAAACTTGGTCTCATGGCATTTCTCCAAGAAAAATTAATTAATGACAATTCTAATAATTCTTTATAGTCATCTCGGGGTTATTCGTAAAACATCGAAAATTTTCTATACTTACACTTAAAATTATATTCAAATAATACCTGTAAGTATCGCGTAATAAATGTAGATAGATGATTTTTTTCATTCGTAACAATATTAGCAACAATAGTATATTCAACACCAGATTTATACTTTGTTTTATCGACTGTGTCTCAAAATTTATTGAATCTCCCAAATATTGGAAAATTATTGATCCCATTTAGATGATACTGGCCAATACACTTCGAATGCACTTCTTAAAATGATCTCATAAATATGATGGCGATATGGTAACCAAATTAATTGTTTTTCTAAGGCTTTTTCAATTTCTTTACATGTACCGTGATGGATTCCTGTATAGTAAGAATGGATAATTACACTTTAAGTTATGTATTTAAGAAAAATTGTAACGCATACTTAAAATCTAAATAAATAAAGAATTATAAATAATGGGCACTAATTTATGTATGAAAACAATTCAACAAGAAGGGTGAAAATAAAATTTTCTTTTTAAATATATTATCATTGATTAGTTACCCGTATTAACCGCAGTCGTGTTAAAACACATCGCCTTAATGTAACGAATAATTCCCCATTGATTTAACGTCGATAAGATGGCTGCTGCTTGATTTTTTGCCGTTCTACTATTCATTTTTGGAACTCCAAGTAACTGCTCAGTACCAAAAGCAGTCAAAGAATCGGTAACCGATCCACAAATTTTGATTCAGCAATGTCATTCAGTATTTTGCCATCCCAATGCACGACGTATTTATAATGAGCTTTGAAGTTATCTTTTAGTCCTATAGCAATGTCTTTTCGTAAGAGCATGCGAGTTTGTTAACTAAGAGTTGTATCTGGAGCAATAATGAACATTGCATGTCAGCAGGTTTCGCCAAGTAGTCGCTAGCCCAAAGCTAATTCGTGTTGGTGTTGGTCCTTTTATTAATTCTAGAGTAATTCTAGTTTTATAGTTTTCCTATTCTAAAGTACAGTCCAAATCTTATCTTCTATTTGTTATTTATTACTATCTATTGTTGACTATTTACTATACAATGTCATTCAAATACCTCAGTAGGTAATTTGATATATGACGTAATTATATGTGTTTGCTACATGAAGGGCTAGTTTGTACACATGAACGACATGTACAAAAGGTTTTAAGTAAATTATTTCCCTTTTCCCTTACACCTATTGGAAGGAGAGCGCACAATTTGGTAATACAACAATATTACTTATTGTTTTGTAATAGCTTCACGAAAATGACAAACAACTTAAATCTATCTTAATACATTGTAATGAAATAACGAAATAACTTAATGTTAGAAAAATAAATGAGTTTTTTCCCAGCCGGTTTGAAATTTGAATCATTCACACCTCATTTGAGGGTGGAAAGTTGTACTTTTCATACCTAGGGAGAAAAAGTAAATTGCAAAGCAAACATGATTGAACTAAAAATTGGCAGAAGTGGTACAAGTTAGTAACATAACCTTCAAAAATTATAGTATTATAATTGTAAGTACATTTTGTTAATGTTTTGAATGGCTTTTACAGAAGGCAATTAACATTTGTATTGTTCCAGTCGTTGTTTATGTTCATGGATACTTCATCGAATAAAATTGTGCATTCCGAAGGTAGAAACATTGTTAGAGGCGTTATTGAGTTCTTTGATAAACAAAACTGCTGGAGTATACACTTTTCCCTTAGAAAAATCAACTGGAAATGCAATTGCAACAACTGATAAATTAAGAACATTTATAAAACAAACCTGAAAAGAAGAGGTCATAAGGATCTTCGTCGAAGAAGAAAAAACTAGAGGTTGAAATAAAATAACTCTTGACGATTGTGACTTAGGCATTTTAACTGTCTTTGAAGCTTATACGATTGATAAAAACGTTCCCACATGAAAGTTAAAATAAATTACTGATGGAAGTGATACCTTTCAAAAATATTTATTCCAAATTGGTCTCAACAAATTATTATTGGATTGTGATCACGTTTTTGCGTTATTAATACAAGTTAAGAAAAAACAAAAGGTGACAACTAGACGCCCATTACATATTCAGATCAAAAGTTTAGATGACGTTATATGAAACATCATATGGGATTAACAAGTGATAACAGGGTTTTATACAACTGTGTATACGAATTTAATTATTCATTATGACCTTGTTGTCGATATAATTTCGATTAATGCTATGAATGTGCCACAGAATAACCAGGAAATTGAAGACTGTATGAAAGTGCATTCTTAGATGTAAGTCATTTACCATTTAGTAGAAGAAATGTAGCATCGAGATTAGATAAAGAGTAGGAAACTTATTGTTCATCCCCTGTAAATGTTGTTTTATCGATTGGCAATCTCAATATGAAAGTAATTAATCTTTAATTTTAATTATAGTTTATAAACAGGAGCTTTTAAATAAATTTGAATTCTTGATTTTGTTATAATGATATTATAGTATATTGAAAACCACAAAATTAAATTTGTTAATGAATAAAGCACAATAAATTATTTTTTTAATAACTGGTAATCAAATACTAAACCTAACCTACAAACTTAAATATCTTCTTAGAAACGTAAAGGTAAACAACGAAATTAAACAACAATTTAACAATAACAAATAACTAGGTGCAAGAGATTACATTACTGATTTACATATAAGTTGAAGGAGCAGTTTGTCGAATTTTGAATGGTAATTCCTGTTTTTAGACTTTCAACTGGTAAATTAAAATCTGCGTTGCTCGTTGTAGCAAAAACTTGTGATGTATCAACAAGAGTAAATGCTGAATGTGTGGATGTACTGGTACATGGTTCAGGTTGGAATTCAGTTGTCATCTGAACCATTTCTGCAATTTTTCTTTTAGATTCTATGGAATCCTCCACGTAACTTTCAGCGATGTAAGAAGATCGCCAACCTCCGTGAAGCTTCAAGTCTAATACTCCACCACCTTGGGATGCAAGTGCAGTGGCAGAGGTTCTGCGAAAACAATGACCGGTATAGAGATGAGAGTTTTCTAAGTTCTGCAATTTTTTTAGGCATTTTACCAAAGGTATTATGCTCAATTTCTTGCTTCGTAACTTGCCCCTTACGAACACTTAGGAATAAACGTAATTGGTCCGAAGGTCTCATAGGAAGGTATTTCTTTGTAATATCAATCCAGTTAGGTACTGACATTAGCTCTGTCGAGTACCGAGTTAAGCTCTGGAGTTAAAATATTTATTTTTGCTCGTGTTGTCGGTATTTGAGGCATATACTCTAAATCTAAACCAAAATTTGTAGCTTGACTTAATGTAAGCATTGAGGATGACTCTGATTTTTCACTTGGAACAATCTCATCTCTGGTTGAGGGTCGATTTAAATCTAGAATAAGCGTTATTATTTAATTAATGGAAGCAAAAATATGGAACGCATTTATTTTCATATCAGATAAAGAACACAAAGAGTTTTTTATTTGTCATCTATGAACATATTGATACTTTGACATTTATGATATAATTAATTTGAAAAACAATAATATACATTATTATTTATAATTTATAAGAAATTTAATTTATTTTCAATTGTTACTAAAATTTATGATAATTAAATGTTGTAAATACTTACGACTTTCATCTACTTCCATCATATTCATAGTTATGTTTGATTTATTTAGGTTATTAGAAAGAATTTTTTTCCGGATATCACTTTTTTGATTTGAATATAGCTCTTGTATATCATCATCAACCAGTTTTAATGATTTAAGGTCTACAATATCAAATAATGCTTTAATTTCATTCTGAAATCTTATTTCATTTTTGTTTTGTGCTGATGATTTTTTTGGACAAAAATATTTTGCAATTTTAACCATCGGTTATGATAGCGAAGTATTTTTTTATTACATTAGTTGATTCACTAGTCAGAATCTGGTTGTTTTTCTATAGTTCAATAACTTGATCAGCTGCATTTTTAGCACTTTGTTTGATAGAACATTTTAACACTATGAGCTGATAAAAAAACACTCATAACTTATTTCACTGACCTACTTCAAGATCAGGAATGTGATGTATTTTGTATCACTGAACATTGGAAATCTAATGAACAATTGAGTACTTATGTTTTAGATAATTTTAGCTTAATTTCAAGTTATTGCAGACCTGAAGGCGCATATGGAGGTTCAGCTATTTATTTTAGATCAGATTTAAAAGTTAAAAGTAGAAAATGAATTCTCTCAGGAAAGGACATTTAAATGCTCAGCAGCTAAACTAACCATTGAGGGAAATATTTTGTATTTGTATCTTTATATAGATCTCCTAGTAGTAATATTTACATTATTTTGGGAATGTTGAAGCAGCTGCTTGACACTCTCGTTAATCAAGCTTGTAACATTTGTATTGCAGGCGATTTTAATATTAATTTAAATGAAAGAAATCGAATCAGTACAGATTTTTTGACGTTGCTCAATTCATACGATCTTTATCCTATCATTAATGAAAATACTAGAATTGTGGAAGAGTCAGGCAGTTATATTGATAACCTATTTGCTAACTTTGAAAATTATAAGCCATGTGTTTTCAATTATCATGTATCAGACCATACTAGTCAAAAAATATCTATTGATATCAAAAAAGTAAAACGACAAAACTTCAAACTAAAAAGGCTAGTAAATGAAAGAAAAATATATGATTTCAATTACAAACTGATGCAACAAGATTGGTTAAATGTGTATTCTTGTGCGGACCGTGATGTTAATAGACAGTGGTCAATTTTATGAATACGTTTAAAATAATTTACTCAGAATCATTTCCTTTAAAAAAGTGTAACAACAAAAGTAAAAAAAACAAAATATAACAATGACGATATTGGAAAAATAAAACAGAGTTAGATATTTTAGGTATATTAATGAAATTTGATAGTAATTTAAAAGTAACTTACACTTATAAGAAAAAAGAGTATGATAACATAATAGTTAATAAACAGAAAGCTTATTTTGGAAATTTGATTGCATCAGCTGATAACAAAGCAAAGATGACATGGAATATCATAAATAACCTTAAGGGTCAAAATATAAATTAGGTTGAAATTGAAACAGAGGGTAACTTTTTTGAAATTGCAAATACTCTTAATGAGCACTTTGTTACGGTGGCACCAAATCTCCAAAAAAGTTTACCGGATGTAAGTTTTTCAACACAAATTAAAGCAAATACAAAACCAATGTTCCTGGAACCTATTTCTATAAAGGAAATTTTGAATATTGTAAACAATTTAAATAGCATTTTCCCAGATTATTTAAAGTACGCTATCATAAAACCTATACATAAAAAAAATGACTCAAACTGTGCGGATAACTATCGTCCAATCAGCATATTAACTTCACTTTCAAAAATTTTTGAGTATGCTATGTCTCAACAAATAGTTAAATTTTTTGACTACTATTGTGTGTTTAATGCAAATCAACATGGATTCTTAAAGGGAAAGTCAATAAACACCGCGATTTTTGAGTATACATCGGATATTGTAAATGCAATAGAAAATAAAATGATCTTAATCGGTCTTTTCGTGGACTTATCCAAAGCCTATGATTGCATCAATCATCAAATTTTAATTGAAAAACTACAACTCTACGGAATAAGAGGGATTTCCCTACTATGGATTAAATCATATTTAACTGAAAGAATGCAGTGTGTACAAGTTCATAAAAATGGTTTAAACACTAGGTCTAACTTTGCCTCGCCAAAAATCGGTATCCCACAGGGTAGTATTTTAGGGCCGGTTCTGTTTATAACATATTTTAATGACGTCTACGAAATAATTTACGGTACTCAAACTACGTTGGTTAATTGTGCAGATGACACTAGCATACTAGTAAAAGCAGATAGTCTGAAAAACCTCCTACCACAAGTAAATTTAGTATTGAACAAACTACAAGATTGGATGCAAAAAAAATAAATTAATTATAAATACCGAGAAAACAAAGTTAATTATGTTTAAAACTAAACAATCTCAGGTCAAGAGCTCTAAAGAAGTGACAGTAGATGTGGGGAATTTTGAATTATCACATTGTATTACCTTTCTGGGTCTGCAATTAAATGAAAATATAGATTGGTCTATGCACATTCATTTGCTTAGTAAGAAATTAAACAAGGTCTCCTATAGCATTAAATTTATGAAGAAATATTTGAATATTGATATTTTAATAGTTGTTTATTACTCAAATTTTTTGTCACTGGTTAGTTTTGGAATAATTTTTTGGGGCTGCACTTCTTCGACTATCGAAATCTTTAAAATACAAAAAAGAGTGGTTAGAATAATGTACAATTTGAAATTTATAGAATCTTGTAGAGGGGTTTTCAGAAGAAACAAACTACTTACAGTTAGTGCAGTATACGTTAGAGAATGTTTACTTTTTATGAGTGCAAACTTGCATAAATTTGATAAATATAAAACAAACCATACGTACGTATTTTAATAAATTACCTAAAAATTTAAAATTGCTACTTACAAAAAAAATTTTTTTCAAAAAAAAAGTTAACGGAGTACTTAATTGAAATTGAACCATATAGCTTGGCTGAATTTATGTCGTTTTAATTTAATTTAATTTTGTCTGTTTTTATTATTGTACTCTTTGACTATGTTTAATTTTGTTATGCATTGTATACTTGATGTAGGTAACAGTATGTATCGCAATCATTGAAATAAATGTATTTGTATTGTATTGTATTGTATTTTTGGCAACTTTCGTTCTGAAATTTTTTGCATGGGTTCTCCGATCAAGTGAATTTCTTTATCCATATTTTTGATAAATACTATATAAATTCATGTAGTAATCGCAAAATTTGTAAATATTTAATTGTTCTATTACATATATAAGATCATAAGTTGTGAAAACACTAGAAATGCTGTACATAATGTGTACAAATAAAAGACAATATAACGATAAAGAAAAATGTAGGTGGCGCTAGTTCACAAGGCAAACGGAAGAAATAAAATACAAAAGAAAAATTCTCTAGAGAAGAAATTTTTCCTAGGACAATATCCAGCGATAGTGGAAAAACTTTTAAGACGTTTTGGAGACGTTATCGAAAAAAAACATGATCGTGATTTCTAATGATTAAAAACAAAATGTTTAAAATTATTGAAAAACAATTTTTTAAGATTTTGAAAATAAAACTCAAATAATACTTATATTAATGACAAAAAATGAAATTTGTATGAAATTCATAAATTAAATTGAAATTTTTCGATTATCTAATCAAAAACTCTTAAAACAGTACACATGAAAGTTTGATAATGAATATCTTTTGAACGCTTAATTGAATCGCCTAAACATATGACACTATTTTTATAGAGCAGTTAATTTTCTACAAAAATTTGTATTACGTCACTTGTAAAAAAAATAATCGATTTTTTTGACCCACCCTATTGTTCATCCTGATATCTGACATACGAAATTATTAACACGATAACCCAGGGGTACGAGAAACTTCCGTAATTACGTTGCTGGTTGATTAGCTACGAGAACTTGCGTTTTTTTAGGACGATTATTTGAGAATGTAGAAAATATACCACAAAATCTACGTGGTTGAAGCATAATGGTTCGATGGACCGGCTCGATCCTCGTCGTTGGGTTGAGCAAACTGCCTCCCAGCAAACAAAGTCACGTTTTCTTTACGTATAATTTTCGTATCTTTTTAACGTAAGGACGTTATATTAATACGTAATTTTCACGTACTATTTACGTTGAAATGTCTAATTGCAATTGCTAATTTATTTATGGATAACTTTGAAACAAATGCAATTAAAAAATTAAAAAGCATTACTAGCTTTTAAGTTATTTAAATAATATTCATCCACAAATTAAATTTACTACCGAAGTAGAAGTTAACGGAAAACTACCTTTTCTTGACGTGTTACTAATTAGGAAACCAGACGGAAGTTTAGGACATACAGTGTATAGAAAACAAACTCATACCAATAGATACCTACATGCTAATTCATCATCATCCACTACATTTAAATTCTGTTTTAAAAACCTTATTAATTAGATCTGCTAGACTAACAGACAGCGAGCATATACACGAAGAAATGAATCTTCTGAATCAAGCTTTTTAAACAAAATGGTTTTCACGTCATCATGTTATGAAAGCGAAAAGGATGAAACAAAGAAGTGACGACGAAGTTAACGATAGAACGTTTACTGTATCAATCCCGTACTTCAAAGGTACTACAGAGAAGATAAGTAACATTCTAAAAAGAACACAACATACGAGTAGTTTCTGTTCCTGTTAATAAAGTTAAGCCTTTCCTCCGTTCCCTAAAGATGTTATTCCTTCAGAAGATCAAGGCATTTACGAAATTTCTTGCGGAGGATGCAACATCTCTTACGTTGGACAAACCAATCGACGTATTTCTGCGAGAAGAGAAGAACACAAACTAGCAGTCCGAAAAGGATGTTTAACTTATTCTCTAGCTGAACATCATCACCAAACAGGACATAAAATCGATTTTGAAAATACAACAATGCTAGGAAGAGAAAAATATTTATGTAACCGCCTCATTAGAGAACCAATCGAGATAGAAAGACGTCCTAGCTGCATTAATAAACAAGATGATGGAAAAGGTTTACCTAACACTTGGAAACCGTTATTAACTTTACCTCAGGATAGAAGATCTCCAAATATCCAACAAGTAGTACAACAAAATATACAAATTAACATTACCATGATACCGATACGTAATGCTATTGGTTACTCTGGTCCATCGACACGTTCAAGGTCAAAATCGCATAGAAACTAAAATTGTTATTTATTAATTACTTGAAAAAGTTGCCTGTTAGCGTGGCGAAACGTTGTAATTATTAATAATTATTACACGTAGTATAAACTTAATAATAACAATGGTAATACATTGTGACGTACAATAATGAGGGCGAATTTTAATATAATTGGTTTAGTTGAACTATCACGCACTGTAACATTATAGAACATAATTTAAAGCATTCCTACAGAAGACTTAAACTTTATTGGCTCTCTGTATTTTCCTGGTCTAAGGAATACAACTTTGGTGCTCTTTTCAGCCAGTGTTTTATGTGGCCTGCTACTACTTTTTTTACTAACTGATAGTATGGCTAATTTAACAGCAGCTGTAATATAATTATAATAACATTTATTATCAATCCGCAACCATTTGGTCTTACCAACAATAATCTTTTTAATGGCATAATTTTTTAATGCTTTTTTCCCTTGTCAACTCCTAAAGTAACTGAAATTTTTTGCCAAATTATATGACCAACAACATTTTAATATTGAATTTGTTGCAGAAGCAGAACTGGTCCTATCTAATGATGACAGATAAAACAACTGAAAAAATGAACCATGTGCTTTCCAGAAATTTAAACATATTTTTGAGTAATTTACCAAATTGTCTTGGTTTTCTTTGCTGCAGTTTAATTAAATTTCAAGTTCTTTAAGTGATGATAATAGATTACTGTTTTTTCGATTTTCTTGTTACGATAAATAGTGTTGATTTTTCAAAATTGTTGGTACGAGGCGGGTTCATAAACTAAAGGCCGTTTGGTCACAAAAAAATATACTTATAAGAAACAAATTTTGTTGTCATATTTAGTTAGGTACAAACTTACTTTACTTCTCTAAATAATCGCCGTTCACTTCTAAGCATTTGTCTTACCGCTAGCGCTGCACCAGTTTCTTTAACTTTTAGTCCCTCTTCGGTTACAAAACGTTGTTCACTAAACCACTGTTTAAAATGCAAAAAGAGGAAGTAGTCGCTAGGTGCAAGGTTGAAACTGTACGGTAGGTGGTCAAAAAGTTTCCAACAAAAATCTTGAATTTTTTCCTTGATTTTGGCAGCAGTGTGAGAACGCGCGTTATCGTGGAGAAGGATTATGGCAGATAAGAGTTTCCCGCGGCGTTTGTTTTGGATCGCACGTCTCAATTTGTTGAGCGTTTCCCAGTACACGTCAGCTGTAATTATTGTCCCATGTTCCATGAAATCAATTAAAAGAACACCGTCTTTGTCCCAAACAACTGTAGCCATCAATTTTCGACTTGTGTGGAGTTTGCTTAAACTTTTTGTTTTGGTGAAGTTGAGTGTCGCCACTGCATCGATTGCTGTTTTGTTTCTAGGTTGCTGTAGGATACTCACGTTTCGTCCCCGTAACAATGCGAGAAAACAAATCATTTCCATCTTGTTAACAACGGGCCAAAAACTTTCGTCCACTAGACATTCTTTGCTGTTTGTGGTGGTTGGTGAGCATTTTTGGTACACACTTTGCACACAATTTGTGGTATGCGAGGATTTTCGTGACAGTACTGTAAACAGTAGTGGGTCCAAGTTAAGGAAATTTTTAAGCGAGGCCACTAATTGTTAATCGACGATCAGATCGCAGTGTTTGGTCCACTTGTGAAAAGATTTCATCGGTTTGGATACTAGGCCTGCCACTCCGCTCTTCGTCATGGACATTTGTACGGCCATTTTTAAAATTACGGCACCATTGTCTAACTTTATTTTTGCTCATAACTGTAGGTCCATAAACCAGGCATAACTCCTATGAATTTCAGCAGCCGACGATTCGTTTGCACCTAAGAAACGAATAACAGAACGCACTTCACATTTGGCGGGATCAACGATTTTCGCGGTCATTGTTCTATGCATTCACGGACAACAATATGACTTCAGAACCAAAACAAATAATGCTGTAGCTTCGCATTGAGTCAGTAGATGGCTCTGCAGTAGTAAAACTGTGCTCCGAAGCGCCAATATTTAAATATAAGCAAACGGCCCTTAATTTATGAACCCGCCTCGTATTTCATGATTTTGTTGGATAATGGTGTCTAGTTGATTACTAAATTTTATTTGAAATTCTAAAATAAAATAATAAGTTTTTTGAAAAAGTCGGTGTTTTTGTTAATAATAGTGTTCGTGTGTTCGTTATCTGTGATGGTGTTGTTATGCTTAAAGTTGGTGTTGGGATGTTCATCCTCTCTGATGATGGGGATATGGTTAATGATGTTGTCGGCGTGTTTGTCCTCTGTGATTGAGTGGTTATGGTTAATGCTGGAACTATCTCTCGTTCTAAATAAAAGAAGAATACAATATAATCATACATTAACAATGTATAACGCATTCTGTAATTCAAACCTTCAATTTCATCCTGGAACAATTTTGGCCGTTTTCAATTTCTTGGTGGGCAAGGCAATGTAGAATCTTCTACAAATTCACTATCAGTGTTGAAGCTAGCGTGAAGGTACTTTACGTTTCCTTCTTTTGATGACTTTTTTGTCACTTTGCAGATCTGATGTTTCTTCAGCTAATTTTAATTTAGTTTTAGCATAATGTAAATCATCTAAAATTATCGATTTATATAATATATAATTCAATTTTGAAAGAGCATAATAACAGTATGTGCTGTGGTCCATATGCCATATGCCATGTCTTGTTGTCGACTTTTTCAGATTTTAATAAAGATTTATCATATTTAAGCGGGCAGTTATATGGCCAATATACATTCGTCTTTCTTGGTGTAATCCAAGAATTGTGTACTACAGCAATCAGCAATATTCCGTCCACCTTTTTCGGTAAATTGGATCAATATAAGCTATTACGATCCAGCAGTACCAGTACTACAATAAATTATGGATTTCCCGCTTTTAACCATACACACAGATTTGACCATAACCGCACTTTCTCCACTCCGAGACAATGTTGTCATACCGGTAAGACTACATACAGTATTGCCGCATGTACCGAAAATAATTTCACTCAACGTGCAGTATATAGAAAAGAATTAGTTGTGACTAAAACAAGAATCTTGGAATGAGTGTCAGGATGCTTGAAGATCCATATTTGAAATTCTCAAATAGGTTTTAAACTTAAAGTCATTGACCCATCAAATTATTTTTATTGAAATAAAATGTAACTAGTTTCGGTCGGAACTAGGCCATTATCAAACGTTTTTTTAAAAAACCACACACTAAGAAACTGCAAGAGAACGATTTAACATTAAAAAATATTGTAAAATTTTTCCTTACCTACTAACAATTCACATTATGAGTGTATACAAAAGAATAGATTAAATTTTTTACATTTTAAGTATGAAATTTATACATATTAAATACTTTTAATTTTTAGTTTTTGTTTATCTTTATAAAGAGCTTAAATTCAGAACAAAAACGTGTTTAATAAAAATCTTTCAGCTCATAAAAATTTGGGATTTCCAGTTTATCAATGGAACTTCCTTTTATTTAATCTGCTGTTGAACAAATTACATGTAAAAACTCGTACAGATTTTGAATTTAAATACAACAACGTAGAAATTCCTTTGTACGAAAACTTAAATAATTTTTTGAATCAAAATTGTCGAGCATTGGAAGCGGTTAAATATTCAAGCGGTGAAATTAAAATTAAACCAACTTTGCCCATTTCAAAAAATTCTTTTTATTCTTACTCTTCAACTTATACCTCATCTGTTTTATTATCTACCAGGTACAATGAAATTTTCAACGATTACTTGTTCTTTTTATTCTGGAAGTATGAGTAACTTTATTTCCGAGTCCTGCGGTTATAAATTAGAGTTTCTTCGTAGACATACTTCAATTGTTATTGAAGGTCTAAGTGGCGTATTTTTAAAACAAATTAAAGGGATAACTACTTGCAACACAAAACCGTGTAACCAAGGAGCGCCTTTGTTTACGTTTGACGCTTATATTCTCAAAATATTTGTTCTGATGTTACCCAATGGACTCATCTCCGTGGAGTAAATTTTTTTTTACATCTAGGCGAATTGATTTTTAATTGGCTCGAATTATTACTATATATATTTGGACCGTCTAAAATTTTAGTTATCCCGGATTAACCAGTTGCAATTAAGACGGTCTTCGGTTGGAGTATTTCAGGAAGGGCTACATGTAGTACTCAAAAAGCGTTATGTTTAACAAGTTGTCATGCTTCGGTTGATCTTCCACTTTATTTAGTTTTGGAAAGTAAAACAATTTCAAATATAATTCTAAACTTTCCCCCGAGGACTCTCGATGTGTACAAATATTTACCAACTCGATAATACTGGAAGTTTCACAGTACTGTTACCATTTAAATATGAAAATCCTAATTTTGGTGATAGTCATACACAAACAATATTTGGAATTGATGCGTGATTACCTAACTTCTAACAATATGTCGTTAATATAGCAACAAGATTTTAATAAACTTAATGCTTATTACATCCCATACCACTGCGTTAGGAAACTAGACAGCACAAGTACAGTTTTCGAGTTGTTTTCGACGTTTTGGCCAATGGTTTTGAATAGGCTATCTCAATAGCACCCAATTAACTGAACCTAAACTTTTTTTTTTGTCCAACTTTCAGTTACATAAAGTAATATTTCTCTGTGATATTAAACAAATGTATCGACAAATTATGATAGATAAAAAACACCGTGATTTTCAGAGAATACTATAGCAATTTTTTAAACGAACTTGTGAAAGAGTATCATTTAAATACTATTACCTATGGTATTTCTTCATCTCCCTATTGTGCATTACGTATTATTCAAGAATTGGCGGATCGTGAATCGAATAGATTTTCTTGGGCAGCAGAGATTCTTAGAACTGAAATGTATATTGATGACATTATCACGGAACCTAACAGTTTAGATTTAGCAGTCAAACTGCAAAATGAACTTATTCAACTTCTTGCAAGCGGTTGCTTCGAATTAAGAAAATGGGCAAGTAATTACCCCACTATTCTCCAAACAGTTTCCCAAGGAACTCGAAATTTAGTAGAATTTGACTTTAGCATGCCCAGCTTCGTAAAAGTTTTAGGTATAATTTGGAACTCAAATTTAGATTCCTTCTTTTATTCTTACAATCCAATAGAATTAAGCAAACGATCTATATTATCAGACATTGAGCGTATTTATAACCCTTTAAGTTTTATAGCAACTATACTTACTTTTGCCAAATCGTTAATGCAACGTGTAATGGTTGTTAGTTTACAAATAACAAAAGAAGCGACGGTCTGGCAATTGCAACCCTAGAGAGAAAAAATGAAATTTGGTTCGATGTAGCGCACTAAAATTGTGGAGAATCAAGTGTTATAGTAGTTAAAACAGAAGCGTCCGGCTTAGTCGGTGAGTGGGGGGTCCTTAGAAAACTGTAAAGAAATATACTGTTGCCTAATAAGGCACCACCTGCTAGGTAATAAAAAGAAATAAAACCGACCAACAGGTTTTACTCAAGGTTTAATACGCTAAATCAAACACAAATCAGAGAGACAAACAGACAATTAAATACAGCAAACAAATCTTAAAATACTAGGAGAATGTGACAGAAATGGAAAGACTGTCGCATATAATTACGTGCGTTAGTAACAACAATAAATAAAGCTCGCAATTAATGTGTCGAATTTCAGGTAAACTTTTTAGTTACACCCAAATTAAAGTTAGCGTTCCAATTGAGGATTGAGTTACGAAGAAGGCTCTGCGTACACGTCACTTACACACGGCAACTTAAAACTAGCTCAAACTCGGTTAAAATGGTAAGTACCTACCGCCAACCCAAAAGGCCTTTTGTTTAGCTTTAATCACTCTCGAAATAAAGCGCCCGAGCTTGTATTGAGCTGGTTAAAAACAAAACCAAACGTCAGTTGTGAAGGATACCCCGAATAGAAATTTACTTTAAGTATCTAGAAATCAAACTGTTCTATGTCACATGTACGTGAGCTTCATACGCATTAATATTGAATAAGTTACTGAAACATTAAAACTTAGCTGTATTCTGTAGTATGCAGTTCCGAGAATGAAAGTTCCTGCTAGCGACAGTATTCGACAGCTCCAGGCTTTCCCTTTAGAGAGGTAGAAGAACGGAAGGCGAATATGTTCCCTCAAAGTAGAAATTATGCAGCATGAACGACCTCTGCAGACCGTAGTGTACACCGATTGTTTGCAGCTTAACTGAATGCAAAACCGTGGTAGTCGTTAGGTTTTATAGGAAAAGGTTCTTAATTAGCCATTTCAGCAGACCCAGGAATTATCTAGGTGTAATACAGGATGAGACGTCGCAATTAGAACTAACACAACCACAAAAGAAAAGAAAGCAAAGTAATACTTACGGTGAAGGCGGCCGGATTTAAATTTAAACACCAATTCGGCTTAGAAATCTTCAATCACCCATTACTAATTTATGAATAAAATTTTGACTTCAAGAGGCACGTTAAACACCCGTGTAGAAAAAGAAGAAGAAAATGTCTGCTGATCCTCTTCGAACTATTGACGAATTTTATTTTCACTAATAGAAAATTAGCAACATGCGCGGCAAATTTGACTTTTGTTGTAACGTGCTACACACGACACACGTTTTTAAAAAGGCTTGCGACATACGTACTACCTTTTAAAATAAAACCGTAACAAACGGTTGTGGGTTATTAAAAGCTCTTGGGACAAGTTACCTCCACAAGAAATTGCAACCTTAAAGACTCAATTTCAATCGGAATTATGCCTTCTTTCTAATATAAAGATACCTAGATGGGTTATTTCGGAAAATGTTATCAAACTTGATTTACATGGTTTTTGTGACGCTTCCCAAACTGGTTACGGTGCGGTTATTCATTTTCTGCTTAACTCTGGACAACTTGAAACTCACTTAATATGTGTCAAATCACGCGTCGCCCCGCTTAAAATTTTAAGTTTGCCACGTCTAGAGCTCTGCGCAGCTGTTCTTTTAAGTGACCTTATTTCACAACTTCGACGATTGTACATTCAAACTATTACCTTTAACAGAGTTCACACTTGGAGCGATTCACAAGTTGTGTTAGCGGATCGGAAAAGTCCACATCATTGGAAAACTTTTGTTGGTAATAGAGTATCACATATACAAGAACACCTCCCAAATTCAACATGGAAATATGTTCCCTCCAGAGATAATCCTGCTGATTGCATTTCGCGCGGTATGATAGCGTCCTAATTAATAAAACACAAGTTATGGTGGCATGGACCATTATGGTCGATAAGTGGCCTTTACATAATACGTATCAAAAGAAATATTTTTCACAAATCGCTTGCGAAAAAGTATAAACAACTTTAACGACTACATCGGAAGTTCACTTTATAGATACATTGCTTCATAGATATTCTTCACTCACCAAAATTCAAAATATTGTGTGATACATATTTCAATTTCTTTCACGGTTAAAAAGATCGAAATGTGAACATTCTTTACAAAGTTTGCAATCACTTGGACTACATAATGCTCTTATAACTATCGTCAAACATGTTCAAAAAGAATGTTTTCTTAATTTGTTTGACTGTTTACAATATACTAAATCCTTACCTAAACCATTTCGTAAATTGTCCTTGTTTATAGATCAGGTAGGATTAATCAAGGTGGGGGGTCAACTGCAATTTTCTCAGTTTGAGTTTGACGTAAAACATCCCATTTTGTTACCTCAAAATCATCGTTTCACGGAATTAGTCATTTTTGATACACATCAAAAGCATGTGCATCCAGGTTTTAAATTGTTACATTAGTTGATTTTACAACAGTTTTGGATAATATCAACTTGAAATGCTATTCAAAGAAGTCTTTTCAAATGCGTTTGGTGTTTTCGGTCTAAACTTAAATCAGAGTATTCCCAAATGGCTGACTTACCCTCTTTTAGAGTATCTCATCTAAAAGCATTTTTGTCTATATGCATTGAGTATGCAGGATCGTTTGCAGTGAGCTCAAATCGTACTGGTGGATCTAAATCTACTAAAGCTTGGATCTGTTCATGTCTGCTGCCGAGCGGCAAATAACCAAAGTTAAAGAAATTTTTCATAGAATTTAACATTAATTTATTAGATTAGTTTTATTTACCTGTTATTACATTTAGTTTATTGTATCTATGGCACTTTTTAAAAATTGTAATAGTTTTAAGTTTTCTTTTTGTTATATATACAGTGCGTCCAAGATAAGGATGAACAGCATGGGGATCTCGGAAACCGTGAGAGATACAGATTCGGTTAAATTTGGAAAAACTTGCCCACTCGAGGGGTTAACATGTTGTTGAAAAACTCGCTGAGTTCGGCTTACTTCCAGAGATATTCGAAAAAAACCGAAATTGTGCAATTTCGTTTTCATTATGTTCTGTACCAAAAAACTGAATCCATTTTGTCATTGCCACTCTTTCTGCTCTACAAGATGGCGTTTAGAATTTTACTACTCCATTTCTTTCATTATTAATTCTGTCAGAATCTATTTGAATGACAAAAGTAGTATCAGTTTAGCAACGTTTTTCAGTGTAGGTCATATTTTACAATGAAGCAAGTAATGTTTTCAAATGAAGAGAAATTTGATACGCTGTCCTTCGACATTACATGCCGGAGAAATTCTGTAGAAGCCGAACACTTGTATTTGATCAAGTACTCGGGACGGAGGCAACAAGAAAAATCCATATTTAGGCGTTTGGTGTTCAATCTAAAAGCATACGGTTTATTCAAGCAACTCGTACTGTACCGCCAAAAACATTCGAGCACATCAACATTTTCTGTTTGCAGCAATTATTTCAACGCACACTACATCAAAAAAATTTGAAATTTACGTGTTCCATTATAAAATATGACCTACACTGAATGAAGTCGCTAAACCGATACTACAATGTCAATATAATCGATTTTGTCAGAATTAACAATAAACTTCATTTTTTCGCTGCCATGGAAGACCAAAAAGATTAGAAATTTACTAAAACGTTATTTTTTCTTAATAAAATCACAAATAACCATATTGTTTAGTACATCGTTGAATTCGTAATAAAAAATGCTTTCTTATACGGAGTGTACTTTTTTTGAGTACCATAAGAAAAAATAAAGTTGATGATGGTTTCTTTGAAACGAAACATTGTAATGAAAATTCGTAAACGCCATCTTGTAGAACAGAAACAGTGGCAATGACAAAGTAAATTTAGTTTTTTGGTAACTTTTTGGATAACTTCAGAATATAATAAAAACAAAATTGCACAATTTCGGTTTTTTTTTAAGTTTCTTAAAAGCAAAATGTTGACCTCTCGAGTGGGCAACTTTTTTCAAATTTAACCGACTCTGTATCTCTCACGGTTTCCAAGATCCCCATGCTGATCATCCTTATCTTGGACACACTGTATATATATTTCTTGTAATTGGAACTTGTTACGATGGAAAAAATAAATTTATTATTATTATTATTATTAAATTTTATTTTGCATAAATAATCTCAATTTAATTAATTATTATTAATATACATTTTCTTCTTCAATTCCTTTATGCATATGGTAATTTATTCTTCTCTATTTGCGTATTTTGAAAAATCTAGTTTTTGGTGGCCGGAATGTTAACGCAGAATATAATTTAGTTAGGTACAAGATTAAAAATAAAATTTTGATTTTGCTATCACACCACCTTGTCAATCAAGGTGAATCCTTATTTTACATCAAAAATTGGTCCTTCATTTTAATCGAACAGCGACTGTGAGCAACACGCTCATATTGTGATTTTTATTTTTCATTTTTGCTAGACACAATTAAATCATAATAAAATTGACAGAAGTATAGTTTTTATATCACAAATTACCCTAAGCTTTTTCTAATGAATATATCTAGTCATTTTTAAAAAAATCTGATTTTTTGTGAATAAACGAATTTTCTTGCATACTAGGAAGAAGGTGTGAAAACTCATCGTAAAGAGTCCGATGGAGTCTCATTTTATCGTTTTGATTGGTACTTGTGATTGATAACATGAAAATAATAGGTTACAATTTAAAAACCTAAATTTAAAGTTTTGAAACCGTTGTTAAATAATAACACCACTGAATTCTATGGAAAAATACAAAAGAATGTATGTTTTTTTCTTTTTTGCTACAATACGGTAATAGATATTTGTGTCACTAGGCCAGAAATTGCCTGTTTGCAAGTGTGAGCACAATGTTGTGGGCCGAGGCGTAATTTCACCGCAAGGGGGCGTAAGGAATAAAATTTTCATATAAAGCTATGACTTTAATAACATCATTAGAAAGCCTGAATAATTCCGCATAAATTTTGTATGAGGCTACGCTCCTGAATGCCTAATAATTTAAATGACTGTATTTTCTAAATGACTTATTGGATTACAGTAAACTCAGGTTTGTTTATAAAAGAAATATCAGTGTTTTGAATTACCGTATCCATCGGCACTCAATTTGCTAGAGGGTGAATTTTGCAATAATAACAGTTTGTTTCAATTTTGTCACGAAAATTCAAATCATACAGTATAATTTTGATGTCATAATCGGAAAATAGATGAAATTTGCTAGAGAATATGCTAAAAACGCAGTTCGATATCTTCGCCCGTTTCAGAGGTATTGTCAAAAGTTACATTTTTTACAGACTTTGTTAACAAGATGCGTATTGTTGATTGCATATTACTATACATCTAAATCTTTTTTTTTTAATGATTTTGTTCTTCGTTGAGGAACCACATAAATATTAAACAAACACAAAATAAATTAACAATTAAACGTAAATAAATATTTCTAATAAAACACACACTCTACGTAGAAACGACAAAACATGTTCGTAGGTTTCTACGTATAGAGTGTTTTAAAGGCCCGAAGAAGTGCACATTCTGTTGCCTGAAAAAACAACATAGTGGTTTTTGGTGCCCCTCCTCAAAGAAGAACAAATCATTTAAAAAAACTTATAGGAGGAAATATTTACCTTTCATCTAAATCTTTCTTGAAACTTTTTTCATAAAAAAACACTGACAATCAATTCATATCTAAAACTGTATGATTGCTCGATGTTGTACATGTTGTGTTTTTTGTTTGAGCTTTGGATTTGCCCCAAATTAAATCAAATTAAAAAAAAACCCAAATAATAGATTCCCCAATACTCCACTAGAAAAAGTATACCCACATTACGTTCTTGCCAGTTATAAATTATTTGACTTAGCCTACTTAAATTTAACTGTATTACAGTTTAAAAATACTCAAAAAATTTAACACTATTGAAAACGTTATAAAATTCTTTCTACAAAAAAAAAGAATGAGAGAAATCTTAGGTACCGTTGCAAATTTGTTCAAATTATAAAATATAGTTAATTTAGATGGTGGAGACATTCACATTAATTTAATAAGAATTAACACCAAACCCACTCATATGTTTCACATTACATTCTAATAGTTTCTGTTACTAATACTTAAACATTTCGTGTTTGCTAAATCACTTGGAACAACAAAATTCACTCATTTTTATCTTCACTGAAAAAAGTACTAGTCCACGAGCATGTTTATTTTCAATGATTGATTTGAAACTCAAATTCTAACGTTGTTTTAAGAAATGCGTTTGTTGTACGAGAAGGACATCTAATTTATTCAAGAGTCCTTTACAAGACCGCTAATGTACAAACATATAATATCGTTCCTCACACGTTTTTTTTTTATTATTACTAATGATCGCATTGAAACTGAAAATGCTTGTTTGTCTTTTGTGTCCCTCAACAATAGATTGAACTCTAACGATGATCGATAAATAAAAATTTAATGATAGCAAATTCAGATTTCGTTTATTATTGTTAGGCTAACGTACTATTGGGGGAATTTTTTTTATCGATACTCAACTGATTAATATTATTCTCAGCTATTTTCAAAGCGTGATTGCTTTGTCATACTCGGTTAACGTTTCGCATTATAAATTATACTCCTCGTAAAATTTCTTCAACAAAAGGATAACGTTAAAGAGTCACGAATGTTAATTCAGGGCTTCCATTTGTCGTACTCTTAAACTGATGACAAGACTACCATATTGTTAAACTATTGTCTTCTTAAGTTTTTTTTTTACTTATTTTATGAAAGGCGTGCAAATCATCGCGTATAGTGCAGCTCGTTGGACGTTGAAAACGATATTTATCCTTTTTAAAATTACAAGCATGTTTTATATTTGCTTAAGTTAATCGCCGTTCATGTATTAATTGATGTAAAACACTACTTGACATTAATTTTACAAGCAAATGAATTGGGAGTGCTTGTTTGTTTTCGTTTCTTTCAGCGCTATAAATATCAGCCTAAATTTCTGCAAACAAGAATTAAGTCGCATGTATTTACATAAATAATTGAAAGCAATGGAAGTTTTGCGTTTGTTAAAAGCATAATTTGAAAAAACAAATTTGCTTGTCTTAGTATTTTCTTAGTATAAAGTAAACAGTTACATTGTAGATATTAGCTGCGTCCTGCAAGTGTATTAATTTTATTTAGTGAAAGGAAAATGGAAAAATTAAATACGAGTAAAAGTAATAAAGGTAAACAAACTAAGTTTTTCAAAAGTTCAACTTTATTTTATAAAAATATTTTTTAACATACTTAATTAAGAAGTTAAGAAGTTAATGTATTTATTTAAAATCTCAATGAAATTTTTTGCAAGTAAGTTTTTTCTTAATTTAAATAAAAATATTTTTTAGTAAAAGTATAATATGAAATAGTATTAATAATGGTTCCGAAATTGACGAAAAATAGGCACAATTTGTTTGTTTGAATTTATTTTGGGATTAAAATCTATGTACTTCATGGGATAGATAGAACCAGAAATACATCATCTCCTCCGGAATGTATAATATGAATATGAACTTCCAGAAGTCCGAAAGTGAATGTTACAAATGATGGATTTGATCGCATAGCCTACTAGCAGACTATTTGAACTATTAACATTAGCGCAATTTAACAAGAGAAAATAAGTTTTCAAATTGTTCATTTTATTTGTCAGAATTATTTTGGTTTCGTATCGTTAACGGTTGTTAAAATATTATCATTTATTTGACAGTGCCCGTATGAAAGCAACTTTTTCTGGCATCAGAAATTGATCCAAGCGGAACAAAATCCGTCGAACCGTTCTCGAGTTATTTCCAATACACCATATTTTTTTGGAAAGTTTGACGCCCTCTGGCGCCCTTATGGTGCACTTTTGTTTATAGGTAAATTGGTGTCAAACGGTCTATTTTAAACCAGAGAACCTCTGGTGAAGCCATGCACACACCTTTCAAAAACACCCTGTTTTTAGTGATACTTACCTAGGTGCTTTAATTGCCACAGTACAGTTACTGAAAATCAGTAAAAGGGCTCGACATATTATTATTTGATAGAACAATTCTACTATTTCTGGCAGTGAAAGCGATACTACTAATTTTGATTATTGCGGAAGCAATTTACTTTGAAGTGTTTATTCGGCCGTGCATAGGGCCATTTAGACCTTTTGACATAGTCTACTCGGTCACCTCACGGACGCCACCCACCGCGTCTTTTCAATGCTAACAGATCACTACCAGCACCTGTAAGAATGGTGGGACGTAATTTTTGAAACAAAATGTCCTGTATGCGGTCTGGTGTAAAGTAATCATAGATTCATCAATTTTTGCTGGTGCATTATTGATTTATAATTTAAAAAAAAAGGTAAACGTTCGACGTCAACAAATAGAAGTAGAGTCAACACAGGAAGACCAATCTGTATAAAAAAAACAGTTTCTGGGTGTAAAGCCCAACTCAAAAATATACATTTACGTTACTTCGTGTTTGTTGTCAGAGATTACAATTTTATATATAACATTTTTGAAACAATTACCATGCATAATGTAAAATCATAGTTTATTATCGTTGTGAGAAAATATAGTATCTACATTTGGCAATTTGAATTTAATTTTTTTTATTTACGAAGGAGGCAACGTGTTTTCACATCGTCTTACACTTTCTTGTCAATAAATTATAAGTTTGTAATTCATCAAAAGAAAAAGTCATATCGGAGAAATAACCATTCACTTGAATTACATGTGAGTTCCTTTTTTATGTAGTGTCGTGTTTAACTTCGACAAACTTCTCCCCATTTCTCCTCATAAACACTTGGAAAGTCTAAGTAGTTCTGCAATATCATTAAAGTTGAACGTAGTATTTGTCGTTGACACCTTCTTAAGAATAAGAACTGAAGCATGTATTTATGTTTCATCTAGACTTTTCGTAACATTAGTTTAGAGTTTATAATCTTGAGAACCAACTTTTAATTACTGATTGAAATATATGTACAAACAATTCAATTCCATTTTTACAAGATCAGATGTTTTTTCCATCTATATAGCATTTAACTAATCAACTTTCGTATCCCATTTTAAAAGTAAATTTCAAAATAATATTTTCTTTTCTGGATATCTAATACTTTTGTCATTTTTAATAACCACCTAATATTGAGAAAAAAGTTTCAGTGTTGGGGTTGCATTTGCAAACGTATTTCTGTTCTGACCTTGATTTTAAATACGAATTACTGTGCTTTTCGATGCTCCAAAATAAATATGCAATTAAATATAACTAATTATAATGTTGTTGTCCAATTATTGTATTGCTTGAATTCGAATTTTTAAAGAAAGTGCTATTTTGTAGAAAAATTAATTATTAGTTATCCACTAATAAACAATTTTTTTTACTAACCGCTCGCGCGGTACTAATATCTGGGCAATTTTCAAATCGTTACTGTATTTTTCTAGTTTAAAAATACGTTTCTGCCTGGTATAATGCTGGTATCGTAAAATTTGGATTTTGATCACACTTTTAGTTATTTTGTTAGAAAAGTAAAATTCCTAATTGTGCGTCCGTTTTTGATGACATACTTAGCTTACTGGTTATGCGTTATTCATCATTTTCTATAGTGGTCGTAGATAAACATTATATAAGAACATAAAATATAACAGCGCGGCCATTGTATGACGATATATAATGGATCGGTCAGGGCGCCAGTCACGACAATGACGAAAAAAAATAGTCGGTTAAAGAAATAGCAAACAAAATAATGGAAAAACAGATAATTAGAATAGATAATACAAATATTACCAAATTTTTATTTAGAATAATATACTATCAATAAATATAAAACATTATACAACGTTCACTTATTCTTAAATTGTCATCAACCATGTTTTTTGAAGAATTAAATTATCCTGTATTTTTATCCAAAGGCACGCGATCAAACCATTTCTCCCCGAAAAGTGGCTCGAATATTTAGAGTGTAGGTATAATTTCTGCGGGTCAGGTTAAAACCGTGTTGGCCCAGGTGAAGGCACAGTTAGGTTAGAGTAGCCAACGAACCTTGGACAAAAAACCCTGGATAAAAATCTCTAGACAACATAGCTGTTACCCGGCCGTCAGGTTTTATATAATTGTACATTGTCAATATAAAATGTAATATGTGAAAAAAATAAATTAGTTATAAAGCCAAAACAAGATATACAATAATTAAGAAAAATTAGCATAATTTATATACTTTGATAGAAGACCAAAATAGTATATTTAAGTCTGCAAAGACAATGGGACCCGTGGAAGCAAGAGGAACATTTTTCAAACTGCGGTATTAAAACCACGATGTGAATGGTGTGTGCCCACTTTAAAGTTGATTGGATACATGATTCTTATTTTTTTTTTTTTTTGTTTAAGGACAGTAAATCCTCAATTATTAGATTAGTGCTAGGCTAAATGCCCCTAGCTCCAACAATTAGGGGTGTGAAATGCAATCTTCTCGAAGGCCATTTAATACAGCCGCAGCTGTCAATAGTTGTCTCAAACTTCTTTCCTTCTCCAAATCTCCTAAAATCCAAGTTGCCTGTACATCACAAGTAATGGTGTTCTTTATACCTGTGTGAGTCAGGTTTATATAATTGGTTGTGGGGATGCCTGACCTGTGGCTCTTTTTCTACATTGTAGCTTTTAAAGATGGCATGTTTGGCTATTTTATTGACAATCTCATTATGTCTTCCCAACCGTCCATTATAGATGGCTGGACATGCTTGAGAAATATGGCATAAGGTTTCTCGGAATGGCATCTGAAGCGACAAACTTTTCATTTTCAAGGACTGAAGGAAGTCCTTTATAGGGCAGATTATTGGTTCTAAACTGGATAGTTTTACGTAATTTTTACCGGTCCATCAGACGGTTTATTGTAAATCCGCGATCTACTGCAGAATCACGGTGGGCAAATTCTAGATCAGCGTTCAAAAAACCTTAAGTAATTAATTCTTTCCACATGACATGGGGTTCCGTTGGTGAAACTAATTTAATACCCGTTGGTACAAACTTTGGAAATCCTTTGTGGAAAAAAGGGCTTGAATATGAAAATCTTTTAAATCCTGTAGACGATCTAATTTCTTCTTAACAAGGTGGGGAATGACGCTACGTAGATGGGTGTCTTCTAAACCCCGTACTTTGTGTTAGCGTAAATGTATTAGTTAGGTGTAGTCCGGGCTAGATGTAAATACCTTTCAATAGCGCGCTTAATAAGCTTATTGCAACTATTTAAGGTTGATCCGATTAGCTTCGGGTTTTGGAGTCCGTAGAACAATTTTGGTACAATATAGTAATGAAGTAGTTCTAGTTTCTGATGAAATTTTAAGGGGCTTCGTATTAGGTTGTCAAGCCATAATTGGAGATTAACATAGTTAGATTTTAAGATCTCATGAGCTCCAATTTGGTGACGGAGATATCTAAAAGTGTTGAAACCGCTGACCATCTAGAGAGATGTTTAATTAATCAAGCAGAAATTATTTTTCCTTGGAACTAATACTTTATTGACTGTTGCAGTTGCGATTGTTTTGCACTTTGCAGAGGTTACAGTTAAGAAGGTTGAGGTTCTCATTAAGGCAATTCTAGGAAGGGATCTTGGTCTTCCATGAGTTTAAAATTATTGACAAAAGCGATAGCAGCGCATCGAAGAAATTGTAATAGGGCGCCAGTTGCTGGGGTTTGTTAGATCGCCATCCTTAGGAATCAGTCGAGTGTATAGATTCTTCCAAAAAGTAGGATTAAGACCTCTTTCAAAAAGGATTGAAAGGATTAAGGCTGTTTTATGAACATCGGTACTCTTGATTTTGCTAACTGTAATGCCGTCTACTCCCGGGCTAGAGGGCTTCCTGTTTATAAAGGAGTTGTTGATGTCGGTGGTGGTAATTGGTTTAAAGAAGTTTATCTCCGGTTAAGGATCCGATATAAGTTAATCGTCCAAGAGGGAAGGAATTTCAAAAATATTAGAATATAGTTCCTCAAAAGCGGTAATGGTTGGTTGAATTAAAATTTGATGGTCCAGATTTCTTAATAAGATTATGTTTTTCTTTAAAGACACCTTATCCCTATTGAAAAGATCTTGTTTTCTTGTAAAGTGAAACTTTATCACCCGATACTTTTATCCCTCGATCATAATTATAGAAGGACTTAGAGAGGGTTGGTTTTTTTGATAGATTTTGGAGGTTGGACCAAAGTTACTTAAAGTGCATTATACATGGAATAAGGTGACTTTTGAAAACTTAAGTTTATTGATACAGTAGGTTAATGGTTTTGGTATCAAATGAAGTACAGTTTAGTATGTTTTACCATAAAAATCTCTCTTCGTTTGAATAAACCAATTTTCAAATAAAACCTGAATTGTTATGACTTTTGTCAAAACAACATGAAAATTACTAATCTTTATTGTTTAATTATCAAAAAGATCGTAATAATTCGGCTGATTTTTGATAGCGAGCGCTATGCCCTAATAATTTTAGCTGCGTTTGATACCAAAACCGTTTCTGTCACTTGAAGGGGCGAGCAGGAATTCGAAAAAAACAGTTCACAATGCTAAATGCCGTTTTCAAAAGCACCATCGTGTATAAGTTATAAAGGAATTTAGATGTTTGGTGTTATCAGTTTCAATGTCAATGTTTATTAGAAGTCATAGGTGTTGATAAAACGGGTGCTGGGTGAGAAAAGTGCATTGGGATTAAGGTTATAACATTATCTTGGGCATTTGGCAAATGGGCGTTAATAGGATCTGATTATCAGACTGAGATGATGAATTCAAGTTTGGCAAGTAAGTAGGTGTAGATGTTGAAGTTGAAGACGCGGTTGTTGGCTTAGGTTTTTAACAGACTCCTGGCTTGCAGGCTTGTAAATGGGAGAAGAGGCCATCCTTCTTTTGCTACACGTGAGCGTGGTCGAAGTAGGAAGTAGATGAGGCTTTGAAGAAACTATTTGTTTTCATCTTTAGTTCTTTCCTCAATGCTTCCAGAGTGAGCTTATAGACAGGTTGTTCTCTTTATGTCGTATTATGTCTCTAGTAAGACCCGTTTCCGCTTTCATTTTTTGACGAAGATGCGACATTGCCGACCGTTTGAATTTCGTATATAATCTGACCAGCTTTTTAATAATGACGACAGATTTCTCTCTAAGGATTATAATTTTATTAGTTAATTAATACAACTAATAATATTTACCTAAAGTAAGTCGGTTTTAAATGTCATTACTTAGTTCAGATAAAATAAATTTAAAAAAACAAAAACTTGTCAAAATTGAAATAATACTAACTTAATCAAACTTGAATAAAAATACAATTAAGAACAATTGTATAATAATCTAAAACTAAAAAAAATGGTATTATATTTTTACATCTCCCCCTGAGAGAGCAATCCGCTATTCGGATTGTTTCTAACTAACAATATCTAATGACTCTCCATAAATATGGCAACAATTTGCACTAGAATGATAATAGTGGCTTCTGACCTACGTCTTCCTCTCTTTACCTCATAAATTGAATTCGATATTCGTTGTACAATGCGATAAGGACCTGAACGAATAGGTTGTAACTTTTTGCGGTTCAATTTATTTCCTCTGCATAAACTAAATCATTTACTGCAAATTCCATATCCCTTCTTTTTCCTATCTATCCTTACTTTATTTCGCTCATGTTGCTTATTGGAATTGTTCAATGTTGGACACGATCCATTTCTAAATCATGAATAACTTATTTCTTTAGGAACAATTAAACTTTTCTTGCCGCCCATCAAGTACTCTGGGCAAATTTTGTAACACTCTGATCTGTTTTGTTATATTCAGCTGTACATTCATTAGCAATTATAGACCAAGGTTTTTTGGGTTGCTCATATATTTTGCAACGAATGCGATTCACTCAATGTTTGATTCAATCTTTCATTTAACCCATTAGATGTGAACAATCCACCGATGTAAAAAGCAATGTAACATCATTTTTTACTAGAATTTTTTAAATTCATAAGAAATTAATTCCAGAATATTGATCGACGAGAAGCACTTTGATCTTATGATTTGCTACAATTGGTTGGAGTAGTTGAATAAAATCTCTTGCTTTTGACTTGATGGTGTAGACATAAAGGGCATAACGGAAAAATTGTCCGCTAGCAAGTGTAAATATTTCTTTCTAGACCTATTCCCAGCAAATCCACCAATCGTGTCCAATGACACAATTTCAAAAACATTCTTTGGCGGTCCCTAATTGAGATGATACTCCCATCTCTCTACTTCTTCTAGATTTATTCAGTCTACATACTTCACATTTCAAACAATAATCTTTAATCATTGTATCCATGTTATGAAGTAGTTAAACTGACGAATACGTGCAGCTAAATGAGAAACATAATATGACCATAGAAGTGATGAATATTATTAATCAAGGACGTCCAAATTCTGAAGATACCATGATTCTTTCACGATTTCTAATTTTTTGTACATTACATCGTTTTGAAAACGTGTTTTTTAGAGTCGGTAAATTACCAAGATTATTTTAATGATCTTGTTTAATTTCCTCAATTGCAGTTAAATTTACTACTTGCAAAACGTTATCAGAAATATCAAAACTTTTCAGCACCGGATTCCGAGATAGAGCCTCCGTTTCATTATTTGTTTTTCTTGGAGCATAACGCATGGTAAAATTGTATTGTGACAAATAAAACACTAAATCTACAAGTTCTTCATCTGTTCGTGCTTTGATTCTTAAATTTTCCAGTGGCTTATGATCTGAAATGACATGAAATTGCAATCCTAACAACCAATGTTGCCAGAATATTAATGCCTCTTTCACTGCTAAACATTCCAGGTACGTCGCCTTTTTTGTTTTGTGCCTGTAGGTAGCTTCTTTGAGAAATAAGCAACTGGTAATAGTTCTCCACTATCCTGAGTTTGTTTTAGAACAGCACCAACACCCATCTTACTTGCATCTCTATTGGAAAAACAAATACTTGTTTCTTCGGAACAATTTACGTATTGTTTTTAACATTAGTTATCCAGGCTTGTCTTCTTAATTTCTTGCTACAATAATGTAGAAATGCACTTTCATAACTGCTATTTCTGAATTAACATTAATTATGACTAAAAAAGCAATTTATAATTCTGTATCAAGCTTTTTGATAATGACGACAGATTTCTCTCTAAAGGATTATAATTTTATTAGTTAATTAATACAATAATAATGATATTTACCTAAAAGTCGGTTTTAAATGTCATTACTTAGTTCAGATAAAATAAATTAAAAAAAACAATAACTTGTCAAAATTGAAATAATACTAACTTAATCAAACTTGAATAAAAATACAATTAAGAACAATTGAATAATAATCTAAATCTAAAAAATGGTATTATCTTTTTACATACATCCATATATTTTGTGTAATGTATTAGTCTTTCGTGTAATCTGACGCTAGCAAAGGAGGAAAAACATGTACTTCTCTTAAGCAGAAAATTGTAATAACTGTAACCTACCAACCAACACCGTTCACCCCGATCACATCTACCAACCAACACCGTTTATCCCAAATCCATAAAAACATGTAATTTTTTTAAAGAAAAAAATTGTAATAACTGTAACCTACTAACCAACACCTTTTACCTCCGATTACAACTACCAACCAACACCGTTTACAATAGTTTCTCATCAAAAAGAAGGGCAATTTGTCGTGCTCGTGTCGAGAGGCATGACGAAAACTGATATTTGAATCGCTTTTCTATATGGACAGGTTATCGCTTTTCAGCCGCTACATTGTAGTGGACGATTTGTCTCTCGCAATAAAGCGCTCGCAAGCTTGGCCGCACCCTACAACTTATTTTCTTTCCAAATGGAATGACGTTTGTTTTGTTTCGCTATAAGATTGTATTTTTTGTCCTCTTTAATTTTTACTGAAGGTATCCTCCGTAGTTTTTGAAATATTTAATAGTAAAACGAAAAAAAAAATTAATTACATATTTATACATCGAAGAAAGCAGTTGGTGGAAAATAAATGGCATATTAGTAGAAGTCGACGTCCAAAAGAATATTACCCCTTCACATTCTTTGCGCGAACATATTTGGATTCAAATGGAGGGAACAAACCTACCAGGTTACCGGCTAGGTCACTTGATTTTGGACAAAATTATCCTTTTTTTCTAAAGATATGTGAACGAAATGGTGTCTAACGATTCACCAACAACACATATAAATATGTAGCAAAGAATAGTGAACGCGTTTGCAAGCATTTTACCACAAATGTTGAAGAGAGTGGAAACGTTTTTTCAGCAACGAATCATTTTAGAGAGCCATTTTGAATACTTGTTGTAGTCGTTTCATCAATTTTGTTACTTTTTACTGTTATATCAGAAATACATCATCTCCCCCGGAATGTATAAGGCCCAAATCATTCTATATTTGCATATGAACTTCCCGAAGTTGCCGATAGGTGGCGATACGTGTTACATTATTAATTAATATTTTAGTTTTCTAGTTATTTTCACACCTACCACTCAATTTAAAATTGAAGATTATTTTAAACAAACTGAATAGTATATCCTAGTAATATTTATACAAATTAAATATTAAAAACTTAAAAATAATCTTGGCGATATTCAATCAGACGAGACCGGAAAGACAACGCATTACGCCATCTATCGGTGACTGTAGGAAGCACTAACACGTATAGAGAATCTACTGCTTGTATCTATGGGAGGTTCTACATTCCGGGGAAGATGATGTATTTCTGGTTATGTGTATTAAGTTATTTTGTTGAGTAAATAAGTAATTAACAAAAAAAATCTTTAATCTATCTAAACCCCAAAGTGACACTTCAAATTCTGAGATGTGTTTTTAACGCAAGGTTTCGTTATTTTTTATTAAATCATCACCATTGCTCTCTCGGGTGCATAAAAATGTAATTAAAATTGTTTTTTTTAACTATTAAATATCTCAAAAACTACGGGGTTTGGCTATAGGATACCTCCAGTAAAAATTAAAAAAGAAAAAAATATCTCATAACAAAATAAAACAAGTGTTAATTAATTTGACTTATTACGCCCTTTGACTTTTAAAAAACCCCGTAACACAAAATTCTACCTAATAAAATGTTGCTCTTCATCCCGTCTAACGTCGCTGCTAATTTGTTTATTGAATTTACAAAACAATGTTTCTATGATTTTTTAAAGTAAAGACTGTTTATAGATTTAAAAAAAAACAGGTATAAGTTTGCAACACTCGCAGGGATTATATGGCTATGGGTAGAGGCTGAGAAATTACGCCAGAACACCTTAAAAGATACAGTGTGTTTTATGTTTTTTGCCATCCCGTATGGAATACTCTGTATTGTTAAAAATAGTTTTACAAAGTAGATCTTTTGAAACCAATTATGTTTATTTTAAACTTTGTTTACCATTCTTCAACGGTCTAGGCATTAGAAAAAAATCGTTACATTTACGCAGGACCCTGTACTATGACTGAAACATTCACTGTTAAAGAAGTTATTTGTTCAAGTACCGTTATTTTTTTTTAACATTATTTTAGAAAATTAAAAACAATTATAAAAAACCTAAATTGTACTTTGATTTATAAAATTAATTCTACTAACAAGATCAAAATCTATAGTATACTTCTAATAGTCAAATACCAACAATTAAAAGTAAGTATTGGTATTAAAATTGTCATGTTTCTAAACAATCAGATACGTGTTTTAATTATAATCGGCTACTGAAGTTTTCCAGTGTATTATTTGAGTAAATACTTACCTTTTTCTTAAGTAAAGAAAAATTCGGTAGTTACATGATTTTGTGAAAGTATCATCATCATTTTCTTCACACAGGTACATATCAAAAGTGTAGAAATTGTCAATTGAATCACGAAATCAATATTCAAGCCAATAATATATTATCGAAGAATGGCTTTTTACAATTAGTTGTTTAACCTACGCACTTAATCAAAACAAGATGTTTAATCCTCTCGGGTTCGTTCGCGTGTCAAGCTCTCTAAGTCGACATTATATAATTCATTAATTTTCCTTATCTATTCTTCCGATATTAATCATAGTTAACCAAAGAGCATAGGGTATCACACCTTACATACATGTTTTGCAATTTTTTCCGGAGCATTACACGCTAATGTACTTTTATAAGAACAAAAATGATCACAACACGAGGTAAGTTACACCTAAAGTTGTGTAGCCGGTATGAAGTAATTTATTTAAAATTTTTATTCTCACTTCAACATGTTTGACATTATGTGTCATGTTTATATTTTGTAACTAATTACTAGTTTTGCATAGCATTTGTATGGACGTTGAGGTTAAGATAAAGGGTGATGTTCTCGAAAAAATCGATACGAAACTTGTGGGTGGCATAAACTAATCACGAAATTATCCAATTTAATAAGGTAGGTCTTGTTGAGTTTGAAATAAATTTTATTGGTTGCAAACTGCAAGACACGATCTAGAGAGAAGTCCAATATTGCATCCGATGCACAAAAGTAACCGCACAATTATCTTATACTACTACTGTTTATATTTAACCGCAGTTTTTGCTAGACCACACAAATCGATGACCACCCGCAAATAATAACGATTACTTTGGTAAAATTGGAAAATTTTAAAAAAATATTTCTAAATCATCCGGTAATTGCAATAAGCTTCAGTGAAACGCTCATCAGTGTGTAGTTGCCCGATTTGCTCCGCATTAAGAGTAGAGATATAAATTGCAAAACATTTTACAATAGTATACAATAAAAACATACCCACATGAATTTTAAATTAAACTTTATAATTAATTAAAGGAATTATGCTTTTCACCAGTACAATAGTCACGTATACATTTGAAATGATTGAATGATGAATTAGTAATGTTATTTAAATTAATATAATTAAATTATATAACACTAAGAATAAAATAGAAATTAATAAATCATTATAAAATGAGGATATAAAAGCACAAAAGTAATGTGCGGAAAGCAAATGTTTAACACTTTCAGATTGTACATCACTGCAATATGGTCGAACGATTAAGAAACCGACTGTATTTTACTTTAATTTTTGCTTTAGATCGCAAATCTTCTTGCGACTTGTATCATTGAAAAGGACATCTAATTGTGACATTATTCTTGCAATGTAATGAATGCTAGTTGTTTTTTAGCATAATGTAATTAGCGTGAAAATTGAAATAATAATCCAATTATGGATCCGCATGAAATAGGTAAATTAAAAAAAAGGTTTTGTTATTTTGCAACCACAGCAGCATTTAATGCTGATAGTTCGTGTGTAAAAATAATGATCGATTTCCTCAACCACCTATCGTTTAAGGGTAGTTCAGTATTAGAATTATACCTCAAATTCTCTTTGATTACCTACCAATTTACAAATATTTAGTATCTAATTAAACATAATATTTAAAAATTTGGCGGAATATTCAAAGTCTAACAAGTTCTTTAAAATTGAGTATTGTAGAAGTACAGCTGTATTTTAATGTTATTTATTAAGGTTGTAGAAAATATTCAGCTAATTTTGATTTGTATTTCTATGAATTAACCAAGCACTCACGTTTAAGATCTTTTAATTTAATTTTGTAATCCTTAAACTAAAATGCAACTAGCTCATATTAAAATTAGCGTTATTTTTCTAAATAATGTTGAAAAAATTTTTAAAATGCCAATAAATTAAATTTAAATATTTAATTCTTCTAAAATTTACAAGGAATGTCAAAATAAAAAATTCATAAAAACTATATTATAAAAACTTGTCCTTTTTAGGGACTTTTGGAGTTGGAGGTTGTGGTTTAAAAATTCAAACTTTTTGTAGAAGTGGCCGACGTTTCGCCCCTCAAGCAGGAGGTTTTTCAAAGCTAAAATTTTTTATTTCAATGAAACTACAAGAGTATTTCTTTAAATATTTAAAAATATACGTACAAAAAGGATTATAAGTAAATACGTCACTTCACAATTTTACAATTGTTCAATTAACCGTTATTTTAATTAAAAACTACTAAACAACATTAAACAAACTTCAAAAAATTGAAAATGTTTTTCAAATTATATAAAACTTTTACATAAAATCTTTAATATTACAAAAAAAAATTTATAATTTTTTTTTTTTTTAAACTTAAAAAAATAACATAATATAAAAATAGTGCATGCCTCTGTATATCACACTACAAAACGAACAGAACGAACGATATAGAATGATAGAATGCCGCGAATTTGGCTGATAAAAGGTATTTATTAGAAAATATTTGCGACAATCGAAAAGATAGTGTAACTATAAGTTAAAATCAGTAAATGTTTCTTAAAATATTATTAAAATTTGCGTGTATTAAATGAATCAAGTAATAAGGTTTCTTATTTTCTTTAGTATATTGCTGTAAATGACGCTAAGATTGTTAGCGACTGTATTAAAATTTACATTGTTAGGGTGATTCTTTATAGCTATCATTTCTGATATGAGTCTTTTTTAAAAATTTTGTTCAACACCTAAAATAATTGGTTTTTTGAAATTAAATGTATGTCTAGTGTGTTTATGATGTGTACAAAGTCCTGTGTTTTTTGTTTTTTTGTTACAATTGTATTGATGCTGTTTCATTCTGCAACTTAGTTTTTGTTTCTTTGTCCAATGTAGCATCCGGAACAAAAATTACAACAAATCTAATAGACAACATTAGATTTTTCGAGTATAATCTGTTTTGTCTTTTAAACGTCAGTAGATGTTGTTGTATATGGGGTTTTTGTTATACAAGACTATTTTTATTTATTTGGTTTTTAGTACATTAATTATTTTTTGGCTGAGTGTAGGTATATTGATAATTTTTTTGTATGTAGTTATTTGTTGTTGTATTTGGATAATTATTTAATGTTCTTGGCTTAAATTTATGAACCATTTTTTTCAAGTCCAGTTCAATTAAGATTGAATGTTATTCCGTCTCGACTCAAGCAATTTTATTTATTTTAAATTAGTACTTTTCTTTAATATTGAAATACTTCTTCTTCTTTATCTTAGGTCCATGACCTGTTTGTTCTACTCATTTGCTATTATTCTTGGGATTTGGAGGTCCAACTGTACCTCCATCTTTTCGGAGGTCTTCTAGGTGGTCTTGATGTTCCTATTCTGCTGTCTCTTGCTATTTTAGGCAATCGGTTGTTGGGCATTCTCGTTATATGATCGTTCCACTCCCTCCGTCGTTTTCTGACCCATCTAACAACGTCTTGTACGTTGCACGTCTGTCTAATTATTCTATCTCTAAGGGTGTGGCCCGTTATGTTACTTAATATTCTCTTTTCTGTAGATCTCATATATCTCTTTGTAACAGAGTTGTCTGCTCTCGTGTCTGCTGCATACGCCATGATGGGTCGAACACATGTTTTATAGATTTTTACTGTTTCTGTTGCTCGATATTTCAATACCTAAGTATTTAAAACTCATTACTTGCTCGATTGTTTTTCCTTCGATTGATAATTTACAGCGCCTGGGTTCTTTTGATATGACCACAGATTTTGTTTTTTTGATCAATATCTCCATGTTGTAATCCTTGGCAACATTGTGGAAGGTATGCAGTATTCTTTGCAAGTTGTCTTCGTTTTCGGCTACAATCATGGCGTCGTCGGCATAGCATACTATTTGGATCTCTTGGTTTTCCAATCTGTAACCGGAGTTCGTATTTTTGACGTTCTGTATGATTTTATCCATGATTAAATTAAAGAGCAATGGACTCAAAGAGTCTCCTTGTCTGATTCCGGTATCCACGTCTATTTCTTCAGTTAACTGGTTGTTGATCCGTATTTTTGTTCTAGTCTGGGTGTTTAATTCCTTAATTATTCTTATTACATCCACTGGTACAAGTTTTTCGTTTAAGATTAACAGCACGTCATTTAATCTGATTCGATCAAAGGCTTTAGTGAGGTCTATGAAACACATGTATGCAGGTTTGTCGTATTTAATGGTTTCTCCACTATTTGACGTACGATGAAGATTGCATCAGTGGTGGATCTGTTGTTTCGGAACCCCTGTTGTTCTTCACTTAGCTGTATGTTGTTAGAGATAATAGATTTAAAAATATTTGTGAACAGCTTCATACTGGTGTTGAGTAGTGTGATGCCTCTATAATTTTTTTTATCGCCTTTCTTAAAGATTGGTACAGTGATGCTGGATTTCCACTCTTTTGGTACTGTACCTTTAGTTCGTATCATTTGGAAGAGCTTTGTGAGCTCTCTGCTTAGATCTGTTCCTCTATACTTCAGAAGTTCGTTCAATATTTTGTCTTGTCCGGCAGCCTTCCGGTTAACTTTAACTTCAGTCTCTCATCTCTATTGTTATTGTTGTGTTGTGGGCTACGGTTTCGAATAGTTGGTCATCGTATAGTTGATTATCTTGTGAATACATTTTCTTAAAGTGTGTTGACCATGTCGTTTATTACGTTGGTTTGTGTGTATTCATTTACCTCTTGTCTTGTACGTTTAAGCATGCAAACTTTTCTTTGCGTCCCGTATAGGTCACTTTCCATTTCCTGTGTGAAATTCGTCCAGTAGTCTTTCTTAATTTGTCGGATTTTAGCGTTAACTCTATTTCGGATTACAGCATATTTTGCATATTCGTCTATTCCTCTGTTACTTATGTATTTTATATATGCTTTCCTTTTTTCTTTAGCTAGTTCTTTGACTTCTTTGGTGAACCATGTTTTACTGGTTGGGTTTGCGTGTATATTAACTTTTCTTGTACCTATGGCTTCGTTTGCTGCATTTTCTATGTTGGTTTTGATTTTGTTCCATCTTTCTTCTACCTGGTCTTCTGGTCTAATAAATTCTCTTTTATATTTTGAGATACTCTGCGTGAGTATAGGTCTTTAGTACTGTCACTCTCTAAGGATTCGATATTGAATTTGTCGACGTATTCTGGTTTAGGTTTCTTTTTAAGCC